>JAGXJF010005895.1:0-144591 GCA_019208055.1 Stipa capillata
AAATTCTTGTATAAAAATTTAAAATCAAACTATAGATATATAGTATTTTCGTGTTGTCTCACACTCTGTTCGACATGTAGAATCTGTTGTGGAGGAAGGCCGTTGGTTGATTTCACACGCTCCCTCGACGTTGACGTTGGCGTACGAGTACATGAACCACGTACGTATGTGGTTGCTCAGAGAAAGGCAGGCAGCACTAGTTGCTAGGTTTGACTTGCGTAGGTGTGCACTTCACTGCCATGTATCTGCACAGCCTTTTGACTTCCGCATTAAGTTTGATACTCTCTCCGGTTCATTAAGAATCGTCGCTTTAGATACTTGTTATAATCTTTAAAATATAATTTTATCTATTAATCTATTATAGTATTTTCTAAAATTTGATAGGAGTACAATATTATAAAACATTTATCAAAACAAATTTATACATGTGAATTTTAAGTATTCAGTCTAAATATCTGAAAGCACATCGATATTAAAGTTTTAAATTTTTAATTAAAACTATATCCAAAACAACTAGAGAACTAGAAAAGAGCTATACTATTCCAACATGAATTGTTGCCAAATGCCACTCCATCTTCGATCAGTTAAAAGGTAATATATTAAGCTGTCACACGAAGCACCACGTGTATACTGAGTAGTGATCGAGTAGGTGGCCTACTATTGCACCTGCGCCTGCACCGCACCCGCATCTGCATTCTGCACCTGCATACGCAGCAAAAATAAAGACATTAATAAATGTGATCGATCGAGCTGCCACATGCATCCTCCTCTCTATAAAACTACTAGTACATACGAGTAAATTGTCATCGCCCTTCATTGGGGCTGCACCGCACAAGCCGACCACCACCAAAGCTGTGTCGAAGACAACCGAACGTACCACCGAACACGTCTTCTCCTAATGTCAATCTCTCTTTTTAAAGCCTCGAAGATTATACTTTCTTTATCTCAAATATAAAATGTTTTTATTTGATTAAAATAAATTTTGAGTAATAAATTACTCTATTAATACATGATTTATATGACATAAAATTAATATAGTTAAATTATATTTAAAAATACTTACTTATAATTCTGACTTGATATTACATAAACAATATATTAATAGAGTAATTTTTAATCAAAATCTTATCTTAATCAAATAAAATACGTCTATATTCTAGACGACGGAAGTATTATATAGCAGAGAAAGTAGATACATAAAAGGACTACAAAAAATTAAAATTACGCCTTAGGGAGTATTACATAGCAGAGAGAGTAGATCATAAAGGACTACAAAAGATTAAAATTCAACAATGCCCTTGAGAACACGCGTCCAGGAACTTGCATGGTAACGGACACGCGTTGTTGCACGTGTCGAAAGATGCAGGCCAATGGAGACGATGGCGTGGTCGTTGGAAACTGATGTCGGTTGGGTGGTCTTTTGCTTCCAGTACACCTACTGCCATCGAAGATGAAATTGGAGGATGATGGTCTCCTTTTGATGGTCGTCAAGACGAGTTGCTGTAGAGCACGCCAAAGGAAGACGGCGGCTATCGCTGGCATAGCGGGCCCTTTGGATCCCAGTGGACTAGATCAAGAGATTGAGAAAAGGCATATTAACGCGCATAATTTTGAGGCACTCAAGAGCTGACCCAGCATAGGCCCTATTCATGGTCGGATCTAGAAGATGCTCGAAGTAGGACAGTAGGGAAGAACCTTAGACAAACCATACATATAACAAACACAAGGGGGATTATTGGATAAGAAAAGGGAAACTCTCAGATCCAGCAAGAACAAAGTCCAAACCGCAACTACAAATACCGCTTGCCGGACCACCGGCGTGGTCCGTCACCAGAGACTAGAGGCGAAGAGGAACAAGGACACCCAGATCTAGGAACAGGGCTGGCTCCAAGCATCATCAGCAGCGGCGGTGACACACTAACCCTCGGAGACGACCAGGATCTAGCGGCGAGCTCCAACGTCATGATAGCATGCCACTAGGGAAGTCTTAACAACAAGGTCTATTATACAGAGGAGGCGGCAGGGACCCCTCTCCCTCTCTTCGCCGGCCGATGAAGCTATCAGAGGCGGGAGAGAGATAGTGGTCAAGTCGGGAAGGACGATGACTCAAGAGAGGCAGAGAGCGGAGAGAGAAGCGCAAAGGACAAAAATCTTTCTCTTCTAGCTGACAGATCTGAGAGAACGATATTTTAGTTTGTACGCACGCTAACATCTGAGATCCTGCACAGCACAAACATCCTATGATGAAGAAAAAAGATGCATCCTTCCTCGAAACGAAATACTACTCCACTATCATGGAGTATACATACATGTGTCCATCAAAATGATTAGTATGTGGTCGTGTATACATAAAGCAAGTCATACAGTAGTACCTCATATGATTGCAGTGCAGGTAGCAGGAAATGCATTATGCCAATACATATATACAGAGCCACGCAACAATTGTCTTGTGTACACTAACGCATGCAGTAGTAACTGAATGCTTCTTGTATTTAGTACGAGTATACCTGTCTTCTTTTTCCACGGGAATGAGCTGTATATATAGTACTCCACTATACGAGAGCTACATTTTTTAATGGCCTTAATTGGTAATATATATGCAGTAGTTCATCCAAATACCACTTAATTAGTCTTGCTGGTACTAGTATTTGCTAACTGTCCTCTCCTCTCCATCCATCTGCCCATTACTATACGCCCGCTGAAAATTACATACGCACAACTCTACAAAACAGTCAAGTGCTGGCTCCAGTGACGCGAAAAGATCATATATAAAGTTGCAGGGAGGTTTATGGCGCGGAGACATTTCTGGTGCATGCATGCATTAAAAATCAACTAGTCCTACACTCCTTGAAACGCCAGCACTAAATATTTGGTCATACATCAGCAGTTCATAATGACGCTCAATATTACTCGTATCAACAGGAGAACGGTTTCAGTACTCTCATTATTTTTCATTTTATATGCACATGGAATCATAAATAATAGGAAAACGTCTATTTTTAGTCCCTCAACTATTGTCATTAATTTCTGGAATATTCTAGATTTTCTCAATTTCTTGATTTTTCCTGTTTTCCTTATTTTCCTTCACATTATATATTTTTCAATGTTTTCCTGATTTTTCTCGTAAATTTTCATTTCAAAAAATATGTTTTAATATAAATTTTCAGTTTTCTAAAAAAAATCAACATTTTCATATTTTTTCTAAATTTTTGAATTTTGTAAATATGATTTTCCCCTATTTTTCATTGAATTAGCCGAGTTTTCCAAAAATAATCTTCAAATTTTCTAGTTGTTTCCTTCTTCTTTTTATTTGCCCCCATTTTTTCTAATTCTTTTCCAAATTTTTGTGTTGACTTAGCTGTCACATGTGTGAATCCACTGTCACGTTATTATCAAAACTGCTTTTTGTGAGTAAGAGAATAATCTAGACGATTTTGACACTTAAGGAATCAAGAATATTCGGTATAGAGATGAAGGATCAAATTTAGACTTTGACAATAGTTAAATGATAAAAGACTTTTTCCTAATAATATTACACACGCCTTATTTACTTGTTATTTTTAACTATTTTATTTGTTTAGGGGTACTTGTCACTTCACGTTTTCTGACGTATTATTTCTAATTTTGCCCTTTATCTCACTTAGGTGCCCTATTCTCATTTTGCTTGAAACATCTAGAACACCCATACGCATGTAATATTACTAATTTGTCTTGTGCTAGAGGGCACTTTGGTCATACTGTGTAAATAACCAATTGACTTGGTACGTGTGCTATGCTCAAAAGCAATAGCTAAAACAAAAACAAAGGGAGGAACTTATTTATCTTCAGGTTCATGAAGTTCAACGTTTCAGCGCATTTTAAGAACAAACTAGCAGGATGGCACGCATATTTCGACGATTAGATTTATTAAATATTGTTGGTAGTAGTTTCTTTGTCATTATTTCTCCCGCGTTGTCAGTTTTATTCAATTTCATCCATCTATTGCCACATTATTTGTGATATTTCTTTTAAAATATAGATAACAACTATAGCCAAAAGTATGTTATGAGGAAATATTATTGGACTTGGGTACAAAATCTTTCTATTAGTCTATTAGGTTGTTCAAATCTTTCTATTAGTCTATTAGGTTGGTAAGCTTTAGTTGACAGTATATTGTGAGGGAAATAGTATTGCACTTCGGTACAAATCTTTCCATTAGTCTCTCTTTTTGTGTTCTCTTCCGTTGTTTAATGTTGATAGAATGGCAACAAGGCAAGGATATTAGCATGTGAAAATGAAGATCGAAGGCATTGAGATCTATAGCCTGCTATGCAAATCCATAGAATATCGTACTAATCTCTAGCTTTCCCTCTTCCACTCCTCTCATCCCTTAATGGCTTAATGTCTATCTTTCCACCAAAATTTTTTGGAGGAATTATTCACCAAGAATTAAATCTAAACATTGATGGCTTGTACCGTAACCTTATATTTGTCTTCCACTACCCACATTATCTCTAGCATACTGCAATTGCATTATTTGCATTAATGCAATATCATGCCCCAGATGCTTCGACCGTGCTTCTCTTACTCTACTTGCCTTTGCCACCTGCCCATAACTTCATTGGACACGGCAAAGTAGACGTCCTGTGGCGCCCCCGGTTTTAAGGCCGGAAACGCTCCTGTGATTACTGTACTGGTCCCTGGATCAGTAGCCGGCACACACAAGAACTTGATAACGTCGTCATACATTACCGAATATTTTACAATACAGCCATTTAGAGTCTTTAACATAATATAGCCTATGGCTGAATTCAGAGTCTTGCAGCGGAAATACATAAAAGATACGTAGATAGACCATCAATATGCCAACCCTCAGGCAATTGACTGGGGACGCGCCCTAGCCCTCAAAGTCGGTATCTTCCTCGTCGAAGCTGAATTCTTCTTCTTTCTTCTGGCCAAATCAACAAGCCAGGTGAGTACATTGAATGTACTCGCAAGCTATCCCCACAGGAAAGAGTATACGAAAATATTTCATGCGGGGAATATATCGAGGAATAGCTCTACCCTAAGTGGTTGTTGTGCGGAAAAGTAAGTTCTTAATTTAAATACACGAATAGTAGATCAAGGCAATTTAGTAAAACTGTTTAATGTAAAGCGAAAAGAATTTCTCTTGAGGTAGACCCAGCTACCTCTTTTCTTTTGATCCTCGAGGACAGCTCAGACCATACTACCCCGGGCAGTATGTCCAGTTTCTCTACCTAATGCTCAGCTTGCACTACTCAGGTTAGTACAGCGAGTCACATTCGCGCCCAGCCCGCGTTATCCCGGATAGCACGACTGGCGCCTCTTCCAGCAATTCCTTGCTACCAGCCGTGTAGCGTAATTGCACTCTGTGGGCCACATCATGCCCACGTCCTTAAGCCCTTTTCCCAACTTTGAAATCAAAACTCAGTCTAACCAGTGTGTGGCCTTGCCAGTTCATGTCCATAACCGAGGATGCGGCTATTCGAATAGTTTTTAACACTCTGCAGAGGTTGTACGGCTTACCCACAAGATGTAAATTCACCCTTGTTGCCGAGCGCTAACGGATACACTAAACGGAGTGTATTGGCAGGGTGGTTTACAACGAGACCTTCGCCCGCTTCCATACCAGAGTTGGACCCGCTAGGTGGTTGACCCAACTTTTGCGTCCCAGACCAAAAGTGGGACTCCCCACCTTTGTGTCGCATCAACACCCAAACGCCTGGCGTTGGTGGATCTCTAGGGCTTTAAAACACCTAGCACAAGCTTCCTACTTCCCACGTGTGGCGCCCCCGGTTTTTAAGCCGGGAACTCCCTCGTGATCACTGTACCGGTCCCTGGATCAGTAGCCGATACACACGAGTTAACCTGTATATCATCGTCATACATGCGTAAATAGTTAAATAGACCGTTAAGGTCGATAATCTGATACCTGTAGCCCAATGGCTATGAACTTGCAGCGGAAAATCCAGCGGAGTTGCGGCCCATCAGTAAGCCATACCCGACAGGCAACTGACTGGGGATTACACCCTAGCTTTCGCGATCGTGATTGCTTCTTCGGATCTGATGTCCCTTTCGTCTGGCCAAATCAACAAGCCAGGTGAGTACATTGAATGTACTCGCAAGCTATTCCCACAGGATGGAGTATACGGAAAATAATTCATGCAGAGGATAAACAAGGAATAGCTCTACTCTAAGCTGATTAATGTGCGGAAAGGTAAGTGCATAATTTAAATACTTGAATAGTAGATTCAAAAGCAATTTAGTAAAACTGTTTAAAGTAAAATGAACAGAATCCTCCCGAGGTAGACCCGGCTACCTCCTTACAATCCTCGAGACAGCTCAGACCATATTACCCTGGGCAATATGTCTAGCTTCTCGGTACACCACTCGACTGACACTATCTTGGATAGCTCAGTGAGTGGCCCTGGCTCAGCCCGTGTATCCCGAATCACACGGCTAGCCTACTCCTCCAGCAATTCCTTGCTACCAGCCTGTAGCGTAAATTGCCCTCTGTGGACACATCATGCCCACGTCCTTAATCCCTTTCCCATGCTTTTGCAAACAACACTTAGTCTAACCAGTGTGTGGCCTTGCCAGTTCATGTCCATAACCGAGGATGCGGCTATTCGAATAGTTTTTAACACTCTGCAGAGGTTGTACGATTTTACCCACAAGATGTAGGTCACCCCGGGGCATACCGGGCCCAGGTATACTACCAAGGTTACTACAACGAGACCTTCGCCCGCTTCCATACTAGAGTTGGACCCGCTAGGTGAATACCCAAGTTTGCATGTCCTGGACATCAAATTGGGGCTCTCCACCTTTGTGTCGTATCAGCACCTCCCGCCTAGCGTAGGTGGATCCTCTAGGACTTAAAACACCTAGCACTAACTCCCTACTTCCCACGGGTCCAAACCCTAATACTTGCCGGGGTACTAAGCCAAGTCCTTCCCATAAAGGACATGTGGACGTACGGTAATGGAACCGGTTTAGCGGCACTTAGGCTCGGTCCTTAACTGATTCGAGCGAGACTCCATTTCCTCAACCCACGATCGTTCCCGGACGACCGTGCCATCATCAATTCCTCTACAGCCCCTGGCTGCCCTTAATACTCTCGCCCGAATCCAAATCATCTCCTCTTTTCTTTTGATTTGTGATAAACCTTTATTTGTGAAAGTCACCTCGGACAGCATATGCCATCCGAGGGTTTGTTTTCCCATATCCCAACGGGATGTTTAAAACTTGGTTTTTGACTATAGCAGGGCTAAGCATGGTTAACACCTATAACCTTAATTATTAGACGGTCGAGAGTCAACCGCTGAACATACCTAGGGTTACAGGAAGGATATTCGGACCTAGGTATCGTGCAACTAATGGGTATAACTACCTCTACATAAAATATCGTTATAATCACATAGCATGCAGAGTTCGTAAACAAAATATTCATAACTTTGCATATAGGGGATTTCGACATGATCAAAGTGGGAAAGCTTGCCTGGCAATATTGTTCCGGTCTTGGTCTTGAATCCGATTCGTCAGTTGTCGAGTTCCTTCGCGCGATAATTCCTAACGTAATATCTACACGTCGAAAAGAACGGCGAATAAATCAACGAGGCAAAGAAGAACCAAATAACATTGAATCAGAAATTTCAGCACATGAAATCATAACGCTCCTGATAGCTATTTGATTCTAAGGGGGCTACAAGAAATAAAGGGCGCGGAGATGGCTCGCTGCCGCGGTAGGAGTAGGGTGGCGGCGACGGTGGAGGCTTGCCGTGGCAGAGGAAAGTGACAACGGCAGTTGCCGCGATGGGAGAGAGGCTGTCGCGGTGCTGCCATGGTAGGGCTTAGCTTTGCCACGGCGGGGACTGGATTGTCGCGGCAGCGAATGGCTTGCCGCGGTGCTGCCACGGTGGACAAAAAGGGCTGTCGCGGCGGGGAGGAATTGTCGCGGCGGGGACAAGAGGTTGCCACGACAGGGCAAGGGAGCTGCGACAGTAGCTTGTCGCGATGAAAGAAGTAGCTGCCGTGGCGGCAGGGCTTCAGAATAAAAGAATCGGGCTTTAGGTTATCCGGATAAACATAGCTACCATAAGTTCCTGTCGCACTGGGGTTTCAGGTTCTCGGAAGCTTTTTGGCATACATCCGTCGTTAGGGTTTCTGGCGAAGTTCTTGTCGTCAAGCTTGGAAGCTGGTCGATTAAGCTAACAACTGGTTCGAGTGGCACTAATCGGACTTGTGTGTATGTATAGCGGTAATGTCTAACCGGGTGTTAGCGCATGAGTTAAACATTATCCGGACAGCGTAACCGTTACTTGTACGCGAAAAATTTCTTAGCCTTAATCATTAGATATCACTTGCAACTACTTACCGTTTACACAACTGACCTCAATTAACTAACTGGCTACTAAATGGGTCGAAACGTTATTGGTTATTATATTAGCAGCGATTGCCTAGCTATTCAGTGAACTAACTACACTAGCTAACTAACCAACTAGCGAGCTATCTGACGAGCTAATTAATTTACTAATCTAACTAGCTAGCGAACTAACTAGCTAATCAACTAATTAACTAACTAGCTAACTATCTAATTAACTAATTAATTAACTAACTAATGCACTAACTGACCAGCTAATTAATTAACTAATCTAACTAGCTAGCTAACTAACTAAGTAACTGGCTAATTAACGCTTATATGCTTGCTGTCGTGCGGGGTTAACTAATCCGGAACTAAATAAGAAACAGAAAATAAAGTCCCAGAATTATTGTATATGCGTATATGCTATATTAGGGAAAGAAAAAGAATATCTAAATCATACTTCTACTGCTACGGCTCTAATACCATTTCGAAGTTTGAGACGTTGCGAAGACAAGAGTTGGAACATTTCCGGAAGATTTCAAAACCGGAGCGGGTTTCCCAAAAATCGGTCTGGACAGGTTTAAACTGGTCGAACTGGTGGTGCTCACGGTTCTGGAAATAACAAACCGGAGTAAGTGTGCCTTCCGACAGCATTAACGCGTATCCAATAAGTTGGAGATGGTTAGGGTTGTCTAAACCGGTATTACTGAGTTAATGCGCTCGGTTAATACGGAGAGATGGGAACCTGCGGTAGGGAACAGTGGGGCTTGCTGGTGTCCGCTCGAGGAGCAACGGGAAAGGGGAAGGCGGACTGAAATGGCGCCTGCCGTTGGAGGCGGTCGGGGAGGACGCACCCGACGGCGGCGTTGAGCGGAGAGGCGAGGCGGTGAGTAGATCGGTGGCTCGGCACGGCGGGGAGGGAGGGAATCTCACCGGCGGCGGGGCTCCATAGTCAAGAGGCGGCGGCGATTTGACAGAGGCAGCCGGGGCGGTCTTCGGTTGAGCGGTGCGGCGGACTGGGGGCGGCGCTGGAGATGCGACCGGTGGCGAGGGAACTGTAGACGGCGGCGTGCTCTGGTGCCGGCGTCAATGGCGACGGGACCCGGCGCAAGGGGTGGCGGATCTAGAGCTCCTCGGTGGTGGCGAGCTGTGCGAGGCGGCGGACGGGTAAGCGGGTTGGCGCAAGGCGGGGCCAAGGAGTAGAACGGCTCGGGGCCTGGGCCGGAGATCCGGGCGACGCAGGGCTCGGCCTGGGCGGCCGTGGTCCCGAGGTCCAGATCGGCGACGAGGCGACTAGGGAGCTGAGTGGTGGCGGGGCGTTGTGTATTGCTCGGGAGGAAGAGGAGTTGAAGCTCAGGGAGAAGGGTTGAGCTCGGTTTGGGAGGGAGAGCAGAGAGGTGCTCGGGTGAGAGGTATGGGAGGTGGAGCTTGGAGAAGAAGAGGAATAGAGAGGAGAGGGGGAGCAGGGGCAGTTCAAGCTGCAGAGCATAGGAGGGATGAGCAGCTCGTGGAAGAGAGAGGAAGCACAAAGCTGGTGCTAATGTTCCTCGGTTGAGGAAGAATGGGGAGGGGAGAACTTGGCCTGCTGCTTGAGAAGCTCGGGCAGGAGCAGCTCGTGTTTGAAGAAGCTTGGGGCTTGGCTGCAACAGAGCTCGGATGGATGGGGAAGAAACCAGTGCGGTAGAGGGAGCTTGGCGATTTGCTGAGCTCGGGAAGAGGAGGATTGGGCGAGCTCAGCTTGGAAGGAATGGAATGGAGGGGAAAATGAGGCTCTCTGGTTATAGGGAAGAAATCCATGGGGTGGATGGTACGGTGTTAGTGCTGTGCTAGCTGTAGCTGCTGTTCTAAGCAGGCTGGCGAGGTGACCAGATAGAGGTGACTGATGCTAGCTGCATGAGAAATTAGGCACCGATTTTTGAGCTTTTGAGTTGGCAGTGCTACGTGTTCAAAAGGGCAGTGCTCGGGAGGTGATGGCCAGTGCTGTGGCTATAGGGAAAGTTGGACCTTGAGCTGAATTGGTCCAATAGCAGGGAAGCATTGGGTGAATTTGACGCGGACTAGAGAGAAAAGAAATGGGAGACTGTGAGTAGGAGGGACAGCTCGGAAGCTCAGGTTGAGGAGTGCTGAGCTGCGCGGGGACGTGGCCTGGGTGTTGCTGTGGCTGCTAGCTGATTCTACTGCAGACAGAAAAGAAAGGAGAGGGAAAAGGTGACAGCTCGGGATTTAATGCCAGAGAGATAATAGGAAAGGGTGAAAAGGATAGATATTTCATATCTAGTATGGTAACCTGGTAGAGATGGGAAAGATATTTTTATGTCATGTGGTAAGGAGAGGAAAAATACTCGTGGTGGTTATGGGTTTTACCGGAAAGACAAAATAGGGTTTGGGGTGTATGTGCCCACATACACTTGGTGATGTTTTTCAGGTATAGAGTTTATGCGTGGATGAAATAGACATGCGATGCTCGGGTATAGTCGTGTATATATGCACGGAGTTGTGGCAGAGCCGAATGTTGAGTTAGGGCTTCAGGATGTATGTGTCCATATACACTTTGAGAAATTTGAGTGTATACATATGTAGGATTGATACGGAGTTGGACGATGAGGTGGGGTTTTAAGAGGAATTAGTTTTCAACAGGAAGGGAGCTAATCGAGGGCTTGGAATTAGGGTTTCGGCAAACGGAGATTGATAAAATCAAGAATGAAGGTTTTCCCATTTTGGTATTTAGCTTTACCAAAATTTGAACTAAAGTTTTGATTGGGCGTGCTTTCGGCTGACATTATTAACGAAAAAGTTTTTGTTAGCCCTAATTTTCGGGCTTTGGAAAATCAGGGTGTGACAAACCTACCCCCCTTAAAAGGAATCTCGTCCTCGAGATTCAGACAGATTAGAAGAAAGGACGGAGAGAACAGCAAGGGTCTTCCGTTACAGAGAGTCTTTACAGATCCAACGCAGGTCCTTCATCCAATTTCTCTAGAGCTACCCCCCTTAAGGAAAAGGCTATTGCCTTGATAACAGGGTTTTATTGACAACTCTTTGGGATGTCGCGATTCTTCGAAATACAGAGTTCTGTGGTGAACATCGGGGATGCGTCCGTTACTGTGTCCGGGCTTTGCGCTCTTCCTTAGCGTCGAAGGGGTTCGCTTGTTCCTCGCTGGAGTTCTGGGTACTTCTTGTCCGTAGCTTCAGGTTGTGGCGGAGCGTCTTCGGTGTCGACTCGCAGCAGTTGTGCCTTGAAAGTGGAGTTCCGAGGCATCTTAGGGCATTGACGGACGAAGTGTCCAAGTTCTTCGCAGAAGTAACAGGTACTATTCCTGGGGTTTTTGGTAGGGGCGGCGAAAGAATTAAGGCGGGTCTTGTTCTTCTGGAGATCTTGTTTGTCCCAGCTGTTGAGTTGAGATGCTGGGGATGCTTCCCGTTTGTGTGGATGGCTGACGACTTCGAAGGATTGTCTCTTCCCTGTGGTGAGATCGTTTGCAAGGGTTCTCCGGATCATGCTGCTTGTTATTCCTTCGTTTCCGAGTGTTGATTAGGTCGCGGTGTTCATTTCTGGCCGAGTTCACAAGATCTCGAAGGGTGGTTGTTATTACGGGTTCCATAGGGCATTGTGCTGGAACGTGGTCGTATGCCTCACAGAGGTAACAGGTGACTTGGCTCATCGGGCATTCTTCATTCAGGTGGGTGGTGTTACAGTCGGAGCAGTTGTCGGGGCATTGCTTCCTGAAGTGTCCCTTTTCACCACATCGTGAGCAAGCGTGTGGATTAACTGGTTTCTTGAGGGGGCATTTGAAGACATGATGGCCAGGTTGATCGCAAAGGAAACATCTTCCCTTGGCTATCTTATCAACATCTTGACGTGGTTTATCTTTTCCCGTCGTCTTTTGCTGGTAAGATGAAGCCGTGGCTTCAGGTGTTGACTGAGATGGCCTGTCAGAGGAATGAGGTGGATCCGAACTCTGTACTGGGGAAATTTCTTCTCTTTGATTACTTGACTTGTCCATCCTGTAATTTTTTTGTTTCCAGATGTTAATCGTCGTGTCCAGGAAAGGGGGAGAGTGGTAACTAGATAAGAGGGAAATAGCATGGGGTATTGGTGTCGCACAAGAGCAATCATCAATGTACGGCGATGCCGTTGCGATTGGGGAATAGTCCACCAAGACGCAAATAAAACTGCGAGAAGAACCAATATAGCACACACATATATAGGTGTCTAGAGGCACTTAGCATACCCATACATCGTGCTTGAGGCACAGGGTCTAGGTATAAGCAGCATTATAACAAAACACATAAAATGACAAGAAGACCGACATGAACCTATCCATACGCCTAGGAGCGTATCGAGCAGGCGCACCTTAATACTGAAGGGAGTAAATTTCTTGGGCAAGCATCAAAACAAGAAAAACACACATAAAACTAGTGGCACGGAGGGGGCTAATCCAACCTCAGGGTGCCTTGACTATTTGGCCTAGATTCGACGGGTAGCACGGGGCGGAGCCGTTCTGTCACGGAGATTTTCGTCCTCAGAGGAAGGGGAAAGACTCTAGGAGGGTTGTTGTTCCTACGGTGGCGGAGGCTTCCTCCGGGTGTCATCATTCTTGGCAGTGGCAACTCGTTGGCTTCGGAAGCATGTGCAGACGGTACTGAGGGGTCGCTGGGGCAAGGCGGAGAATCGAGACTGTTGAGCGACATGATCCAGGAGTCCGCCAGCTGGGAAATCAAGTCGTGCTGGGCGGCGATGTAACGGTTGGCGTGGGACCACTGCCGCGTCTTCTTCTTGCTGTGCGTCGGTGAACACGGCGTCTCCTACAGGGGCACGAATGGGGTAGAGGAGATAAGCACGCTGGTTCGCGCCAGGAACCTGGTAGTGCAGGCGAGAGATAGCTTCCCACGCAGCCATTTGGATGGCCATCGGAGAAGTAGGCACGGTTTTCCCGATGTAGCGGAGGGGGAAAACTCGGTTGGTGGCGGCTGGGTAGACATGAACTTCTGCCCAGAATTCATGCAAGGAGCAGGAGGCACTCCCCAGGTACACACGGTACACGGGGCGTAGTGTCGCTCCAAGGATCTGCTGAACCATGGACCAAAGAATAGCTGGAAATCCGGTGAACTCTGCGGCAATAGTCATTTGAAGTATGGCGCCACGGGACGACATGCTTATCAGGAAGGTTGGGCAGGAAAAAGGAGTACTACGGCTAAGTATTTTGCTGGCGAAATTGGGTGCTTGGATGACAAAGGAGAAGTGGCACGAGTGTGCCTCACAAAAGCGGAGATGGCGCTTTATATAGCCTCTTGGCAACATGGAGGTCAATGAGAGTTTCAAGAAAGGATTGCCTCGGGATACGACGGAGGCTCGCGTCTTATCCGGTCGGTGGCTTACAGGCGAAGCGAGGTCAAAGTTGTCAGAGGAAATCAACATCAGGCTGACAGAGAGGGGAAATTTCGGAGAGAATCCAGGAAAAGGTGTTTGACGGAGGGGATGGCAGGGCTTGTTTAGTTGGAAGATGAGGTAAGACTTCGCATATATGGGATTTCAACATGATCAAAGTGGGGATGTGTAACACCTCAAATTTTCCGAAACCTGAAAATCAGGGTCAACAAAAACTTTTTGCTAATAATGCCAATTAGCAGTGCATCGAGTCGGAACATGTTCTAACAAAACCCTAGAGTGAGCCAACCCGAGACCCTCATCTCCATCTCTGTTTCCCCTTGGCCTCGACCTTGTCGGAACTCCATTCGGCAAGGGATACGAAACCCTGGTCGGCATTCCGTCCCTAACCATGCCTGGAACCCGGCACAAAGACACCCCCGGCCATTCCCTCTTTCTCCCAAACCCTTGCCACGGCGAGCAAAGGTAAACAATTCCTTGCCACGGCAAACAAACCTCTGCCACGACAGCCTGTCTGACCGTTTCTTCCGCCGCGGCAGAACTTCCACCAACCACGGCAAAACCTTCCTGCCTTTGTGTATCCGCACATACGCAAACCCTAACCTCCGACTCTCTCTGTTCCTTCTCCTCTCGAACATGTATATACATATGCGTGCGTATCGGTGACCTGAACCTAACCACAGCTCACCTGTCGTCGCATGCCACCACCATCCGCATACCACCACATATATGCCAACAATAACCCAGTGTATGTGGGCACATACACTCCAGACCCTAGACCCCTCTTATCGGTAAAATTCTTCCTACCGCGTGACCAAGAAAATATCTTCGGTTACTTCACCATTTCTCGCACCAGGGTGTGTATATATCCGTATATATGTATGTATACATCCGCACCCATTTCTATACCCTTTACCCCGCATGTTCCCTTTTTACCGTCTGCACGGTAAAACCCTAAATACTACGTTACCACGATTATAACCCTTTTCACCGTGTCACCATGTCAACAAAATATCCATTCCCTATTCACCCCTTCTACCGAATCACCGAGTTACAAACTAACTTTCCACCCTTCTACCATGTTACCGGAACTCAAAATATCTTGTTCCGCCCTACCAGATAACCGTTCCACCTTTACCATCTACCGTGCTAGTCCACACCGTAATCCCTCGCATGTTACCCCTACCCCTACCACCTCAACTGCTCACACATGCGCTGAAAGTCCCTAGCCGGCGCATGCTCATACACCCGGCCACCTTTTCTCTTTCCTAAAAGTATAGCTCCAGTACTCTCTACTCATCTTCGGCAATCTCCCCTATATGGAGGATCAACAATCATCGCGTGTGCTCATAAAAGCTAAACCCTAATTGGCACGCACACGATATATGCATCCGACGCAACCCAAACCCTACCCCTATGTGGCAACCCGCCGATATTTGTTCCCGACACCCCAGAGACAAATCCTAACCACCCCCGCATCTTACCATAGTCTTGCCGTCGTCCGAAGCCCCTAAAATCCAATCCGTCGTCCTAAACCCTAATCGGAGCTCACGCGCTGTATATGCTCGAGCCCCGTTCCGACCCTAACCCTAGCGGCAACCTGCCCATTTTTGTTTCCGACCATCCTATCATGTTACTTAATCCTCCCGTACCCTACCACAGCCTTGTCGTCGTCGAAAACCCTAAACACCCCTCTTGTCGTCCCAAACCCTAGCTAGGTTTTCGTACACCCAGAAATTAAGAAAGTGTTATCACATGCACTTTTATTTCTCCAAAAGGTCTAGAAAATCACCAGAAACTCCTTCAATATATTCTTCACAAATTTATAAAATAAAATTGGGAAGTCCAATTTAAAATCTTGAATTACATTCAAAATTCCAATTAGGTCAAATTCCTCCTTTGAACTACAACTCCTTTGATTCTTACTCAGAAAATTCTGGAAAAATCCTACATTACTTATCCTAGTACCAGAAGCTCAGATATACAAAAATATATATGCCTCCAATTCAAAAATCAGCCAGGAACTCCATCCAACACCTTTGCCACATTTACCGTTTCCTGATGAAACCTAGCCCAAAACTTACTCCTTGCTACCAAGTTACTCTAGCTCCTTTACCACGCCCTATTAACTCTCTCCACTGCTACTCCTCCCACAGCAAGTACCCTAGCTCCACAGAGTTTCAACCCCCTTGTCATCTCATGTCTGCATTGACAAGGGATCAATGGCGTTGTACCCTTAATAGCCAAGCCATGTCTTCGTGCTCTCAATTCTTAAACCAGCGCAGACACCTTCTCTATTCCCCTCACCTCAGCAGAGTCCTTTTCTTCAGTATTCAACTTCCCCATCTCCTCAAGCCGGCAATGTCAAGACTCCTCTTTACTTCTCCCCTGCTCCATTAGCTACCCCACTCTCCAGTCTTGCTCCCATGGCTTGCTTCAGCTCCGTTGACATGCCAGAGCACCTCCCCGACACCCTGGTGCACCATACGCATGCCCTTGCCGACCAGGACAGACACTGACCTGATCTGGACGCGCCCACGGGCAAGGACCATGCCGAGCAGTGGCATTCCCATCGCGCCGACCATCGACCAGACGCCGGTCAACTCCTCCAGTGCGCCGCGGTCACTCACCGTCCATCCCAGAGCCCTGCGCAGCGTTGACACGGCCCCCACCTCCGCTCACCGCCGGAAACATCTTGGCCCCGCGGCCATTACTCAGCCGCCCTGCTGAGCCACTACTTAAGAGCAGCTCGGGCACCTCCCTCAGAGCACCCCAACTTCCTCACACTCCTTTGAAGCTTCTCCTCCACATCCAACCAGCTCAGCCTCGCTCTTCTTCCTTCTCTGACCAGAGCGGTCGCCGCCGCGTCCAGGAGCAATCCAGCAACTCCAGTGGAGATCCTCCCTTGTTCCTTCCTCCAGAACTCCTCTGAACCTACTCTAAGACCCCCCCCATGTGTTTCCTTGTAGCTCGAGATCACCGGAGTGCCCTGTCCGCCGACGCCTCGCCGCCCCTGTTCTGGACCTCGGTGAGAACCCACCACCAGCATCCGCCCGAGGCCACTAATCACGAAAATGGATTCGCCATCTCTCTCTGAACCCGAGGATACTCACCGCTCCTTTTATTCCCCTCTGAGTCGACCGCAATCTCTCGCCGTCGAGTTCGCCGGAGCCTCACCGGATCCCTAATTCCTCACCGGAGTCTCTTCCCCCGTGCGCGCCCTCTTCTCTCTTCCCTCTGTTCTGACCTGTGGGCCAGCTGAGCCAAACCGGTACACCACCACCACCCACTGCCAGCGGGCCCGATCAGCAGCCTTGGCCCGCTGTCAGGTTTACTGGAAGCCGGCGCCGAGTTCCTATTCCACGTCAGCCCCTCTGTTCCAATTAAACCAGCCGGTTTTCTCCTTGTCCAGTACTCTGTTCTCCTCTGGTCCGGCCGGTTCACCTTGAACCAGGCCGATTCTAAGAAAACTCCCAAACTAAAAGTTGCTCAGAATTTCATTTCCAATCTTTTTCATATAGATCACTTTTCGAAAATCTCAATATTTCTCTCTGTACAGCCCCAGTTCAGTACCCATTTTCAATTCAAATATGTGTTTAAATTTCTTTTTGAATTGTGTTCAAACCTAGGTAGCTCCAGCATGAAATCATGAGCATTTTAGGAGCCTTGCACTAAGATTCATGCATACACTCATGTTACCTAGTTTAGAGATTAGAAGAGGATGGTTTATCAGTGAAACCCTAAATCGCAAGCATGCATTTGTATCCTTAAAACCCTTTTCGATTTTAGTTTGATTAGTTAACTCCTTACAAATGTCCAGTAGGTTTAAGATCCATTTGTTGTCATATAACCCCAGTAACCCATTTGTTCATTTGATTCTTGAGTCCAAGAGCCAAAGAGAACAAGTGTTTGCCAGCAAAACCCTAGAAACCCTAACCATCATTTCATGCATGTATATAGGCTCTCCTTAGCTATCTCCACCATGTTAAGCCTTTCAAGAATGTTAGAAACTAGAGCACATGCATGAGTAGGCATTCACACACATGTTGCATGGTTCGGGCAGTACAAGGAACGCCGATGCAGCTCAAAACCTAACCACCAAAACCCTAGGTTGCATGTAGATTTCATGCATTAGGTAATAACCCGCCACGATCATTCTTCCGACCAGAAACCCTCAAACCAACATGCATGCATGCCGACCTTTATTAGTTATTCTTGTGATGCTTGGTTCTTATTCGAAGTTTTTCCGAACGTGTAGTTGACGGTGTGAGGTACGTGCGACAGGAAGAATCCGAAGCACCCCCGCGTCCGGAACCGAGCCAATACCTGCCAGGCAAGCCCTCCGCCCTTGACCATGTTGAATCCCAGTTTTTACGAAATATTATTTTGTTTTCGAACCATGCATGCTATATTTTATCCCTGTTACTTTATGTAGAATAGATATCACCGATGATAGGAAACCCTAGTCCGACCCCGTAATCCTTGTCGCCGTAGGACTATTGTATTCCGAAGATTTATCGAAAACTTAGGGTAGTGTATATATATATATATGCTTAGCCCCGCAGTAGCAAAAGTTAGGTTTTTGAAAAGGAAAAGGAAAGCAACACCCTATATTTCATGTGATGGAATATCGAAACGGACCGTCGCGTCCGGTTGTAGAAGTGCATGGAAGGTAGGATATGCATGGGTTGGGATATTCTACTGTGAAATGGTTCTGTGGAACCGAGCTAAAAAGGGAGAAGATTTTGATCCGGGTTGGTAATGAAGGGTGTTTGTAGGGAGATGTTAAAGAGCGAGGTAAGGCCCGTCGTGGTTCTCGCTGCCCGTTATCGGGAATGGTGTGGAGTCCTTCTCGGATCACCTAAGGACCTGTCTTAAGTGCCGTTTGGCCAAGTCTTACCGTACGACCACATGTCCTTTGTGGGAAGGACTTGATCTAGTAGCCGACCTGGACTAGCATGAACCCGTGGGCAGTTAGTAGAGTGCAGATGGGGTGGGTTTAACCCCCTGTAGAGAATAGACCCGTGGTTTTAACGAGGTATTATTCGCCACAGAGTTGGAACACCAACCTCCTTGTAGCGATGATACTGACTCAAGCTAGGTGTGGGACATGTCCTTCTGACGGGTTCATGGCTGGATTCACAGCGGTGAAGAGTCTCGTTGTACAAGCTCTGGACACATGCGTGCGCAGCATGCCCAGGGGGAACTACATCGTGTGGGTAAAGCCGTACAACTTCTGCAGAGTGTTTAAAACTATTCGAATAGCCGCGTCCGCGGTCATGGACGAACTTGGTCGGGCCACACTAAAGTAGTCTGGCTCTCTGAGCCCCAAAAAGGATTTCTGGGTTATGGGTTTAAGGACGCGAACCGTCGTGTTCGCAGGGCAGTTTGCCATATTCCCGTCGTATCGGGAGGTGTGAAGTCGGGTTTTCCCGTAGCTACGGGCAAACCTTAGAATCCCCGTAAGTACGAGGTGAGCGTCGTCTACCTGAGGAACCGGGTGATTGGGAACCCCGTAAGTACGAGGCGAGCTGCGTCTCCCTGTGGAACCGGGTAAGTACCATGCTGTACCGTTGTAACGGTAAGCACAAAAGTGAACTCCCCGTTGCAACGGGCGAGTGTTTTGAGCAGTACCTTATCTCGCCGCGTCGAGATGTTTTTGATAAAATCGCTTTTACATCTATGTACCTATTTACAATGCAAACTTACTTTCTCGCACAACATGAAACTTAGGATAGAGCCTTGTTATTGTTAAATTCCGAGCATGTTCATATCCGTATTAAACTCCCCGGCGGAGTGCTTGCGAGTACATTCAATGTACTCACCTGGCTTGTTATGTGGCCAGACGAAGAGGAGGAACACCAGTCTGGCGATAGCGACAGCGACTTCGGGGCGTAGGGTTTTCTCCCCAGTCTGTTGCCTGTGGTTCGGCATATAGATGGGCTATCCACCGTATTTTATTCCGCTGCTGTTTAATTCGGCCAATAGGCCCAGTTTGTATGAGCTAAAGACCAAGTATGGTCGATGATTGTAATAAACGATGTATGGCATGGTTATGTTATCAAGTACTTGTGTGTATCGACTATTGATCCAGGGATCGATACAGTGAACACAAGGGATTATCCGGCCTTAAAACCGGGTGGTCCACAGGATGCTTGCCTGGCAGTTCTTGCTCTTGCTTCGAACGTGGGGGTGATGCCAGGTCCTCCTGGCGCACGTACGTCGCTCCGTCAACTACGCGCCGAAAGAATACCGAATAAGAGGAAATCCAAATAACTCCAATGAAACTAGGTGACATGCATGCTCAAGAGAAAATAAGGGTATTAGGGTTGAGTTAGAGCTTAGGGTTTTGAAAGGTCAATTTCTCATTCTACTCAAGCGGTTGCTAAATCAAATGGTAGCTCTGTGCGGAAATCGGGGGAAAAGTGTGTATATATATATGTTTAAAATAGTGGTAGAGTTCCGAAGTTCTAGGGTTTAGGTCTATGAGCACAACAACTATTTTGGGTGATGGGTATACGCAAGTTTAACACATAAAATAACGGTGCAAAGGTTAGGGAAACAAGTATGAGTTTAGACTGCAGCTTCTGATCATTTGCTTTTGGAGCCATCATGCATAAAAAAAAACCTTAGGTATATTGGCAGAGAGAGAGAGAGCTTACTTTGGACCTCAGAAATTGGTATATAAATATATGCATGCAAACCCTAAAGAAAAAAATGATAGCTCTATTTTAAATTGTACTGTTCCAACGCTAAAATGTTCAAATTTGAAAATGCATTTGAGCTAAAAGGTTGTAATTATTTTGAGGATTTCAGAACCGGTTTGGATCAATTTCCGTTTGCTGCATAAAATGGAATTATGTTTTCTACTAGCAAAGGTGAAATTGGGCAGAAGGCGTGTTCTTCACCCGACCGTGGGCCTTTTCTCACCTGAGGCCCATGCGTCGGGGCGTTCTTACCGCTTGGTCTTGGCCGGTAGGTGAGAACCCGACCAGACGGTTGCTCGGACAGGGCACGGGGGTTGCGGCGGCGGCGGTTGAGCTCCGGTAGTTGGCGGTTAGGGTTTCGGCGGTTGGAGCTGTCTGGTGCCCGAGCAGTAGCCAATACTGGAGGAGCTCCGGCTTAGGGCCTCTAGCTGAGATGGAGCAAAGGATTGGGAGGCGGCGTTGGGGAGGAGAGAAAGCAGGGCTCGTACTGAGCTTGGCCGATTGGCTGCTGATGATGGGTTTGACGGCGGCGGAACGAGTTGAGCTGGTGAGTCCGGGGAAGCTAGTGATCCGGGAAGCTCCTAACAGCGAGCTCGGCCAAAGGAAATGGCTGCGCCTGGGAGTAAGGCCAGCTGGAGCATTTGGGGATCTCGGCTGCTTGAGACAGAGGTGGCAAGGACTGAGCTCGGGAGAGGCGGAAGGAGTTTGGGCTGAGGTCGGGGAAGAGGGGATTGCTCGGCTGGCGGCTTGATTGGTGAAAGGGGCTTGGCATGCCTTAAGTAGGCCGGCGGCGTCTGGCCATGGCCGATGCTGGAGTTTGCTTGACTTCGGGACGGGACGTCGCAGGAGGATGGGTGGCGCTGCTCATCTACAAGGCCGGCGACGAGACTGAGCTGGCCAGGCCGCTATGGCTATAGGAAGAAGGAAAGACAGCTCAGAGTGCTGGTGGCGTGCGAAAATGGCCAGCGGTGATGTGAGGCTACGGTGAGCACTTGCTGTGGCATGCCGGGGTGGCTCTGGACGCGCACCGCGTCGGCATGGGGTGCCACCGAGCACCCGGGGAAGAGTTGCCACGCATGCCCTTGCCACAAAGACTCGGGGCGACCTGTCAAAGCTTACAGGGGAGTTTGGCACCGATTGGTACCACCTCCTGGGTTTCCTTTTTGCATGCCAAGTACGACAGGACACGAAATCCATTTATAGATGACTGGATGTGGCAGCTAGAGGAAACGTGTGGTTTTAACCTTGTTGGTAATGCTGAGGAGAATCTCCACGAGTCGTTTGGTGGGTTTTAGATGAGGGTCAGCTATGTCCTGATGCGACGGTAGGTTTTTGCCCTAGGTGTTCGATAGCGGTCATTCCAAATTTTTAAACTAGGCATGCCCATGTTTTCATATATTCGGGCTCATGGAGATGTGAAGGTTGTCGTGGAAATTTACTAGCAATTTTGGAAACTTATTTTAATGTGTTGTAGTTCAATGCTGATTTTACTCTTAAGGTTTATTTATTTTATATACGAATATTTTTGAACTGGGTACTATCATTTTATGTCACAATTGAGTTAAGTATATTGTTAGGTTGTCCCATGATTTATTCTAGAATTTTTGGGCAAGCCGAGGAACGGTGGATCTCGCGATTAGGGTTTTTAGAGAATAATGGGTTAAATAAGAGGGAGGAAAATCAAGGGCTGGAACTAGGGTTCCGGGTGCGGCAAGAGATGGTGGGTATAAGGAGCTCTCGGTAGGTCATCCATCTCGGCTCAGGGCTGCTTGGTGGTGAGGTACCGCGGGTGCTCCGATGTATACGGTGCATGTGTCGTCTTATGGTATTTGCCGTATTAGGGTTTTATCTGACTGGAGTGCGTGTGTGCGGGTTTTTGGTGCATTGAGTCTATGGCTATCGTAAATGCCCTAGCTACATGCGATGATATGCTTGAAATCAGATTCGGGAAAATCTGGGCGTGACACGTCCTCATCATTATCAAGCTCACTTTTGACTAAATCTATCACGTCCTAACATACCACGCCAGATTTTGCTCTTTGACACATGTGGTGTACCCAGTTTTAAGGCCAGATACTACATTGTGATTACTGTACCGGTCCCTGGATCAGTAGCCAATACACACAAGTTAACCTGTATATCATTGTCATACATACGAATATCAGTATACGCTATGTAAATAGACCACCAAGGTCGATTGTCTGATACCTGTAGCCCAACGGCTATAAACTTGCAGCGGAAATCAAGTGGTGATGTGGCCCATCAATATGCCGTACCCGACAGGCAACTGACTGGGGTAACGCCCTAGCCTTCACGAACTCGATCGTGTTCTCGGAGTAGCTATCTCTTTCGTCTGGCCAAATCAACAAGCCAGGTGAGTACTTTGAATGTACTCGCAAACAATTCCCAGAGGAGAAATATACGGCAATATAGCATACAGGGAGTGAGTCAAAGGAACAGCTCTATCCAGTTGCACGAAAATGTAAGTTTTCAATTTAAATACGAGAATAGTAGATTCCAAGACAGTTTTGAAAACTAGAACAATTCAAAGTAACAAAACTTCACTCGAAGTAGACTCCGCTACCTCCTTTTCTCATCTCAGAGTGATAGCTCTGTCTATCACTGCTTAACTCATGGCTCCAGCCCGCGCTACCCCGGGTAGTACGGCTAGCCTCTTTCTTCTGCAATTCCTTGCCACCCGCAGCGTGGCCTAAATTGCTCTCTTGTGGACACGTCATGCCCACGTCCTTAATCCCTTGCCCAAGTTTTTGCAAACAAAACTCAGTCTAACCAGTGTGTGGCCTAACTAGTTTTTGTCCATGACTGAGGACGCAGCTATTCGAATAGTTTTTAACACTCTGCAGAGGTTGTACGGCTTTACCCACAAGATGTAAGTCCCCCTTGTTGCCATGGCCAAATGAGCACTCTTCACGAGGAGTGCCGGCAGGGTTATTACAACGAGGCTTTTCACCCTCTTCCACACTAGAGTTGGACCCACTAGATAAGATCTACCCATTTATTCGCTTGTGCCTGGGCAGCCCGACACCACAACCCGAAGAAGTGGATTCATCTCTGTGTCGAACCTCTACCTACGTATTACGTGGAGCTCACTAAGAGACTCTACCCACGTAATCCCGTGGAGATCCTCTAGGGATGCCAATCTACCTAGCACACTCTTCCTACTGCCCATGGGTCCAGACCCTAATACTTGCTGGGATAACAGGCCAAGTCCTTCCCATAAAGGCCATGTGGACGTACGGTAAGGAATCTGGTCTGACGGCACTTTAGGTTCGGTCCTTGGTTGATTCGAGCAAGACTCCATAGTCACACAGACAACCACATCGCTACAAGCTACTCTACCATTCCCCAAACTGCCCTTAGCATTCTCACCTGAATTAAAATCATTCTCCACTTTTGTTTGGGGTTTTGAAAACAACAGCATTCTTTTCACACACTCACCTCGGAAGGCACTTGCCGATTCGAGGGTTTTTATCCCATGTCTGAAGGTGTCGGTATACACCGATAGAAAATGGTTTTTCTCTAAGCAGGCATAAGCAGGGCTATTGCCTATATTACTAAATACTCTGCCGATCGTACGATGATCAACAATTATTACTAAAGCTACAAGGAAAGGTTTCATCGGACCTACGATATATGCATCTACTAGGGGTAACTAGGTCTAGCATAAAATAACGGTGATATTCACATAGCATGCGTGGTTGCAAACAAGACAATTTGGTTTTCACACATATGTGACTCAACATGATCAAGGTGGGAATGCTTGCCTGGCAATATTGTCCGGGGCATGGTCTTGAACCTGATTCGACAATTCTCTGAAGTCCTTCGTGCAAATAAATCAACGATGTGAGGAAGAACCAAATAAGAGTCAAACATACACTCATGAATTCTTATACTATGTGTCTGACTTAAATTTTAATTAAGGTTTTTAGGGAGGTGCGAAAGGATTTAGCTTTACGTGAAAGGAGGGTTTTATAAGGCCAACAAGGATAATCCAAGTTAGCATCACATGAAGTGATGAGTTACTTCTATATAGATAAGACATGTTTTGCGGTTAAGATTCATATACTTTAGGGTTGTCATATTTTTGCTAGGACTAGAGGATGAGGAATGCTTCCTAGTGCATTCTAGAAATTTTGTTTAAATGGTCTTGGGAGCAACATACCAAGGTATATTTATTTAAACGGTATGGAATAAGCCAAGGGTATATAACTCTTTGTGGCTTTCATGTGTAAAAAGATTTAAATCTCAGTATGCTACTGGAATTATGGTGCTGTATGATTTTAGATGTTGTTAGGAAAAATGATCCTTTCTTTTGGAGCTATATACAAGCAGATATACATATGATAACTATATTTGAATTAAATGCAAATTTGTTACTCAAATAAGTTCAAGGATTATGAAACCAGTACTATCAAGGAGATTTTTTTGAATTTAGAAGATTACCCGAAAGGAATCGGGTCAGGGAGATATAGGAATTCGAAGGATTTGCTAGGAGAGGGAAAAGATCTTCAACCGAGAAGAGGAGTGATGTCAAAGGCGGATTCATGGAATACGCTTTCGGTACTGGAATCATGGAAAAGGTCAGGTCTTGCGGAGTGTACGCTTTCCCAGTGGAGAAGATGGAAAGTGGTATAACTGTAGAAGGAATGGTGCGTTCCAATAGGGAAGACGTCTCCGAAATTTATGCCTTTAATTATCCCGACAGATCGGTTGGACCATTAATGGTTGGTTAGCTCCTAAACGGATTCCCAATCCTTGTCGGGCACCGTGTTTAGGGCTCAAGCGGTGGGAGAGAGGAGATTTACCGGGTAGATGGAGACTAAATCCGAGTGGCCTTCGCCGGCGGCGGCTTTCCTATCCCCACCTGCGGTATGTCCGAGACAGGGTCCGGTAGCTAGGAGGAGTGGAGTATGGTGCTCGCGGACGCTGAAGGAAGCGGCCGATGTGAAACTCCCTGGCCGTGCTGGAGATGAATAGTGATCGATTTTGGGGCAGCTCGGACTAGAGTCCGGAAGAAGAGGGAGTCCACAGAGAGCTCGATAAGGAAGAAAATAAGAGGAGGGCAGCTCAAGGTAGAGCGTGGCTTGGGTCAAACGGGCCCAGTGGAGTGACACGGGCGAGCTCCTACCAGCGGCCGGTGGCGACCTGGTAGTCGACGACGAGTACCAAGGCGGCTTGGGGCGCTGGCTTATTGCTGGCGGGAAGAGCTAGAGCCCGGTGGAGTTTTGTTGCCTGCGGAGAGAGAAATCAAAGGAACAGACGGTGGAGACAAGGGGACCTGGCCGAAGTAGACACCAAGTGCAGAGACAGCTTTACCGGTGGTGAACCGAGCGCGGCGAGGAGACGCCGGTCCTCGGCAGCGCTGGAGGGCAGTGGAGGTGCGGTGGGCTTGTCAAGGGAGGCGGCGGCGCGCTCGGGTTGTCCGGTAGCTATGGCGGCGGAATTCAACCAGCGGCGGCGAGAGGCGGAGCCCTGCTGGTGAGGTTTTCCACGGCTGCAAGGTAAAGAGGCGAGGTTAGGGAGGAGAGAGAGTCGGCATGCTCGGGGCTAATTGGTAGTGGGGGTGCTTGTTGCCGGAGCTGTGGCCGTCACCGGCAGCGGTGTTGCTCCTGGAGGCTTGGCTGCAGGGAGCCGTGCTGCTCGGTAGAGGCTAGTCCTCTCGCCGGAGCCGAGGGAGAGGGAAAAGAGAGGAGTTCGGCAGGGTGGTGTGCTCACCGGTGGAGTGGTGATGAGGCGCTGGAGAGAGGGGATTGAGGGAAGGAGTACTCAACTCAGGGAAAGAAGGGGGAAGACGTCTCGGGTGGAGCTTGGGAAGCTTGTTGGTCAGGAAAAACGAAGGAGAAGCTCGTGGGGAAAAAGAAATGGTAGCTTGGAGAGAAGAGGAATGGGGAGGGAGCTCGGCTTCAAGCACAAAGGGAGCAGGGAGAAGCTTAGAGGAAGAATGGGCAGCTTGGTTCAAGAGAAAGCATGGTGGAGAAGGGAGAATGAGTTATAGCAGAGGGAGCTCTAGTGCAATAATAATGGTGCTCAGGGCAGTAGGTGCCACGTACTGTAGTAGCTCGGGTGACCAGGATAAATTAGGCACCGATGCTGCCATGGATGGAGCAGTGCTCGGCAGAGGAGGGAATGCTCGGGGGAGGGAGAAGGAGGTGATGGGAATGAGAGTTGACAATGGAGAATGGAGCTGGGCCCGCTTGGAATTGCGCAGGAAACGTTTTTAATTATCTTTATATTTTTTACCTCTACGTGTGATATTATATCAGTACGGGAAATAAAAGTTCAAATCATGAGCCAGCCTGTTAGGCATTGTACTGAGCCATCTATTTAGGTACAGTTATGATGATCTATCGGATGTGATTTATTTAATTATCTTTATTGTTTTACTTTTACGCGTGATATTAGATCAGTATTGATTGCTTGGGAAACGTTTTGGTTATCTTTATTTTTTTATCTGCATATGTGATATTAGATCAGTACTAATTGTGCAGCAAACATTTTTAATTATCTTTATTTTTTACCCGTACACGTGATATTAGATCAGTACAGAAATAAAAGTTCAAATGACGAGTCGACACTACCTCAGGAAACACCACAACTGACGGGCGCGAAAAGGAAATCATTGACGGGTTACGCGCCCGTCAATAAGATCCTGTCAGTGGAAGTAATACTTTCACTGACAG
The DNA here is from genome assembly GCA_019208055.1 of Stipa capillata. Taxonomy (NCBI): domain Eukaryota; kingdom Viridiplantae; phylum Streptophyta; class Magnoliopsida; order Poales; family Poaceae; genus Stipa; species Stipa capillata. Next base: position 27,157 of record JAGXJF010005895.1, read on the forward strand.
GCAGACCCGTTAGTAGAGATGCATTTTCATTGACGGGTGTAACAGGCCCGTCAGTGAAAAGACTTGCAGGGCAACCCGGGCGGCATCCTGAGAGTATTTCCACTGACGGGCGTGGGACTGCCGCCCATCAGAGGTAACATTTTCCACTGACGGGTAAATGGACGTCGCCCGTCAGTGGAAGTATTATCATACATTTTTTTAAACGTTTCTGAAAAGGCAATATGAAGCATATGTAGCAATTAATATCACAAATATAACATTTAATATCACAAATATTAAGCACATATAGCAATTAATATCACAAATATTAAGTACATACTAGCTAGTTTATAACGAATTAAAACGACAAACAAATGAATTTAACAATGTTTATTTTCACTAGCCCTACTCTAGGTCTATGACGCTTGGCTAGTACTTGCAGGGCGGCGGTAAGCGGGTAATTGGACTCCCACGTAGAAATCACCGCTTGGCCGAATGACTTCGTTGTTGGTAATGTCACGAAGGTCTTCTGGATGCAGGCAAAGTCCTTCCTCCAGTCGTACTTATCATCGGCCAGGTCGTATATGAAATTATTGAATTGATCCTGGCTCCATTGTGGGTTGTGGGATATGACGAACGCGTCTATGTGAGCACAGACGTAGTACCCACATGTCACGCTACCTTCCGGCTGTTGCCTGCAAGGGAAGTTGAATTTGTGGATCAGCTTTTTGCTCTTGCTTTCTGCTCCTCCCCCTCGCAAGTTGTATTCCCAAAAGGCGGCTTCCAGAACTTCCTTAATTCCTGAGTAGTCCCGCTTGGCACTTCTTTGGGAATCAAAATAGTATATCATTCTGGAAGGCTTGTGGATGACAATGAGGATCCAGTGGTCACTGCGTAAAAGGTAACGAATGAATATAAATAGACGGGGATACGTGCTTAAGAAAAACAAACTAGGGACGGTAGTAACTAAATTACGGGGGGTGTAGGGCATGAGTACGTAGTCCTTGTCCTTATGGTATATCAATGATTTAGTGAGGAAATTTATTACGACCGGCTTCGCTTCTCGTACATAGTAGTTGTTCATGACGACCGGATCCATTACTCCAAAAGTGCAGTTAGGCAGACGCCTACACTCTTGGACTTGGTGAAGCGCCCACAGCCTGACGAGCATGGTGTCGAGCCGGAAGATGTTGAACAAATTAAAGATATCTTCAAAATTGATGTCGAAGGTGTCATGCTGTCTGTCCAGGAAGAAACCATAATCTTTTGGCACCTCGACCTTAAAATGTAGTTCATAATCATCCCGATTCCGTGACCTCATCATGATTGTGTCATGGAGAAGTTTCATCTGTGCGGGCAATCTCTGCACCTCATCATCTGGGAGCAAGGGCTCACCGGCCTCGTACACTAATCGTCGAGGCTTCTTGACAGTTTCGGCAGATGTCTGGAAGGATAAGGCATTTTTCTTGCTCTCCTTGCTTGCTTCCTTCGCAGCGGTGCCGTCCCGTTTGTGTGCTCTTTTTCTTTTCCTCTCCAGCTCTGGAGAGGAGGCCCTCTTGCCTCCCGTCAATGCTTCGCCCACTGCGGCATTGAGCGTGCTTGGAGATAAGACCTTCTTTCCTACTGCCTTCGGGTCATGGTGATGCTTGGAGCGCTTTTCACGGGGCAGCGAGTCCGTCTTGGGTTGCTCCTCCTCCTGGGATGGAAGGATCATCGTGTGTTGCTGCTCGGCCAGATCGTCGTCCCGATCATCGAACGACACGGGCGTGCTGCACAGGCCGAGCGGAGAAGGGCCGGCTCCGGTTGATGGAGAGGGGATGGTTGACGTACTAGGAGAGGACACCCCGGGGATAAGTATCTGACTCTTCAGCCACAGGATATAGTACCCCTTGCAGTCTCCTAGCTTTGTGACATCCTCTTCAGGGGCGACAGGGACTGCGACGTCACTAAACTAGGCGACGACGCGGTCCACCTGCACCCTCGCCATGTGGGAAGGTATAGCAACGTTGTGGCATGTCGCGTCCCCTACTGTTGGGAATACTAGGCCATGTGCGACCGTCTTCTTCACGCCGAGCAAAGGTATAGTGAGGTGGCATTTTGTAGGCCCCTGCATAATAAAGGTACCCATTGTTATCCGCACAATGCTGTGAATTAGAGCCCTCATACAAGTGATTCATGGTAGCGACGAAGCTTACAGTGATGTCTTCGATGGGACTTGGTGACTCGGGGGCGACGTCGGAGGCTGAGGCGCAGCTACTCCATCCAGCAGGATAGGAGCCCTGATGTCCATGAGGATGCACAGGTGGACGAGATGCATCGCGGGCGTCGTAACCTCTGGACTCTAAAAATTCTTGCGCCGCCAGCTTGCCAGCCTCCTGGGCTGCCCTTATCATCTCTTGCAGAAGAGATGTTTGCCTTCCTCTCCTCCTCTGGTGGGCAGCCTCGTGGTCTTCAGGAAAGACTTCGTCCCATATAGCCCCGCTCCCGATCTCTCGGACACGCCCTGTCTTCTCCCTCGTTCCTAGAGCCTTCGAGAGATGGTCTTCCCACCTCTCACTCTGGACGGAGTCCTAGGAGCTCTCAGGCTACTGGGATAGCTGCCTCTGCAAGGGAAACGGCACAAGGTACGGGCCGTTAGTGTAATGGAAGCACAATAGTATATTTCAAGAAGAGATTGCATTTAGATTGTAGCAAATGTTCGGAAACCGCCTGAAGCTCAGGGTCCATGATAATTGGTGACCCAGTAGCTGGGTCAGAAACTGCGTGCGCCCTCATCCAAATCTGGGCACGTTCCTGCTCGATATCGGCGAAAGGAACTGGTTTGCCAGCCGCTATCAGCACGGCATCCTCTTTGGCCCAGATCGGTCTCTTCCCTGGAACACCACGGCTGCCAAGGTGGTGGGGAATTTGTTTTTCGCGCACAGCTCCTTCCCCCGGCGACTCTTCTCCTTGAATGCGTCACTCTTCTTGTCGGCAACGAACTCCTCCCAGTGTTCGAGTTCTATCTTTGGCCATTTAGTTTTAATTGCAGTTTCGAAATCGGCGTCTAGCATCTTCGTTGCTTCATATCGCCATGTCCTTAGCGCAGCACACATGATGCTGTCGGCTTTCCTCTGCACTCTTTCCTTGTCAGCCTCTGGGATAGCGTACTTATCCCACAGCTTGTCGAACAGGACCTTTTTCTGGGCGTCGGTCATTTTCTTAAAGTCCCGGCATGTGATCCTGACATGCTTACAGACAGTGCACCCGCAGGTGTTGCTGAACGACCTCGCAGCCTTCTCGGGACTTGCAGGAACACCTGTTACGCCGACTCGAGTGATGACGAATGTCTCGTTCATCAGCTGGTTGCCACCTCTAGGGTTGTACCGTCTCTTTCGCTTCGATGGTGCTGCTGACGACGGCTCCGGCGCCTCCTGTTCCTCCGATCCCGACTCGCTAGACTGAGAAGCGTCAGACGAGCCAGACGCACTCTCTTCATCTCGTGCCGTGGGAGGTGCAGGTGCAGGTGCTAAAGGTACATTCTCCGGCTCGACGGCAGGTTCACTTGCCGGCTTGGGGTCTGTTTGATCGGTTAGGGGTGGGGCGTCAATAGGGGCCGCCACGTCTAGGAGCGCCGCCCTGTCATCATCTACGCGGGCTAGTTCCCGGGTTGGCGAAGAGTCCATTTCCGATATATTAAGAAACTTAAAAATGAAAACCATGTATCAGAACAAGTAACTAGAAATGAAAACAATGTGTTGTTCTGTTTCAGAACTATCATGATGTGAACCAAGAAAAGGTAAGTGTCATTTTTCAAATTAGAGAGTTTAATGACAAAATTATATAGATGATCTCGATAAGATTACTGGAATACTTCAGATCTTAAGATATTTTGCATTTTTTTGGTCACTAAAATATTACTACATTGAGTTGAACAAAAGCTTCTAGATTTTGAGATATTGTGACGTCCAAACAATACTTTAAGAAAAACTTGCCTCAATGCCAAATAACAGCACATACAAGAAGTACTCATGCCAATTAGTTGCAAGTCAGTGGAAACGATTTAGGGTTTAACAGCACATACAATTGTTGAACGAATCATATCGCCACAACAATCTAACATGACCTTACAAAGTTCGAAGCAAAAGTCACTCATAGTCTCAGATGTCATGAAAAAATGCAGACCAACACGACCATAGATCGTTCCGACGTAGCAAACTAGCACAAGGCACTAACTAGCACAAGGTTTAAGCCCTCCCCAAGCCAATCTTGTCTGGTCCTACACTACAGCGATGCATTCCCAACAAAAAGATCTCAACAAGCTCAGAGCAGGAGCATACACATAATTTCCTAAAAGACAATCCCAAGAACCTAAAAAACAAACTAACTGCAATTGGATATCACTCATAACAAGAATCAGATTACAGTGCATCATCTAATCACTAGCTCATCAATCATACACATCCGTAGATTCATCGAATGAAAAAACGTTAATCCCAAATCACAAATCTCAGTATATACATACATACACGTCGAATTTTTGCATCATCTAATATACATAATCACAAAACTCAGTAGCAATCAGATAGCAAGGAGTTCATGGTAATAAGAGGAACTGCTCATTCCATTCCTTGCCTTGCTGATATCCCCGCTGATCACTTTCAAAATTGCAAAAATCCCTAAAACCTTGGCCCGGGCTGAGCTCCTTGTACAAAGACCTAACCTCAATCCATGGCAAATACACACATATCGAAGGGCGAGTGAGGGAGGAGGCAAACCTAGCAATATCAATTGAACCAAGAACGGGGGAGGCGGTCGGGGCAAGGTAGGAAGAGGAGGAGCTACCGGCGGGGGAGGAGCTTACCGGGAGAGGATGGAGGTCGGCACCGGTGCTAGGGATCCGGCAGCGGCGCGGGGGCTCGGGCGGCGGTGCGGGGGCTCGGGGCGGCGGCGCGGGGGCTCGGGGGCGGCGGCGCAGGGGCTCGGGCGGTGGCACGGCACGACAGCCTGGCGGCGGTGCTAGGGCGGGGTGCTCGGGCGGCTAGTTCGAAAACTGAACGCGCGAGAGACAGGTGAAATTTCGCGAAGTCCCCATCATATAGTCATAAGATTGCATTGACGGGCACATAATAGCCGCCCGTCAGTGGAAGTATACCGGCATGTCATGTTGTGTAACTCCACTGACGGGCACCACTAACGGGTGATGACAAAGGTGCCCGTCAGTGAAAGTGTGCTTAATTCCACTGACGGGTGATGACAAAGGTGCCCGTCAGTGAAGCCCGTCAGTGGATACTTCCACTGAAAGTGGAGTTTTACTGACGGTCACTTTTGCACTGCCCGTCAGTGGAGATTCTTTAGGGTTTGATTTTCAGGATGGCTGTTCCGGATGTTCCGGATGGCTGTTCCGGATAGTTTGTATTTCCACCTAATTGAGCTAGTTTGACATCTAGACTAAAAAGAAGATAGATTTAGGAGCTATTTAATTTGATGTCTAGATTTATGAGCTTATCGTTCATCCCCACCATGTGGTAGTGATAATTCTTTTGTAATATCCATCGCTATGTTGTCATTGTGTTAACAGAGATGATTTCCTGCGCTATTAAATTATTGTACATTTACTATACTACTAAATTATTGTACTTCTGGTGTTGTACATCCCTTGTTTTCCATAGTCCCGAACATAACTATTCAATTCATCAAATTATATTATTACACATTGAGGTTTGTTCTGAATTGATCAAAAAGCTAGGTTTCGTCGTCTTTGACACGCTTCTCAATAGTAGTTTTGATCTTCTTGCTGGTATACGTCAGTCCTTCGGCGTGATTGCGTCTTATGTAGGGACACGCATCCTGAGTACCTTTGCGCCTTTTGCTCATTCGATCATCCACGTCTTCTTCTTTTGTGTTCAGATCGTCGAATTGGTCGTAGTCCTATTCGTCAACTACACCATCGACTCCGACAATACTCCTTTTCCCTTTCCTCACGACAACACGCTTCTTATTCTTTGAGTCTTTTATGTAGAAGACTTGGGTGAGTTGTTTGGCTAATACCCATGGCTCATCTTTGGGACTGATTGATTTGACTTGTGGTGACTCCATAGGGATCGGTGGAGGTATAACCATGGTACTGGTGTTCATATATTCGATTCTGACGTCTTTTGCCCATCTGACACGAAACTTGGGGATCTTGGTCATGGTGTAGTCAAGTTCCCAGATATCTTCGATCACGTCGTAGTATCTACACTTCTTGCCCTGATGACCAGTTCTAGACTCCTGCGTTACACCACAGTTCTGGTACGTACTACGCTGGTCTTGAGCCTTGGTATAGAATGTGTATCCGTTGATATCATACGATTGCCATGTCACGACTTTGCTATCGGGTTCTTGTGACAACATTCGAATGGTTTCTTCTTCTCCATTTGACGGCTCCCTTTCATACCAGTTGTGCTTTAGCCACCCGAAGAACTTTGCGTTATGCTCTTTCGTGAGCACAACTGTGCCCTTTTTCAGATTCGCTTCGCGCAACTGTTTCATGTGGATCTGAATATAAGGCTGTACCACAGCCAAGTGTTGCAGCACCACGAAATGTGCTCTGTTGTAGTCATCTGATCTTTCCGATCGATACACATGTAAATTTTTATGCCCAATCACACCTTTACTGTCGAGCCTGCCTGTGTGCCGTGAAACTAGAACACCTATAGGTTTTTGATCACACATCTAATCCGTGCAGAACTCAACGCCCTCTTCGGTAGCATAGCCTTGGAGGATGCTACCTTCCGGATGCGCTCTGTTATGAACGTAGCGCCTGATAACCCCGTTGTACCTTTCAAACGGGTATATGTTGTGCAAAAACACGGGACCAAGGTCCAGTATCTCCGGGACGATATGGATCATGAGATGTACCATGACATCGAAGAATGCTGGAGGGAAATACATCTCAAGTTCGCATAGTATGACAGTGACCTCAGCCTTCAGTTTCAGGCAGCGTTGCACCGTGATTGACTTCTGACAGATAGTGTTGAAGAAGTTACAAAGATCCGTGATCATCTTGCGGACACCTGGCTCCATGATACCTCTAATTGCACAGGCAGTATCTGTGTGATCATCACATGGCAGTCATGAGACTTCATGCCAATCAGTCGGTGAGTCTTCATGTCAACAAGTTTTTGGATGTTTTGCGGAGTAACCCGAAGAAACTTTGACACCATAGAGGCATTCGCAAAGGCTATGGAGCTCGCCTCTACTCAAGAGTGTAGCAGGCAGCAGGACAGCTGGTCTTGACTCTGATACCATTCTTCCCCGTCTTGGTCATTTCTCTGGTCACCACAGCCCAGGTCATATATTCTTGTGTTGCATGTTTGCTCGTGCCTTCGGTCCATCTTTTGTCTTGTCCGGAATTTTGAGCAAGAGACCAAGCAAGCTATCGCAGACATTTTTCTCGACATGCATTACATCAATGCTGTGACGTGTGTCTAGGTGAGGCCAGTAAGGCATTCCCAGAAAACAGATTTCCTTTTCCAGACGTGTCACACCCCGTTTTCCGTAAAACCGTTTACCGGCATAACCGCATATGTTAGTCATGACCTAAGCTTAACATGCATCAAATATACTAATCCTCCCACACACACACACACACACACACACACACACACCTCCTGACTAAACCCTACCCGAGAGAAACCCTAACATCGCACACACGCAGTAAACCCTAAACCGCTTACGACACCTCATCGCGGAGCACACCGGAGTGAAGGGGAGAGAATCCATGAGACTTACCGCAACCCCTCACCTTGCCGTATTCCGGAACCCTAACCCTCGACCTGATCCCCCTCTTCTGAATTAATTTTTGTTTCCGACAAAACCCTAGTCGCGAAGCCAATCACTCCTCGACCCCCCAGAAATTACGAATAAATTCATGCGGCAACCTAACGACATATACAACGCAAACATAAAATAAAATGATAATGACCAGATCAAAATGGTAACATTGGAAATGACAAACCCTAGGGCAGACTTATGCGTCGTACCACAATCTATAAGAGTTTAGTACAGAAAAATTTCAATAAAATTATTCAATGCCCACAACCCACTCGCGATTCAAGTATGCAATACCATAGCCATGTCTAGCTCGAAAATATCCCATGGCCAGCGTCAGACGCCCTGCACGTGTACAATTCATACATGAAATATTGAGCCAAGTCAAAAGGGGAAGTGCTCAGCCAATTGCAGAGCTCTCTTCTCGACATTCCCAACGTGCATGAACCCTGGACATCCCCTTGCTGCACCAATTGTCTCCTTCCTCTTAGCTCTATCCATGACACGACACATCATTCAGGAGTTGTCACAACTCTGCACCATTGCCCAGCTTGTATCCCCTGTCAAACCCTTCGGACACCTCGTTTCTTCAACCTTGGCGCAGTAGACACGTACACACTCACTTCGGCACTCCAGGACACGCAAATGCCGGCCATCGGCATGAGCTGGCCGCGCTCTGGGGCAGCTCTAGCATGCCATCTTGTGCACGGGCGCGCCGACTGCTGTCTTCAACGCCCCGCCGCACGCCGAGCGCCCTGCCATGCCCCGTCCCATCACCTTCGTCCAGCTCGCCGGAGCACTCCACGCCAAGCCTCGGTCTTTCCCGTCAACCAGTCCAGCTTGACGCCGCCGCAGAACCTCGGGAGCTCCCCTCGCCGCGCCGAACGCCGAGCACCCGCGCCGCCCGTCGACACACCGCACACACACCTGCCCAAAGCCGTGCCGCTCGCCGTTATGGCCTATCCCGAGGCAGCTGCCACGCCCAAGTGCCCTTCCCTCTTTCCTGTAGCCTTGGCCGCGCTGCCATCACCGCTCGGATGTGTCCCATCACCGGAGCAGCAGCACCGCCAGCTCATCATCGCCGCTTCCCCTATAAATAGACAGGCCGAACGTCCTTCAGCTCAAGCACCTCACCAAGCCTTTCCGCCCCACTAGAACCACCAGTAGCTCAGCTTCCCGTCCCCTCGCGCTGTTCCTTCCCCTGCCTCAGCTCATCACCGAGCCACCTCTGTTCTCGGCAACCCAAGCATCAACCCAGGCCGCCCCAAGCAGCCGAGCCGGGCTTCTCGGTCGAGGACACCAAGCCGGGCGCCCTCCCCTCCCTGGAATCTCCTTCCTTCCCGCTTAGTAGCTCGCCGCCGGGAGCCGCTTGCCCAAGACGCCGCCGCCGCTCCTTCCAGGCAGGTAAGCTCAGGAACTCCTTTTCGAATGGGTGAGTACCAGGGGAGACGCCCTCTCACTTTCCGCCTCCGACCGCTTAAGACTCAGTGAGCTGAGTTAATTCAGTGCTTCACGTTTAGAACCAGCTCAGCTAATCCAATCGGTTAGGGTACTAGTGACCAGATTTTTGAGTCGTTATTTCAGTTCCAGGAGGTTAAAGCACACGCAGACACTGTTGCTTCAATCCCCTGTTCAAAACTCAAAGTATGTTGAATGAAGAAAACAATAGGAATAGGGTTAGGATATTAATTCCTATCTTCTGTGGAATCACATATACGCTAAATAAGTGAATTCCAGAGAGTCAGAACAAATATTTCCCTTACCAGCATGTTGGAATATCACTAACGTATATTAATTCGTAAGAATAAGAGTTTTGATCATATGACCCTAATAACATGAATTAACATATTCGATTTAAAACAACGTCATTTCATGCGATTTTCATGCATGTTCTTGGGCTTTATTTGAAGTTTCATCGCGTGCTTCTTATTCGCCGATCTTTTCCGACGGATAGTTAACGGAGTGCCGTACGTGCCGCGAGAGGATCCGACGTCACCCTCACGCCAAGAACAGGATCAGGACCCGGAGCTGCCAGGCAAGCTTTCCCCGCCTTGAACATATTGAATCCCATATTTATTACGCTTAATTATTTTGTTTACCAAATCCTGCATGCTATTTGGTATTACCGATATTTTATGGTAGTGAAGTTATGCCAAATAGATGCATGTGCCGTAGGTTTGGAAACTGTTCCCTTGTAACCCTAGGTCTAGTTAGTCGGTCGAGATCGACCGGCAAGGTAGTAGGAATATAAGCAGTAGCTGTGCTTAGACCTGCTCTAGTTAAAACAAGTTTTTACAAAGTTCAGGGGGGTATGGGATCAAAACCCTCGGCTTGTTTATACATGCCGAGGAAATCTTTTAAAAGAAAACAATTGTGAAAATCCCACATGAAATGATGGAGGATTTTGGATTCGAGCGGGAATGCTAAGGGTGTTATGAGGATGTAGAGTAGCCGGTTGCTACTTGCAGAAGGAATGGTCGGGTAGCCGGTCGCTACCCATGGAGTTGGGTGGTTATGGAGTCCCGCTCGAATCAGTTAAGGACCGAACCTAAGTGCCGCTGAATCAGTTCCCCCACCGTACGTCCACATGTCCTTTGTGGGAAGGACTGGACCTGGTACCCCGTCTAATGCCGGAGCCCGGAACCGTGGGAAGTTAGGGAGTAGTGCTAGTGGATCCGGGAATCTCTAGAGGATCTCCACGGGACTGCGTAGGGGAAAAGCTCTTCGTGAGTCTCACTTTGTCGTGGGGGTAAAACTCGGTAGAGTCCTACAAGGTACGTGGAACATGATCCGACACAAAGGGGGAGAGTCCCACTTTTGTCATCCGAGATGAAAAAGGTTGGGTAGTTCTCCTAGCGAGTCCGACTCTGGTGTGAACGCGGGAGAAAGGTCTCGTTGTAATAGCCCTGCCAATACACCACCTGAGGTGTATCGTTAGCGCTCGGCAATAAGGGTGAATTACATCTTGTGGGTAAAGCCGTACAACCTCTGCAGAGTGTTAAAAACTATTCGAATAGCCGCGTCCTTGGTCATGGACATGAACTGGTAAGGCCACACACTGGTTTAGACTAGGTTTTGGTTGTGAAAGCTGGGAATTGGGATTAAGGACGTGGGCATGACGTGTCCACAGGGCGCAATTTACGCTACCCGGATTGGTAGCCAGGAATTGCTGAAGAAAAGGCTAGCTACACTACCGGGGTAGTGTGAGCGGGAGTCGGGAGGATAAGCGGTGATGAGCAGGGCTATCCCGCGGTGGAATAAAGGAGAGGTAGCAGGGACTACCCGGATGAGGATGTGTTTCATTGAGACTATCGTTTTACAAATTCGCTTTAAATCTACTATTGTTATTTAAAGTAAAGACTTACATTTTCGCACAACATGCAACCTAGTTTAGAGGTCCCCTTTGAAATATCCCTTGCATGAATTATGCCGTAATATTCCCCGGAGGGAAAAGCTTGCGAGTACATTCAATGTACTCACCTGGCTTGTTGATTTGGCCAGATGAAGAAGAAGAGTGGCGCTCTGAGGACGATGTCAGCGACCACGAAGGCTAGGGCGTTCTCCCCAGTCAGTTGCCTGTGGATGGGCATATTGATGGGTCAATAAATTGCGTTTTACTACTTTCCGCTGCTACTTTTATTCGGCCAATCGGCTATGTTATTGAATAAAGACCATAATGGCATATTTATGTAAAATACTCGGTATTGTATGTGAATGTTATCAAGTTCTTATGTGTACCGACTACTGATCCAGGGATCGGTACAGTAAACACGGGAGACGTATCCGGCCCTAAAACCGGGTACGCCCCAAGACGCCCTTTACCGGCGGTTGTTTCTTTCCTTTTCCTGGCTCAACTTCGTCCATTTCATTCAAGAGATCATATATTTCTTGTCCGGTCTTCTCACGAGGATTTCGACGGATATCTTCTGTTCCATCAAACCTTTCCGTGTCCTCTCTCCATGGGTCATTCATGGTCAGCCACCTTCGGTGTCCCATGAACACGATTTTTCTAGAGCCCTCTAAGAAAACACTTGTTGTTTCTTCCATGCACTTAACACATGCTTTGCATCCTTTGGTGCACTGACATGCGTTGTTCCCGTACGCGGAATAATCTTGCACCATTGTGAACAACAGGCCTTTCAGAGTGAAGAACTCTTCTCTGTCCGCGTCCCAGACCTGAGCCCCTTCTTCCCATAGCGTAGCTAGTTCGTCCTTCAGTAGTTGTTGATACACGTTAAAATCCATTCTAGGTTATTTTGGCCCTTGAATGAGAATAGATAGGTGCATGTACTTCCGCTTCATGCACAACCATGGAGGGAGGTTATAGATCCAAAGAACAATAGGCCATGTGCTGTGTCTGCTGCTCATGTTGCCGAATGGATTTATTCCGTCCGTACTCATACCAAACCTGATATTCCTCGGATCACTACCGAAATCTGGGTATTCGGCGTCGATTGCCCTCCACTGACAAGCATCAGCTGGGTGTCTTAACACCCCGTCCTTTCTTCGCCCCTCTTCGTGCCAACGCAGCAGCTTTGCCTCCTTCTTGTTACCGAATAAACGCTTCAAATGGGGGAGGACTGGAAGGTACCATACAACCTTTGCAGGGGCACCACTCGTCACTTCTTCCTCGTCATCGTCTTTATTTCTGCCCCGCTTATATCGAGATGTGTTGGACACCGGACATTTGTACAGCTTTGTATACTCCTTGCGATAAATAATACAGTCATTCCGACAAGCATTGAGTCTCTCTACATCCAATCCAAGGGGGCAGACCACCTTCTTGGCTTTCTCGGTGGTCGTAGGCAACACGTTCTCCTTTGGAAAAACTGTCGCAAGGTAAGCCAGTATCTCATCGAAGCTTGCGTCCGGACAGTTGTGGGCTGCCTTGATCCTTAGAAGTTCTAGCGTGCTTAATAGACGCGTGTGCTCAGGATCGCAGCTGCGATACAACGGTTTTGTCGAGTCTTCCATTAGTTTCGCAAACTTTGTGACCTCTCTTTTATCCTCGGGGTCTTCGACCACCTGGTCCGTCATATGACTGTCCCTTAACATTTCAGCCAAATTGTTCCCCGCCTCTCTCGTCAAGTCATCCCTACATTCAGAAATATGGTCTTCATCTTCTTCTACGTCTTCGTGTATGGCCTCTTCTTCTAAACATTTAGGACTAGCTAAAATTTTCGTCTCCTCACCGTGACTTGTCCAACGTATATACCTTCCATGAAACCTTTAGTCAACAAGCGTAGCTGCAACATGCCTCTCTCCCTGATCATTATCGTGTTCTTGCATACACAACACGGACAACACATCTTGTTCGCACCCTTTTTCTCCCGATCTTCCTCGGCCGCATCTAGAAACTCATTCAAAGTATCGACAAAACTTCGTGTTGCTCTTTCGCCGTACATCCAACTTCGATCCATCGATCCCTACAACAAGAAACTAATTGATTATAGTTCAAATTAATAAAATAAACACAAAATTATTCTTTTCTTCATACAAAAGAGATCTAGCTAGCACCTCAAGGAGCGGACTCGAGAGCCTTCCGAAGAGGGTAGGAAGACAGAGGGGAAAAAAGGTGGAGAAGAGGGAAGTTTAAGAGAGATCTAGAGAGGGGAAATGGGTGGAGGGAGGAGGGAAGGGGAAAGAGAGGGGAAAAAGGGTGGAGAAGAGGGAAGTTTAAGAGAGATCTAGAGAGGGGAAATGGGTTGAGGGAGGAGGGGAGGAGAAAGAGAGGGGAAATGGGTGGAGGGAGGATCAAGAGAGTTCTAGATCAAGATTGCATACATCTAGGAGAGAGAGCGGGAGGAGGGGAGAAGGGACAGTACCAATTGGAGGAGGAGCAGCGCTCCGGCGCGGCGCAGGTGGAGGCGCTCGCAGCTGGCCGTGCGAGGCGCGCGAGCTCACTGGCCAGCTGCGGGCACCTCCCCTGTTTTATGTGCAGACTTATCACTGACGGGCAGCCACATGAGCCCGCCAGTGACAAGTCTGCACTAAGAAGCCACCCGAGAAGCAACTTCCACTAACAGGCGACACGGGAACCGTCAGTGAAAGGCTTACCTGCACTGACGGGCATAGACTCCACGACCGTCAGTGATGGGCCTCCGTCAGTGCTGAGGCCGAAATGCCCCTGTCCTCCTACTTTTACTGATGGGCGAAGCCGTGCCCGTCAGTAAAAGTTGTCTCTCCCGGCGTCGTAGTCAGTTTTACTGACGGGCGTTTTCCTGCCCGTCAGTGGTTGTCCTCGTCAGTGACGGGCATCCTCTTGCCCGTCAGTGATGATCGTGCAGCAGAAGTATTTTATGAGGTAGTGTGACCTGTACTGAGCCGTCTATTTAGGTACATTTATAAGCCGGGCTGCTAGTCGTTATATCGAGCCATCTATTTAGGTACGGTTATGATGATCTATGAGATGTGATCTGTTTAGGTGAAGTTATGAAGATCTATCGGCTGTGATCTATTTAGGTGTAGTTATGAAGATCTATCGGCTGTGATATGTTTAGGTACAGTTATGAAGATCTATCGGTTGTGGTCTACTAATAATAAAAGGATCCACCAAATTAACGATTGGATGTTTTGCTTTTTTTTGAGAATTTCTAGTCTTTCTCTATTTTTTCTATTGTATTATGCTTTTAGTATATAATAGATATAATAGATAGATGTTTAGAGAGTAATTAAGTTTAATTCTTTCTATCTCCATCTAATTCATCTCCAACCTCCTAACTTGTTAGCAATTCACTCTAACAATATTGAAATTATTTGTTCTCTTTGTTAGATAAAATACACAAGTTTAGGTTTTTTTACCAGGAAAAGGGGAAAGATATGTGGCGCAGGTACTGGAGACTTTGTTTCCCATTGACACTTAAATATAGCTGTCCTATGTTGTTCTAGAAGCAAAGGAAGGTGGAGAGAGAGAGGGGGAGATTGCCCCCCAAATAACTCAAAATCATTTCTTGTTGTCACTCTCTTGGCCTTCTTCCCCACACGAACGCGGTGCACACTCAAACCTCTCTCTCTCTGGAACGGGTGCCATCGCCATGGACTGCTGCTTCCCGTGCCTGGGTGGGAAGAAGCAGAAGAAGCCGTCGATGGAGAAGCCTCAGATCCCTCTCGCCGCAGGTGATCCGTACCAGCATCCTTTGTTAGGTTTCTTTTTTCTTGTTCCGTCCTCTTCAACCACTGTGGATTCGGTAAACTTTACTCGATTCACAACGTAATCTGTTGATTCTGCTTGTCTCGTTGTGATTCCGCGGAGTAATTTGGATTTTTGGGACGTGTTCTTCAGTGATCACTCTAGACCGTGTTCTTGGTTCATGAACTGTCATTCTATGGATCTCGCTAGATTCACCAGCATTCTATGGACTGCAGTACGGCAAGTTCTTGGAGCAAACACGGAGGCCAGAGTATGAAGTCTACCGAAGCCCAGCTTCCGGCGCCGCGCAAGAATTTTGGGCGGACGTTCATGTCTACCCCGCCAACACAGATCAAAGTGTGCCATCCAGAATCTACGGAAGAGCCATGCCTACCCCAACTATGGCTATCCAGATGGTCGCTTGGGAAGCCATCGCATTCCTTCGCCACTGTGCTCCTGGTATGAACCAGAGAGCTTTCTTCTTCTATCCCTGCCGTGTCCCCGGGATGGGCATAAGGTTTATCAACCCACCGCCGGACGAAGACACCGCGGTAACCCATCTCTTTCATTATCTGGTCGCTCAGCATGACCTCCTCAATCAACTGGTCAAATTCTGGATCTTGACACAACGGAGCTCCGCTCCTCTGCATTCACCGCCTGCTTCTAGCAGCTCTTCGGCAACATCTGCCTATGCTCCTGAGATAGGCGAGCCTCCTTTGCCAGAAGCACCAGCAGTTGAAGAAGGCACCCACCGCCGCCGGCACGATGTCGCTTTCCCCCACATTCCAATCCCTTCGGAGCATTGGAACCCTCAAGAAGAATTGATCCACCTCAAGCCCCTAATCCAAAGTTAGGTCAAGCTGGCAATGCACGCCGAGTGTGGATTGTCCAGCTCGGTGCATTCGGATGCTTGTGTGTTTTGTGTTGCATTAATCTTTGCTGTTGGGTTTGTCTTAGTGCCCCTCAGCACACAGACGAACCTGTTCGATGCTCTTGTAGACGCATGGCTGCGTGTCATGTTAGTCTTCTTGTTGTTTTACTGGAGTTTCCAATGGGTCTTCCGGCCCTAGTAATGCATTCGAGTGTTGTTGGTCTTTGTTTATTTGCAATAATCAAAACATGGGTTGTCCCTCTCATCTCTATGCTATTCTCCCTCTTTCCTACACCGATGACGAAGAAGAACTGCATTGGATCAAGGAAGGCCGTTCGCTGCGGAAGACCATGCAACTCTGTTCTCTGATCTCTTTCCCTTAATCTATCTGAATCTCAGGGACGAGATTCCTTTTAGGGGGGGGTAAGATTTGTAACACCCCATTTTCTAATAAACTGGAATTTAGGGCTAACAAAAAAATTTCCTACTAATAATGTGATATTAAGTGAACCTAATTAAAACTTTGATTTTAAAATCATGAAAGTGATGCACATCCAAAATCTCGTCTCTATCAATCTTGATGTCCTCACTATCAGTGAGCGGTGAACCTTTTGTTCTTATCTTCTCTCGACTCATCTTCTATTGGAACTCCTAGTTCCTATCCTCTCGGGAGAAACCCTGATCTTTCTTCTCCAAATCTATCGAGTAATTTTTTCTCCTTCCATATGGAACCATTGAGGTGGAATCCTGCACTCCATCCTCCCTCTATCTTCCTTGTTTCTCAGACCTAGTGTGCCAAAAACCCTAATGCCCGGCACTTCCATTCTCCTCCTACTCCATGCATATATATGCATGTATCAGTGGCAGTACCCAAACTCCGACTCACCGTAACTTCGCATGTGCATTCCACCCACATACAACCCCATATATGCTAAAATCCCAGCGTGTGCATGCACGTACACCCTACCACCTTTTCTCTCTCCTAAACATACCTCTAGTATACTCCCTAAATATTTTGGTAATCTCCGCTATACGAAGATTCAACAAAAATCGCATGTGTACCTATTCGTGATCTTACGTGTAGTAATAACCCATTCCATCCGCACCAACCAACTAGCTCATATTTATCTTCCTGTGCCTCTACTATCTTACTGCTTTCACCATGCCACGATTCTTCCTCTTGATTTTCGTCCCACTAGCTTCATGTTGCACTAGGCCACACCACCCTCAAGCCTGAAATCAATGCCTAACTCTGCTATTCGTTCACGGCATGCGAGCATGCGCCTAGTCTACTCCATATCCCTTCAGTGGTGCCCAACTCACAGGATTGGTGTCAACGTTTCTTTCCTTTGCGTGTCAGCAAGCTGCCCCTCCCCCTGCCATGCTTGAGCTGCCCCTGCGCTCTCTTTTTCCCCTACTCCTCCTAAAGCCAAACCAGCACTCCATCTCTCCCCCTGATACATCAGTGCTACTTGGTCAGCCCCCATGTGGTTCCACAGTAGTAGCAGTAAATGGCCAGCTACTTTTCCAGCAACGGAGCTGCCTTCACTCAAGTCAACCGAGCTCCTTTACCTTTCATCTCCTCAAGCACGCCATAGTCTCTCAGCAGCAGGACAGTGCCCACCTCCTCTCCAAAGTGAGCTCCTTGTTCCCCTATCCATTCCCGAGCAGCACTAACCAGCTCATCCTCTCTCCTTGCTGCTCCTTCCATACTCCCCAACCTAGCACCACACGCCACCTCTTTCTCCTCCAAGTAGCAGTACTATAGCAGTCAGCGCCTGCTCCCCCTACTGCCAACCACCTCCATGAATGAAGCACAACACCAACAACACTAGCTACCATCACTCCTACCCCCTGGCTCAACCGAACTCCCTCTTCTTCAAGTTCACTCCTCTGCCGAGCAACTTTGTTACTTCACCAAGGCAGCCAAGCTCCCCATCTTCCCTTCTGAGCTCCTTTCCTCCCCACCGCGCAGCAGCGGCCCCGCACCTCCTTCCTCCCGAGGCAAGCAAGCTGAGCTACCCTCCTCCATTTACTTGCTGTCGGCTCACTTCCCTGCCGAGCTACCAAGCATGCACCCCAGAGCCACCCCTTCCCTTTCGTTCTCCTCGAGCTGCTCCACGGCCTCCATCCTCCTCCCGCTCCTCCATAGCAACCTGAGCTGCCGCTATCGAGGCCTACCCGAGCACAGACGCCGCACTCCAAACACTGCCGTGGCAGCGGGTGGCTGCTACCGCTACCACCTCTCCCTGCCGCAGCAGCTCGCAATAGCTGCCGCTGCAGCCTTTCTCTCCACCGCGGCAACCTCTCCCCGCCACGGTAGCCCATCTCCACTGCGGCAGTACCACGGCAACTCCTCACCACGGCAGTCCTTCCTCTCCCACCGCGGCAGGACCGCGCCACTCCTTCCTCCCACCACGGCAAGTACCATGGCAACCCCTCCTCGCCGCGGCAGCTCACATCAGCTACCGATGCTGCCTTGCCCCTGCTGCGGCAAGCCCCGACGGCCGCGGCAAGGAGTTATCACCACCCCCAGTAGCACAGCTCCGCCTCCTTCAGCTCTAGCCACCGTCACCACCACAGTTGCCGCGCTAAGCTCCTCCCTTCCGAGCCCTCACTCCCCACTTGTTGCCGGCAAACCCCAGAGGCAGCTCGTGAGCCACCCGAGCAGCCAAGGCTTCCCTCTCTCCCTTAACCCTTGTTCGTTGTCTTTCTCTCCTTCACTCCAGTGCAAAGGTCAAGCCTTCCAAGCTATTTGAAATTTGATTATTAGCAAACTCTACACATACATGGCATATGCATATTTTCCACAAGTTGGCCCAAGCAAAACGATGCTTCTGGTGCTATCAGCTAAACCGTATGTTACGTTTTGGGTTCGGTTATAACATGGGATCCAAGGTGTTTTCTTTGAAGTGCTTTTAAAATTTAAGTTGAACATATTCCAACATAGAGAATGTATGATCTATTTCCTAGGATACAACTCCGAAGGTGATAATTCCTTTTTGCTAGCGGCACCCAAAATCTTATACACCATTTTTGCTCCAGTAAATATGGAGATTCAAAATCCTAACCATCAGTACCCATTTCACAATTTTTGCAATAATTTGAACTTTCAAATTTATAGCAAATTCATCATGACATGTTGTTTTTCCTAAGCATGGGTTATTAAGGGTAAAAATCTTTCGGCATGAAGTCATGTAAACCATATGGTTCAACACACATTTAAAATTTTCAAAACCTCCCTATGATAATAACAGTAGAGATTTAAACAGTGGATTATTATCTATGCAACAAGGACCTAAGGAGTCCGCCTCCCTCTCTCCCTCTATCATGTGGTTTTGGTTTTATCTCGACTAGCATGTCTACATGTGTGTAGTATTTGCCATGGATCGAGGTAGGACGCTCGGTGGATCTGAAAGCTTATGCGTAATCTTTAGTTTACTGCTAAGAACAGTTTCTATATGCCGATATTTTGTCTACTTTTCATCTCTGTAATTATGCTACCAAGAACATATTCGTGTACAATTGATTTTGGCCCTTCTTTTGCTGGAGGTGATATGGTTACTCGTGGTAGCAATTTTTTTTTACCTTTTGTTAGAGGAGTGGTGCAGATGATGTTGAAAAGATGAAATTATGAGGCCAATGAACAACCATACTACATGGTTCGTGCTTTCCGGGAGATCAATTTCATAGTATCCACTGCCAAGCAGGCACCCAAACACCTAACTAATTCAATCGTCTGCACATCCATACAGGAGCTAGATAGAATTTGCAGTACTGCTTGTATTGTTGAATGTATGAATTAATAGAGAGGGAACAATCGCACCTTGTGTTTTAGTAGTTAATCAACATTAGATTGCTTAAAGAGATGCAAATTCATAATATAAAATGTTCTATGTCTAATTTGGAAAACAACTAATGTGATAGATGATGCCCACGATGATGATATGGCTGACAAGATGATGATGTGTCAAGGGAACTTGCTTCAAGGTATTTTCGGGACATTTCTTCTTATCAAACAATGAATGCTATCACCTACTTAGGTATAATGTTTCCTCTTGTAGTAGGACAAAGCGGTTGTCAGTTCAAGCAGTTGGGCCAAGTAGTTTTCGCTACAAGGAAGAAAAAGCCCCGAAAGGACCAGTAAAAGTTGCTTTGCTATTTATTCTGTGGTTATGCATGAACTTGTTTCACCTTTGTTCATTTGGAGGAATGAACTTAATCTTGACCCTTTTTTTCCCTTGGGAGTCTTTGGGTTTGCTAATTTTTGTATTAGTTAGCTTGCATTTGGTTAGTTCTTCTATATGATGTTGTAAAAGATGCTTATCTTATTGGTGAAGATTACGAGTACAAGAGCGGAGAGCCCATACTTGCCTACTCGTTGTTGTGACTGTTCGTAATCAAGTTTGACGTGAGAAGGAACTGAATTTTTCATATTATAGCCTCTTGCTTTATACTCTTCACATGCTTCTATTCGATAAATGAATAGCATGTCCGCTGCAAACTCTACCGTTGACGAGTGACGGAGGGTTGATGAATATGTCAGCTTAGCAGATCGACGGAAAGATTTGCATGCCGCACGACCGGATTCTGTAACAGGAAAAAAGGAGGAGGCAGTTCATGTTTTATCGAAGGTCGATCTCAGCTCTAGTCACCTGCCCAGCACCAATAGCAACATACCCCTATCTGCCACCAGTCATGAGTGCTCAGTTGACGAGTGAAGAAGAAAATTCTTGTATCATTTCAGAGCAAGAAATTCAAGATGAGACGGTGGTACCTGGCTGCATCTGGTCTGCTGGTTCGATTTCTCTTGTGTGTTCTAGATAAATGTATGGAACACTACGTATGCCGGTTGTATGTTGTTTCAATGAAATAGCAGAGGCTAGAGGTGATCTTTCTGATTCTATTTATTCCTGGTAATCTTGTGTTGTCATCATTTATGTGACAAGACTTTCTTTTTCACATAAGTTATTGATTGTTGAACCGTAGTCCCTCCAAAATTGTTTTGCAGGAGATACTAGTACTTTTCATTGTTCATTAGTTAATTAGTTTTTGGAGGTTTACCGAGTATGAAGTAATCATGTATAATTTTTTCTTTTTTGCCATTTCCATCAGTCAATTAGTTTTGGAGGCTCTTTGTTTCTCGGCATGTTTGCATGGAAGCAATGATGCTCCTCATCTCCCTTCTCTGTTGGTTACGCAAGAATTTCACAGAAACAGTTCAGTCCTTGAAAAAAATTACAAAATACCAGCGTTTGAAAAGGCTTCTTACAGAAGTCCAGATATTCCCTCCTCTGTTGGTTTTCTTTTCCAATTGACAAGCAAGTTCCAAATAACGAATGGCATGAAATAAGTGATAACAGGAAAATTTTATCGTGAGAGCCATACATGACTGACCTACTGCACACTTGCATACACAATCCAATTTACACCTTGAACATCCAGGCGTATACCCATCGTCGGCAACCTGCGCAATGGTCACCTGCTTGAAATTCCCTCCATTTACATGATCCCCAACACTGAAATCAGGTTTCTCTCTTAAAGCAAAACAGCCCAAGTGCAAACTACCTATCCATCAGCACTCGTCAGTCACTGGATGCCCGCAAATACAATGCTGATGTCGACTAACCAACAACCAAATCAATCACAACTTTCCCTCCCCAATTCTGGCATCACAGGATTACCACAATAGAAAACAAATTTGCAGCCCAGCGCACTTCTAATTCACCCCACAAACATTTGCATAAGCATCGACGAACTGAAATAATCAAAACCCCTGAATCCCTCCGTCCGCTTGTAACGATCACGGCTCACCTCCGATAGCGAGTTGCCAGGGAAAATCGTCTGCGGCAAAGGAGAGATAAAGCATGAACTAATCAGTAATCGAAGAACTAAAAAATGATTTTTGCGAAAGCGATCAAGAATTTAGGATTAATTCTGCTTACGCATGTCGATTTTGCGTTGGACGGCCTTGGACAGCTTTTGGGCCGGCGCGGCAGCTTCCGGCCGGTGATCGCGACGAAGTCTGCCTCGATCTCCTGCTTCATCAGCTACAGGAAGAACCTGATGCTCTTCTTGCTGCCGTCGCCACCGCTGTCCACATCATATTCCGCAGCTTGTGCTCCCATGCGTCCTCCGCGCTGTCCCACCTGGCCCTCCACTATGTCGCCCTTGCCCGGTCCCCTCTCCTGGAAGTCATCCCTGCTGAGGACGATCGAGTGCGGGCACTTGCTCCTCTCCTCCTCGTCCGACGCGTCCAACGAAGCCATCAGGGGTCCCCTCAAGGGTCTCCAGGTCGGAGAAGATGCGGGCCCCGGTGGCCGCGGTCTCGACGGTGACCTTGCGGAGCTAGCCGGGAGCGGGAGGAGTTGAGGCGCCAGAGGTCGAGTCTGGAGACTATCCCTAATGGCCAGAGGCGCCCCGACTCTGCCTCCAGGGCCTCCCGGTGGGCGTGCTTCGAGGGCCACGCCGGCACGCCCCTCTCGCCCGCGCCGTCGAGGTGGAGCGGCCGCATTGGCCGCCCTCGAGCCGGGCAGGGACGTGTACACGAAGTCACAAGGGGCGGCGACTCGAGGAACAGCACGAGTAGCTCGTACGGGAGGGAGAGTGCCGCGAACCCCTAGCCCGTAGCCTACAACCGCCGCGTCGCCTTAGCACGCGGCCACGGTCACTGCGTCGCCCTCGCTCGCGTTCGCCGCCACCGTGTAACATCCCCGAAGCTTTTATCATATTATTGTGCATCATAGCATATGCATGAGTCAAATTTGAGGAATTTTGAAAGTTTGAGAAAATTTTAGCTTGAAAATTATTGAAAAGGAGCAAATTTCAAAGAAATCACAAAAACAAAATTTGAAAACCTAAATCTAACCCTTCCCCTCCCGGATGGGCCTTTTCCCGGCCCATCTTCCTCTACCCTTCTCCCCCTGGCCCAGCCTCCCCTCTCCTTCTCTCCCCGGCTCGGCCCTGCTCGGCCTCTCCCCTCTCTCCTCTCCTCCACCGCTCGACCGCTCTCTCCTTTCCCCTTTCCTTGTCCCGGCCCACTCGGCCTGCCTCGCCCTCGACCCGCTTGGCCTGCCTGCCTCCCTTATCCCCTCCACCGCCTCCCCGCCGCCTGCCTTATCCGCCCTCGCCGCCGCCGCTAGCAGCTGCTTGCACAGCGCCTCGGTGGCGAGCTCCCGAGGAGCCTCGGCCACCTCCTGCTTCGGTCACGCCGCCCTCCCCTTCCTCTATTTCTCCCCCCCCGCTCTCGACTGCCTCCCCTTCTTCTCCCCCTTAGCTCTTCCTCTCTTCGTCCCGCCGCCCGAGCAGCTCCGCTCCTCGCCATCCTCTCCGTCGCCCCGCCCCACCTCCGCCACCGCTCCGGCTCAGTCCCTCCCCGATGCTACTTGCCTCGGCCGCCGCCTTCTCCGCCTCGGCCCCGTCCCGAGCCACCCTGTCGCCGTGCCCCTCCGCTCTGCCCCGCCCCTACCGAGCGTCCGTCGCCCCGTCACCTCCGCCGAAGCCCCCGGCCGCCCCCGTCGCCTTCGGCTCCGTCCCGCCCCGGTGCTGCTTCGCCCGCTCCCGGTGCTGCTTCGCCCGCTCCCGGTGCCGCTCCGCCTCGCCGCACCGCCCCACCGCCCAAGCCTCCCTGCCGCTTCCTGTCGCCACGCCGCCGCTCCCCGCCGCCTTCCGGCAACCCGAGCGCCGCGGCCTCTCCCCCCTCGCCCACCGTCACCCTCCCCTCGGACCTCGCCGCCGGCAGCGCCGCGCCGGGCAAGCCATCGGTCGGGCCGAGCCACGCGACCGAGCCCCAACGAGTTAATTGGGGCCATTAATAGCCCACTTAATTACGTCATTAGGATACATTAAATGCTAACCGACCAATTTAATGCTAATCGTTGATCATTAATTGCTAAACTGTAATTAATACGATAATTAATGTTAATAATTACTGTTTGGACATCATTAATGCTAATGATTGGTAATTAACTCTAATCCGACACATTAATGACAGTAATTAATGCACTAATTGAATTCAGTTTTAACTCTGTGTATGACATGTGGGACCCACCCGGTATAATTAAATAAAAGAATAAAGAAATAACTTTGACCAGAGTTGACCATGGTGCCCACATGTCAGTCTCTGAGGCTAGGACAGAGATGAGTAATAAAAATATTTATTATTTAATATTAATTTTTATTTACTGAGAAAATTACAAAAATGGTATTTAAATTGATTAAATCTTAGAAAATTCATAGAAAATCTATTTTTAATCAGAAAAATACAAATAATATATCAAAATATTCAGAAAAATGAGATCTATTCAAATATATCATTTTTTATACATGTTTGCATGCTAGGAAAAATATAAATGGCTAAAAACTCAAATTAGGGTTTTCCCGATTAGCCGGAAGTCGTTGGATCGCGATATCTCGAGCATCCGAACTCCGATTAAATTGATTCTACTTGCATTAGTCTTCATTTTGAATCCTCTATGCCATGGCATACATTCCATATCATGCTGATGTTCATCATTGTGATATTTATTATTTCGCCTTCTTTTTCTAGTGTTTTCGTTCTTCCGATAGAGCCGGAAGATCTCGAAACCTATAATCCCGAGCTGGAACAAGACTTAATAGCCGAACCACAAGACAAGCAACCCTTTGAATATTTGTGATCATCCTATTATTTGCAAGCTATTAATTGTTTCCAAAAACTATATCGCATGCGTTCAACTTATATTTTATGTTAAGTGCTAGCTTTATTCCTTGCATAACTTACTTTGTCACTCAATCAATACCCCTCCCAACCTATTTAGAGTAGTATAGTTGTTGCTTCCAAGTTACTTGTATAGTTAATGATGCTTAGACATGCTTAGTCTTGTAAAAGTCGTAATTCCTTGGATGGTAGACAAAACACAACACTCTGGATAGGTTAAGTGGTAAGTGGGTGTTCACCGGGAAGTAACTAATAAATTTGATTAATAATGATTGGGTTTAGACGAGAGGCCATGGCTGGGAGCATGGTGGGTTGTCTCGTTTTTCCCACAAGGATCGGTTCCTGATGTCCTTTTGAACCAAGATTTGTGTACTTCTACACGGGTGGTGTAATGGACCACCCACGACTGAATAATTCGTCTAGCCTTGAGTCATGAACTGCATAGTTTGCCGTTTCCATTTGCTGGGTGAGTGGAAAAGGATGTGATGTGTTGTCTCAATATAGGTGTAAGGGTTACACATGGTCCGGGACCAGGGATGTATCACCTGCTACAACTTTTGAGACCGTGTCGAGGTACCGGCCGAACTAGTGTACACGGATTAGCCCATTAGGGCGGCTCATACTTAGGTCAAAAATATTATAAAGGTCGTGTTCAATCACACTCTGCTAACACACCTCGTGAAGTGTGTCTTTGGCCTAGCATTAAGAGTCGATTGATATGTGTAGGTAAAAATATACACACCTGCAGGGTTTAAACTATTCGAATAGCTGTGTCCGCGGTTATGGACAGCTTGGTAAGAATCCGCATCGAATTAGAAAACTATAACAATACTTTAAAACATGCCAACTTTAAGGCTGAGAAGTTAGCGATTACTTACTCCTTGATGGTTGAGGAAGAATCGAGGGTTAAATATGTGGTGGTCTGCAATAGAGTTCATCATGAAGATTCGACTCATCTCCTTAAAAAGTAATCTAGTAGTCGGATTTCATTCTACTTAAAGAATATTGTCAAAAGAATAATCAGCTTTCTGTAAAATAATTCACAAATACCCCCTTATTGAAACATGTTGTATTTATTACTAATTTCCCTTGTAAGTCTTGCGGAGTACAATTCTTGTACTCATCTTGCAGTTATTGATAATTTTGTGTAGAGGAAATCATCCCCTCAACGGATGGTTTCTATATAGAGATCGACACCCACTACAACTAGTCACTGGGAATCCCAGGCAGTGGTCCTGCCCAGGGTTCGGCAGTTTGGTTTGTTTTGCTGCCATCTTTTGGCCCAACCTTTTTGGCTTCTTAGCCATGTTTAATCTTCCGCTGTGTAATCAACTCTTTGTGTGAATTATGTTGTTAAGTTTTAAAGAACAACTAGTATTATTGCAGTTTCAGTCGTAGAGTTGCTATTGTGATACTTGTTTGTTCTCACCTGCCTCATGTGCATTGCGTGTATGTTATTGAAGCACATGGTGCGAGTAGGGTTTCAGAGTCTATATCATAGAACTGTTAGGTATAATCACCCCTATGAAGTGACTCTTCCACTAAGAGTTTGAAAACTATATCATCCTACTCCAGCCATGCATTAATTTGCCGAAACGAGTTTGGGATTGACGTTCTGGCTCAGTGAGAAAAAAATGAGAAGACCATATCACCCTACTTAATCAGTGCATTGGTTTGCCGGAGCAAGTTCGGGGTTGACGTCTCGGGCTATTCGAAACCATATCACTCCACTCCTCTAGGAATTAATATCCAAGAGTTGAGGTCGGGGTTGACGTTTCGACTTAGCGGGTGATTTCATTTAAGATTCTCTGTTATGGATTTTGGGTCCCGACACACCATCGCTGCATTGCTCGTGGCCGGCTGGAGCGGGAATAAGGAATGGATCCGGTCTGATAATACAAATTTGCCACGCAGGATTTATGTGAGCAATTCTAATTATGTTCCTCAATCTATATACCATTTAAGATAGATGATTTATACTGCTAACAAGAGGTTGTAGTATAGATCTATATCCACCATTAGATCTCCATAAATAAACGATTCCATATTACTTAGACGTACCGTAAAAGACCTCTACGGATTAGGGTTCCTCTCTCTTGTGTGCTGTCTCGTCTGTTTGAGAAGTTGACACTTTCTGAGGTGTTTGCATCCATGAATAACAAATAAGATGTGCCTGTGTGGAGCGAGTGGAATCTCTAGAAAAGCAGACAAGACCAATGGTGGGTTCGTTTTGTCTGCTTGTGTATCTCATCTTCCCGTGTCTTGTGATAGATACATGGATAAATAGAAAAGAAAAATCTACTCGCCATGCGTGTTTCACGCATGTCATATGGCGTGTACTACACGACGACAGGAAAGTACGTAGGAGCATAAGAATATACGAAGGATGATATTGTGATGGTCAAAAAAGGACGGCGCCAAGAGTTGCAATAGAATACCACTAGTCAATCTGATTATTTATGATGTGTGTGGTCGGCTAGGCTTGGCTTAACGCATATACATCAGGATGAAAACGGTTCAGATAATATCCGATCTGAACCATTTTCGTATCCGACGGAAACGGATATGGGAAGAGAAATTCGGTATCCGACCGGATACGGATCCGGATCCGGATATCTCAAATCGGATACGGTTTCGGATATGGTATTACCACTATCCGCCGGATATCGGATTATCCGGTATTTTAGTCGGATTATCCGGTAATCCTAAATCGGATTATCCGATTTTTAGCCGAACTACGCCCGGTGGGCTGAGGAGTGCCGCGGCCCAAGCCCGTTTAGTGCCGTGCGCGGTTAAAAAATTTATTGCGGTGCTCCGGACTCGACCACGCGACCTCACGCGCGCGCTGCAGCCCCGTCGCTCCACTGTGACCAATTAGACTAGCAAACGTATGTGACCAAATAGGCCATGGATTCATATTATGCATTCCTTACTCCTTAGCACATTAAACATAGAAACATTCATTTCTTTATCTAGTAGTATATATTATTTCATTTTGTTTCATATCCGCATGCATTAGAAATTCAAACAAATCCAGGTAATTTATATGTCCGACGAAGCGCAGGAAAAATCACGATTATTAGTGGTACAAGTACAAATAAAGTTAGTAATAGATAAAAAATACACATATTGCAATCCAATACTTGTTAAACTGCTAGATTATTTATACACTTTGGACACATGGTTGGTTGGTATATTTTTGAACCGGATGTGAATTATTTATTTTATTTTCATAATTTCTTATGTACATGTGTATATCCGATAATTTTTATCCGTTTCCGGTCCGCAACCGATCCGTTTCCGTACCATATCCGTTTCCGAAATAATCCGTATTTGTATCCGTATCCGAGCTCTATCCGCTCCGCTTCCGAATCCGAAAAAAAATATGGTGTAGGATATGGTTTGAGCATTATCCATCCGTATCCGATCCGGTTTCACCCCTACATATACACTCGTACCTACCGGCCGAAAGTAAAAGTAGCTGCCTGCCAGGCCCAGCGGTCACAAGGTGCACTACCTCATGTCACAAAAACAGAAGAAAAAAGGCAACTTCAGCGCCGACATATAAAACAAGCCAAAAGGAAAAGTTTGGAGTACATACCATGCCAGGCTACCCACGCGCGATTGCATGAAGAGCGCAGGCAAAATGGACTAGTGATATCAACAAGACGGGCTTTTAACTTGCATACACTTATTATATCAATCACTATGCATCTCTTGTGTATCCAATGAAATGAATAAATAAAAGAGTATATCAGCCTTACAAAGCAACACAATAACACTCACGCCGGAGTTTGCCGTCTCCTTTCAAATGCAGACTTATTCAACAAAACCTGCTCTTACTACTCTAACAAACCAAAAGCTTACACTGGAGACGACAACAACTAATAAGCTGGGTGACTATGGTATAGCAGCAGCAGCAACAACAACAACAACTGCCGGATTGATGCATATCTAGAGATTATGTAGTGAACAGCTATGGTATAGCATGATGGTAATAATTCTCTCTATCCAACAAGAAGGAAAACATGGCAAGTCTGTGTAATCCCATCCAATAAGCTGGGTGACCACAAAGCTGTAAAGAATGGATCAGCTCTACCTCCTGGAAGTGAGCCAGATCTTGGTACCTACTTGTTTACTTCAACATTCTATTCACTGCAAGCAAGAGAGAAATGTCAACTACCGAAATGAATGAGCCCAGGTTGCGTTCACAAGAGTAAGGTGATGCAAGAGTGCACCTTCAAAAATCGCTGAATTGTCTCTGGTATGTAGGATTGATGCAGGCAAATAGCGATTTCTTCTTTCGTTTTGTACCAAACAGGAAGTTCCGCAACGGTACTCTTGTCCTACTTGGGAAATGTTTGTATTGGTTCTGGAAGCTGCTTTCTGTCTCCGCCAAGGATGAGCGCTTGGATGAAATCTCAAAGCTCTTACGCAGCTTCCGCAAGGCGTTACTGACCTTACCTTCAAGTTCCCTCATGCGCTCTAATGCTGCCTGCAACTCACTTTCAATCTTACTATTGGATTGTCGCATATTCAGTACCTCCCCTTGAAACTTGGCTGCTTCGTATGGTGTAAACCTGACATCATCAGTCTCCGTGCTGGCACGCAAGGCTTCGGCTACCTCCTCTTGCAGTCTACAAAGAGATGCGGTTTTAAGCTGCAGGTCTTGATTGATAAGTGCATTCTGCTCAAACCAAACATCCAGTTCAGTCTTGAGTTCTCTCAACTTCTTCTCAGCGAGTTCAGGCTGTGTCGTAGCATCAGGTTCTCCTCCTGTCTTCTTATCTTCAGAATTCTCCATTCCATTCTGTAGCTCCTGATATTTGCTGTTGAAGTCCTGCAACCGGTGGCAAGCCATGCTGTACCTTGCCAAGAACCAGAAGTTTTCCTCGACCAGCGCATCAATTTCAGTTCTGAACTTCACTTCAAATGGTGAAGCATTCTCCGGTGCACCAGCACTGCTTGTATTAGTTTCCTCCACAGTTGAAATTTCTCTATCCAAAGTCTGATTTGATCTGCCCGTGCCCATTTGATTGGGTGGCATCTCTGAAGAGTCCAGTAGGTTTCTGAGCGATTGGATCTCAACATATTTCATGGAATTTGCATTCCTCAACTCCCTTATTACTGCCTTTGTCTCTTCGAGATGTTCCTGGTTTTTCTTTTCCAATTCAACAAGCCTTCTCTTTGTTTCTTTGTAGCTCCGGAGAACCGACGTGTAGTCAGCTAACAATATTGTGTCCCTACCTTCAAGCCCATCAAAAAGAAATTCTTGCCAGCTAGATACATCTTCTTGTGCAATCAAAGTAGACTTTTCACGCCCACTCCTGTTTCCATGGTTGCTCAAGATACTTGCTTCTCGTGCAAGCACTTCGACATTTTTATTTTTCTTCTCTAGCTGACTATGAAAAATGTGACTGGCCATATCTTCTGAATTTGTCGGTACTTCTGATACTAGCCGATATGTTCCTCCGGTTTCCTCAGAATCTCTAGCTGGTACACAGAGAGAGGTTTCGTCTCTCACTTCCGTGGAATATGCATTCATAGGACCAAATGAACTGCAACCACCTTCTTCGGATGAGTCAACTTTGCCGCATTCATTCAAACCTTTGATATTTTCTGGAGCAATGAATTGACCACCTTGCTTTGGCAGTTCTTCAACTGATTTTGCTTCATCAGCATACCATAATTCCAGGTTCTTATCTGCATCACCGGAACAACTATGGGCAGCTTCTAGCAATGAGTTTTCTTCAGTGGTACCTTCTTCATGGAAACTATGTAAGTTTGCAGAACCATCTAGACAAATCTCCCCACGTGTTTTTGGTGATTTGCCATCTCTAACTCCGAGTCCTTCCTCCTGGATCAAGCTGTTCCCAGGAACATCACCATCGATCTTCAAGTCTTGGGTTATGTTGCCGCCACCAAATGAACTCTCAGCATCTTCCACTGATGACCCTTCTTTAGAGTCAGTTTTATTGTTTAAAGTACTGATACTTTCTGAGGGAAAGAGATGAGTCTGACTGGCTGAAGTTGGTGGATATTCACCTTTCAAATTTTGCCCTTGAGCAAAGTTTTCGAAGCCATCATTTCCCATGTCCAATTTGTTGTTCGTACCACCTGACAAACTCTTATCTATTTCTTCCAATGAGCTTTCTGTGTTGTCCTCACATGTCCTGTTGAGACCATTTTCATTGTCTGAATTAACAATCAGATCAATATGGTTGTCAGCTTGTATTGACCTTTTATCTCTGAGTTCTTCTTGCATCAACCAATTCCCTGTCGGAAAGTTTTCCTCGTCAGCATTCTTGGAGTCATGGACGCCATCAGTACCACCTGATGAATTGTGATCAACATCTTCTGAGACATCTTCTTTTCTAGACCTGTCTCTGCCCAAATTATCACCTGTAGTTGGTGCCTCTATGTCTCTGATTTCTCCTCCATTCATTGTGGTGCTCTCTTTTGAAAATTTATCCATGCATACATCTTCAGAAGCCATTGCCCCGTCTCCTGCTGCAGTTGACAAACGAGACAACTCTTCAGGACCAATAGGTCCAAATGCCTTTGAGATATTAGTTATGCAACTAAAAACTTCAGAAAAGGCTGTGCTAAGAAGAACTTCTTCCTCAATAATAGATCTTTCAAGAACACTAATTCTATTCAATTCATCTTCTACTAGCTTGAGCTCTTCACTCGAGTCACTTGGATCATCATGGAGTGCCATCTCATCTTGTAAATCATCTAACTTATTCTTGATGTTCTCATTTTCTTCTTTCAGTTGCTTGATTTGTGCAGACTGCTTTGGGAACTTCAGCTCCAAGTTAATGATCTTATCAACAAGTTCATCAACTTTATATGCCATCTCCTCCACAGAGGATTCAGAATTGTTTTCGAAAAAGTTCTCAATTTTCTCATACATAGGCTGCAACTCAAGTATTTCCTGAGTAATAGGATAAACTCTGTTCTTCTTTGTCATGTTTGTGCTGCCAATTTCTTCTTTAGACGGGTCAATGCTTCTGTTCATGGCGTACAACCTTTCTCGGAGAGACATTATTTTTTCTGACTCCATTTTTGCAATCCTAATTAAGTCCTCAAAATTCTCCACAAGCTTAGCAACCGTACCCTGACATGACCTAAGAGCTGTTATCGTCATCAAGGCACGGGCTTCATCATCCTCGATGGCTGCATGTGCGTCAAATTCATCTTGCATGTGACAAATTTTCTCCTGCATATCTGCAATCTGCTTCTCAATCTCCCAGTACTTAGCAATTCCACTCTCGTAAGAACTCTTAACGAATTCCTTCTCAGTCTGCATGACAAGTATAGCCTTTTGAAGCCTACCAATCTCTTGTTCAGCCTTGTCTTTGCTCATGCGAGGAGCAGAGCTTTGGTGCAGTCCCTTGTTCCGGCCCGATGGACCTTCTCTTTTTCTCTTCAAGATCTCTTCTACAGTTGATTTCTGTACTTTATGTGAGTTGATTGGCATGATTGCTCTGGGGAAATTAGCATCCTCCTCTTCCAATATTGCATACTGCACTTCTTCTGGACAAGCAGTAGCAATGGTGTGGTTGGCCTTATGCAACTCCTTGGATAAGTGGTCATAGCGTTCAACAAGAGCTCTGTAAGCCCTGTAAACTTCTTCCACATGGGTTATGACCTCTGGCCTTCTGCGGTAGTACATCTCAGCCCTCTTGCCAAATGAATCAGCTTCCTCTCCAAGGAGTTTGAGCATGATCTTGACTCTATTTTCGATATCTGCAGAGAGCACCTGGAATTAATTCCCTCCTATGTATACAAGCAGCCATGCTGCACCCAGACTTAAAAATTGTGGTGGTGCTCCTGGGTGCTAGGTAAGGAACATGTTAAAAGTATTGAATCCGAGCAAGTGAATTGTAATGGGTGTGCACTGAAAAAGGGAAATCGGAGAAGAAAGGGGATGAATACCTTGGAGGTTTGCGTCGAGCCATTTGGACTGGGTGGTGCGGATGTGGCTCGCCCACCACCATGAGTAGGCGTTGCTTGCCGCCCGCTGCAGCATCTCATCTAGAGTGGACTAGAGTAGACTAGCTAGATCAACAACAACAACCTCCTTGGGTTGGGTTGGATTGGACTGGATTGGATTGGTTTGGATTGGAGAAGAAGCTGGCCGGAATGGATCCTTGTTGCTGCGGGTGTCGATCGATGGACAAGGGGAAGGGGGTGAAGGTCGCAAGAGAACAGGGAGAGAAGAACAAGGGAGGGAGGGGGATTTGGAATCTTGGGACGGAGCAAAGAGAGAGAGACAGGCCAGGCGGGGAGCAAGGAAAGACGAAAGGAGGAGGGATTTGGACTCGGCTTGTCTATTTTACTCCCAAAGAATTCATCATTTCTTCCCACAGCCGTGAGGGCGAGAATCATCCAGCACTGTTGCAAACGAGTGAAAAGCAGCATCATATGGTGTTTGATTGATGAGGTGCAAAGCTGAGGACGTGCAAACGTGAACCAAGGAAAAGAAAGGCAACTTTGGCGTGCGTGCCACCATGGTCGTCGGTGCTACCAGCTTGAGAAGCGAATGAACCCACACAGTTCCATTCTGACGCTTAGGGTTGATCGCAGCAGCAGCGGCAATTAATTACTGGACAAATGACTACTACTTACTTTTTCTTAACGGAAATCAAGGAGTACTAATTAGCCAAGGAAGTAGGAGTAGTACCCATTCCATTCACCTCGATCATCTGCATGTCAAGTAGGAGTAGCAGCTAGCATGCCCATCTAGTACAGTACAGTAGTACCGGCAACCCAACCAGCTGCAGCTATCGTACATGTCCACAGTATGTGTCCTCTTCGGTAGCTAGCTGATATACGTCCACATCGTTCGATGATCCTGCTCCGGCGGCCAATAATGACTACCATGTACTCCATCGGCGCTCCCAACACAATCTATTATCTATCCCTCCCTCGCTCAGCTTCGTTATGGAGTAACTCTACATGCATGCATAGTGTTATGTTTTTTGAATTTTTAAATTTAAATTATATATCGACATAAACAACATTAGATTAATATAACTAGATCCATTATAAGATACACTTTCACAATACATAATCATTTTTATTTAAAACAATCTATTTAAAAAGTAATTCATGATCAAAATGCAACATTGCAGATCGTATCAGTATCCCGAAAGATTTATATCGTACAAAGAAGGAGTACTATGTTTTATTCAACATTTTCCATATTCCCGAGGTAGTGAATTGATTCGTGCAAAATTTCTGTCTTCCAAACTGACCTTTAGTTTGGCTAAAAGTAATAGGAAAAATAAACACTGCCGGCACTCCCATACGCAAGTAGATCTCCCGATGCCGAGTTGAAGATGGATGGAGTCTTCATGTGTTAGCCGACTAGTACTCCAACTAACACTAATACTACTACCTCAAACCACAGCATGCATTAACTCAACGAACAAATCTATTTTACACCTTCTTAATTTTGATCATAGTCTAGATTTCACCCATCATTTCTAAAACGGATAAACTACATCCTCTACTCTTTAAACCACTCATTTTCACCCTAGGTTTTGCAAATAGTTTTTGCTAAGTTGATGCCACATCACCGTTTTCAGCTAACATAGTAACAGTCAACATAACGAGAAATTAAAAAATATGATAGTACCCACCCGTCAGTGATTAGATCTCTTTTTCCTCCTCTCATGTCCCCTCCTCCCACTAAATGGGAGCTTATATGTCAAAGAGATAGAGAAAGGGCTCTCCCCTCTGTCATGTTCAAAAATAGAGGAAGGAGTAGGGCAGCGACGGTACCTCTTGAACCCAATGAGAAGGAAGAAGAGGGCATGGTGGCATCAGGAAAGTGCAAAAACGGAATGGCAGCGACTTATGTGGCGCTCGGATCTTGTTCAACTCTGGCAGCGTGCACCTAAGCCCGACAACACGAGATACATCATCCCCGACTCCGGTGGCTGTGGTAGCTTGAATCCTCTATCTCCAACTTCGTCGGTGCTCAGATGCGTCGCCTCACGGCCCACATGCACCTTGGCATCCGATCGGTGTGCCGGCGGTCTTCCCTCTCACCTCTAGCGAGCATGGGTGTAATGGCATCGATAACAAGAAGCATAAAGGAGAGCCAGAGAAGAGCGTCGTGGTGGAGGGGTTGGCTAGGAGAGATGGGTACAGAGAGGGTCGGGGAGGAGGCGGAGAGGGAGAGAGAAGTAGAGATAGAAGTTAGTTGCTGTTGACTGTGTTGCCACGTCAGTTGAAATTAGTGGCAGCCGACTTGCCAAAAATCGCTAACAAAAATTCATCTTGGGAGGGGGAGGGGAGGGTTGAAAATAAACAGTTTGGAGAGTTGAGGCTATGATTTGCTTGGTTTTAAAGTTAAATAGTGAAATATAGAATATGAAAAGAGTTAAAAGGTGTAACTCTTTACACATGCCTGCATTTGGACAAGTAGCGCAACGTGAAGCCAAGCACAGGCTTGCGTTTTGTTCAACTAGAACGATATGAAGTCTTTTTATGTGAATTTTTTTTGTTCCAAAGTGATTCCTTTTTGTTTATTTATTTAGAAATACTTGTACACAGAAGCAAATATTACTTGGATGATTAGTACAGGTGGTTGTACCTCCAGCGCACCAGGGATTAAATCTTAGGTTTCGTTCAAGTATGTGTTACTAAAATGGTAAAATATTTTTTTAATGTTAGACGACATATCCATCGATAGCAAAGTGTCGTGATGATTTTATCAATCTTTAAGATCAACTCGTAAAGGTTAGAGATTGACAAAATCACTACACGTCGTTATCAACAGGTCACGTATTATTAAAAAAGAGCATTCCATTTTAGTGAGATACAACGAGAGGTAAATTTGAGATTTTGAGTTCTACTAGGCTGGTGTCACAATTAGCTTCACCAACCATTCAATCAGTATAGCTCGACTCTGAAACTGACATCTGCATCGCGTAAAAAGGAAAAGAAAAAGAAACGGAAACACTGGTAGCACTCGTATCGCGAGAAGATATTGCATTATCTTCTCTTCGGTTGCCACTCCCAATGCGAGTTAAGATGGAGTCTTCATTTGCTAGCTGACAACTACTCCAACTAACGCTAGTACTCCTCCCTCAAAGCACAAGCAGAGAATCACAGGAAACTCGATCACCACCCAACCAGAAGCGGCCGGCGGACCTGATGCTGCCGTGCAAGCAGCCCGCCGCCGTGTCGTGCGCCGAGGGCGCGCACGTGCGGCGGCGCTACGGCCCTGCCTCCGACGCCGAGTTCCTGCGCTCCATCGCCGACAAAACGCCGGGCCGGGATCAAGCCGACGGCGCGCGGCAGATGAGGCGCGTGTACCTCAAGAGCTACGCCTTTGTCGCCAAGGAGGACGACGACGGCAAGAAGAGAATTATGGACAAGACCCGCCGTGCCGTGGTCGACGCCATCAGCAAGTACCGGAATAAGCCGGCGAGGAGGAGTGCTCCTACGGCCCATGGCTATGGCAGCGGTGGCTCTGCAGCAGCTGGTGGTGGTAAGTCTGATCACTACCGTGGGCGTGGCTATGGGTGCAGGAAAGCTGCCAAGCACTTGGTGTCCCTACTGCTTAGCCGCCTCCTTGCCTGCACGAGCAAAAAGCCGCCGCCGCCTTCTCAATCTCATGCGGTGGAATTAGCTAAGGACAGTTCCAAAGATTTACAAAAGCCTTGTTAACTTTGCTGCGATCCGTTACAGCTAGCCTTGTTAATTTACAGAAAGAAAACATATATGCAGATGGAGGATGATATATCGACCCTCAAGTACGCCTGCCTGCATGATACTCTATAGCAAACTGTGTTTTCTTCTGTTATTGTGTTTCACTTTATTAATAACCAAATCAAATAGTACTGGGCTATTATATGCATGCATGTGTGATGGATGTTCTAGCTTGCACGATCGAGCTACAAATTAACTGAGATATCTGTTAATTTCTTCCATGGTCGACGGTCTCTAGTTTTGAGATATGTTTGTACGGAATTGCTATGAATCTGTCACGTGTTTTCTTTTGGACAAATTAAACAGTCAGATTTCAGACCGGTAAGAGATCCTGAATCCTATTAACGTACCTATGCACGCCGGCATGGCTTCTTCTCCAGCAAGGTCCCGCGGCCTCCAGATCAGTGCTAGCTCTTTTAATTTATTCCGTTTGGCACCATGCAAGTCCTTAGTCCACTTTGAGCTTGATTTGGACGGGAGAAAATCGTCTTGGTTTTGCTTAATTAGTAGTGGTGCTCCAGTTACACCGCTTCACTTTGAGCTTGACCAGTGACAAGCTAGCTTGTATATATACATGTACACACGCATATATATACATATAGCGATAGTGACAGTGCGGACAGTGGGTAGGCAGCCACGAGTTTGAGTGCGATCTTACTTATATTCTTAATGGCGTGCGCGCTCCAGTAGAAAGAAAGTAGTAACAGGCGAGTGCGATTTGCTTTTGCATTTTCTTTTCTCGCAAAAGGTAACAAAAGCAGAGTGCAGAGGCGTCCTGCTGATTTGGACTCCAATCTAGATTGCACGGGGGCGTCCTGCGCGTTTCATCTGCTGCTCCTGGGTGGCCCGATCTTCTCAACGAGTACCTATACCGATATATGAACCCTTAACTTTTCTAAATACCCCCAACACATCGTTAAATGATTGCCACAAGACCAGAAGAGTGTAAGTTATGGTCCAAGACTAAAAGCCATAAAATATATCAGTATATAAAGGCTTTAGAACGCTCACCTTTATATTAAAATATAATCTATTTCTAATTTTCCTAAGTTACAAGACTCTATTTAGAAAAGAACAGATACAATCGTCGACTTGTTTTGATAATTGCGGACATACCAAAAGGAATATGTGGTTGAGCGCATACCTATTAGAAAATACTCGGAATTAGCTTTTCAGCAAGTACTTACTTGCCTGATTTGAGTTCATAAGAGGAAACCGTGGTGTTTCAAATTCAGGCCTTGATGATGATATGGCACCCGGGTATCATCAAGAAGGACAATACCGGCCCTATGGACATAGGGTGGGCCGGGCCGACTAGTTGGAGTCCGACTTCTACACGGGGGCGCCTCATCAACTTGGAGTACAAGACAGGGATAAACACAAATTCGGCAATCCTGGATTCTGTTGTAACTAATTAGGAAACCAATCTGTAAGCCGATCAGGACTCTTGTAACCTTACCCCGGCCGTCTATATAAAGCCAGGTAGGGATCCCCTGATCAGTAAGTTCTTAAGTTGGCGAGTTCTTAGGTTCACGAGCTCCTAAGTTCTCTAGCTTCCATATTCTCATACGGGATTCAAGCAATACCATTCCACCAAACACAGGACGTAGGGTATTACCTCTTCTCGAGGGTCTGAACCTGTCTAAATATTGTGTCCCGTGTGCACCCATCTAGATCTTCTGTGCGTGCGCCGTCCCATATTCATTATTGCCGGATCAGTAAACTGACAGTTGGCGCGCTAGAGAGGGGAGCGCGTATAGATTCATCTACCAGATCCAGATGGGTTTCTTCTTCAGCAACGGCAGTTCCGTTCCAGGCGACATCATGCGATTTGTCTCCACGAACGCTGTCCCTGATCCAGGCTAGCTTTTCTGATTTGGAAAGTTGGACTTTATCGCCAATCAGATCGGCAAGCTTCACCTCTGCGACTCGGTGTCTCACCGATCGTCGGAGGCATCATCGGCATTTCCACTCGGACTCGCTGTCGAGTCCGCACCTTCGGCTCCTCTCCCCAGGGATGAGGTTACACCGAAGTCGGGTCTACTGCTCGAACGTAGATTCCCACTCGTCGAGCAGGGGTCCCAGTTGGTTGGGGTGATCGAGTCTCTCTTACACGTTCTCGAGTATGACTCGGACGACTTGGGGAGCTCGGGAAGCCACCACCCTTCTCGGG
The DNA here is from genome assembly GCA_019208055.1 of Stipa capillata. Classification (NCBI taxonomy): domain Eukaryota; kingdom Viridiplantae; phylum Streptophyta; class Magnoliopsida; order Poales; family Poaceae; genus Stipa; species Stipa capillata. The sequence goes on from JAGXJF010005895.1 coordinate 65,531, forward strand.
AGGTATTCATGGCGAACCCAGACGCGTTGGCCAACGACGATGACCAGCCTATTTCCATCGAAGACCAGACTCCCGAGCAGCTGACAGCCACTCGGCTCCGTCTCCGTGCACAGGAAGCGGAACTGGCCGAGCAGCAAGAAGCGCTGGCCCGCCAGCGCAAAGAGAAAGAACGTTACGACGACATGCGGGGTTGTGGGCGCCAGGTTCACGATGTGCTCCGCATGCGTGAAAGGGATGGCGTCCCAATCTTCCCGCTTCCCAGTCACAACATCGTCGCGGCCTCAGTGGCGGCACGTGCCATTCACATTCCTGAGGGCACCCCGGGCCACGACGAACTTCGGCGGCTCCAGATCCTGGTAGAAGAAGCAGCCCTTCAGCAAGCCGAGATCTCTGAGAACCGTGCGGGTTCATCGGCGAGTGCTAGGAGTCAGCGAGCTTCCCCTCTGGGAAACCCACAAGTCGCAGCACGTCATCGCGCCGACTCCGAGTGTCGTCACCTTGCCAGGTTGGTTCATAACTGACTCGGACCAAATCGTGACGCACGGGGGACTATTCTCGCAAGAGTCCGCGCCCGACAAGGCGCGGACAATGATGTTCGTCCTGCCGGATCGGCACGCGATCGACTCGGATTGGACCGCGACGCGCGGGACATCCTTAATGATAAACGTGACGCCCTCCGAGACGCAGGGAGGGACAGTCGCAGCAATCGTTATGATGACAAAAATGACCGCAGCGCCACAAGCCGGCACAGCTCTCCAGCTCCTTTCGGCATGGCCTATGTAGGCCCAAAAGCATTTGGACCTCGCATCCGCAATGCCGTCTTCCCGTCACGGTTCTGGGTTACCAGAATTGAAAAATATACGGGAGAAACTCGGCCAGAGATCTGGCTGGCCAACTACCACACAGCATGCAGGACCAGTGGTGGCGACGATTACGTGCAATCCACTACCTGACTTTGTTTCTAGCCGACTCAGCTCTAGCCTGACTTACCAGCTTGCCTCAAGGTTGCATCCAGTCATGGGCCGATCTTGAGACCCTCTTCGTCAACAACTTCCAGGGTACTTATAACAGACCCGGGAACACGTGGGATCTCCACAGTTGTATCCAAGAGGAGGGTGAAACTCTCAGAGAGTACATTCAACGCTTCTCCAAGAAGAAGAACTCTCTGCCCGAGGTCCGAGAAGGAGACGTCATCACCGCCTTCTCCAAAGGTGTCCGCAGCACCGACCTCATCCACAAAATCGTGCGTAAGAATCCCCAAACTATGCGCGAGCTCTTCGACATCGCCAATAACTTTGTTACTGGCGTAGAAGCCGTCCACAGCGCAAGCAAGGGCGACAAGGGAAAGGGCAAAACTGCCGAGTCCCCCAGGAGGAAGGACCGTCCCTAGTCATCCCGGAAGAAGCACAAAAAGCGCAAGGGCGAAGATCTCGTTGCTGCGGCCGAGCGCGCCCCGCAACGGCGTCCTCAGCGCGGCAACATGACTTTTGAGGAAATGATGAGTCGTCCATGTCACTTTCATGGGCCGAAGTCGAACCACGTCACGCGCGACTGCAATCTTCTGAAGAACTTGAACAAGCCTTCCGCCCGCAATCAAGACAAGAAGGATTCTCCTCCGGACGAAGATGACGAGTTTCCGAAGGAAACCGCTTGCTTGATGATCTTCGGTGGCCCCAACGGCTACGAATCCAAATGCCGCCAGAAGATCACGAGCTGAGAAGTTAACGCAGTCGAGCCTGCCGTACCTCAATACCTTCGATGGTCTAAGTCCATAATTTCTTTTGGCCTTTCGAACCATCCCGACTGCGTACCCCGCCCGGGCAGGTTCCCCTTGGTAGTGGACCCAATCGTCAGCGGCGTCCGCCTCACCAAGGTCCTCATGGATGGAGCGAGTGGTCTGAACATCCTCTACGTCAAAACACTCGACGACATGAAGATTCCTCGCTCGGACGTCAAGCCCACCAGGGCACCCTTTCACGGAGTCGTTCCCAGCAAGGTGGCAAGTCCACTCGGGCAAATCAGCCTGCCTGTCACTTTTGGCACCCCCGAAAACATCCGGACCGAGACCCTCACCTTCGAAGTCGTTGACTTCTCGGGCTCGTATCATGCTATTTTGGGAGGCTCCTGCTACGCCAAGTTCATGGCCGTCCCAAGCTATGTCTACCTGAAGCTTAAGATGCCGGGTCCCAATGGGATTATAACGGTGCAGAGCAGTTTTCAGCACGCCTACGCGTGCGACCTGGAAAATTGCAACCTCGCTGCGGCCCAAGTCGCTGCAGCCGAGCTTGACAACCTCAAGTCAGCCGCGGTCGAGGAGGCACCCCCGACAAAGAAAGCTTCAGCATCGACATCGTTCCAGTCGGCGCGGGACACCAAGGCGATCCAGCTCGATCCGAAAGACTCCTCCAAGATGACACAGATCGAGACTACGCTCAGCGACAAATAGGAAAGCGCACTCGTCAGCTTCCTCCGTGACAACCGGGACGTCTTCGCGTGGACATCCTCCGACATGCGCGGAGTTCCGTGGGAGGCTACCGAGCACTCTTTGAACGTTCGGCCGGACGCCAAGCCGGTCAAACAACGCTTACGCCGCTTTGCTGAGGATAGGCGTGTAGCAATAGGAGAAGAGATAGCCAAGCTCTTATCAGCTGGCTTTATAAAAGAAGTGTATCATCCCGACTGGTTAGCGAACCCAGTTCTTGTTCGCAAAAAGAATGGAAAATGGAGGATGTGCATTGATTACACTAGCCTTAACAAGGCATGTCCCAAAAATCCCTTCACTTTGCCACGCATCGACCAAGTGATTGACTCTACGGCCAGCTGCGAAATTTTATGCTTCCTCGATGCCTACTCGGGCTACAATCAGATCAAGATGAAAGAGGAGGACCAAATCAAGACTACGTTCATCACGTCATTCGGGGCCTTCTGCTACGTCTTCATGCCGTTTGGCTTAAAAAATACCGGCGCTACGTACCAACGGTGCATACAGCGCTGCCTCCAGGGGCAGAACGGTAGGAACGTGCAGGCCTATGTTGACGACGTGGTGGTTAAGTCGGAAAAGAAAGAGGATCTCCTGACCGACCTGATAGAAACCTTTGCCAGCCTCAGGCGATTCAATATGAAACTTAACCCGGAGAAATGCGTCTTCAGGGTACCCTCGGGAAAGCTACTCAGATTCATTGATTCCAAGCGAGGAATCGAGGCTAACCCAGAGAAAATCGACGCCATCGTCAAAATTGGGCTGCCAAAAAGCCTCAAAGACATCCAGAGACTCACCGGGTGCGTGGCAGCTCTTAGCCGGTTCATCTCTCGACTCAGTGCAAGGGCCCTGCCCCTCTACAAGCTCATGAAGAAGTCTGACAACTTCACCTAGACCCTGAGGCTCAAGACGCCCTTGACGGTTTGAAAAAACTGCTGACCACCGCCCCGGTGCTGGCCCTGCTAATGCCTAATGAGCCGCTGATACTCTACATCGCAGCAACCACTCAGGTGGTCAGTACGGTCCTGGTTGTTGAACGATCTGAGCCGGGTCACGTCCAGAAGGTTCAACGACCAATCTACTTCATCAGTGAAGTACTTTCCGAGTCCAAGGTGCGTTACCCACAGATTCAAAAGATTATCTATGCAGTATTCGTCACATCTCAGAAGTTGGTTCACTACTTCCAAGGACATCCGATCTCGGTGGCTAGCTCTTTCCCGATCGCCGACGTCATCAACAATCGGGACGCCACAGGACGGATCGCCAAATGGGCAATGGAATTGCTCGCATTCGACATAATTTATACCCCCCGCATGGCCATCAAGTCTCAAACTCTTGCCAACTTTGTGGCCGAGTGGACTGAAGTCCAATCCCCGCCCTCTGTCATCAACCTCGAACACTGGACTCTCTACTTCCACGGTTCGCTGATGCTCTAGGGCGCGGGGGCTGGCATCGTGCTCATCTCTCCAAAAGGGGAGCGCTTCAAATATGTGCTCCAAATTCACTTCCCCACGTCCAACAACGTCGCTGAGTACGAAGCTTTGTTGCACGGTCTGCGCATCGCCATGTCACTCGGGATTCGCTGACTCCTCGCTCGTGGAGATTCTGAACTGGTGGTTCATCAGGTTATGAAGGAATGGTCCTGCAGAGACCCTACCATGGAAGCCTACTGCCAGGAGGTACGCAAGCTCGCAGCCAGATTTGACGGACTCAAGATCACGCACGTTCTCCGCCGAGACAACGAGGCAGCAGATGCACTCGCCAAACTGGGGTCTAGTCGGGACATCGTCCCGGCTGGAGTATTCCTCCAAGAATTGCATACCCCCTCCATCAAGGCAGAGACAGCACCCGAAGCTGCAGAACCATAGCCCGAAGAATCTGATAGCACTTGGTAAACGTCACCAGCGTTCTTGGTCATCATTCTCGATTGGAAGTTACCCTTCCTCGACTACCTCTTGCGAGACACCCTCCCGCCAGACCAGACTGAGGCACGGTGTATTTCTAGGAGAGCCAAAGCATATATCATAGTTGAAGGAGAACTATATAAAGAGAGCACCTCGGGCATCCTCCAGTGGTGTATATCTCAAGATCAAGGCAAGCAACTACTACAGGACATTCACTCAGGCGTTTGCGGACATCATGCGATGCCAAAGTCATTGGTCGGTAAAGCCTTCCGACAGGGCTCCTACTGGCCAACTGCCATCTTAGATGCCGAGCACATTGTGCGCACCTGCGAGGGATGCCACGCTCACTTCAGAGCGGGCCGTCGAATTCTTCCGGGATATCATTTTTCGCTTCGGTGTCCCCAACAGCATCATCACAGATAACGGCACTCAGTTTACCGGTGTCGCCTTCCTCAAATTCTGCAATGATTACAACATTGGCCTCAACTTCGCCGCGGTCGCATACCCACGTACCAACGGGCAGGTTGAGCGGTCCAATGGCCTGATTATGCAAGGCATCAAGCCTCGGATCTTCCAACGCCTGAAGGAATTTGCGGGTAAGTGGGCAGCAGAGTTACCCTCGGTGCTCTGGAGTCTGCGGACTACGCCCAACCGATCAACCGGGTACACGCCTTTCTTCATGGTCTTTAGAGTCAAGGCCGTGCTCCCGACTGACTTGGACCATGGCTCTCCACGCATCCGCGCTTACATCGAGGCCGAGTCGGAGGAAGCACGACAAGACGCCGTCGATCAGCTTGAAGAGGCACGCGAGGTCGCGTTCCTTCGGTCGACAAAGTACCAGCAGGGCTTACGATGCTATCACGGTCGGCATGTACGTGGCCGCCTGTTCAACGTTGATGACTTGGTTCTATGCCGAGTCCAGTCCAACAAAGACAGGCACAAGCTCTCTCCGCCATGGGAGGGTCCATACATGGTCGCTGAAGTACTGCGCCCGGGGGCTTACCGACTGAAGGACAGCGACGGCAACATCATCACCAATGCATAGAACATTGAACAGCTACGTCATTTCTATGCTTAAAACTTTATACTTCGACATTTTAAACATATGAATAAATTTCCCTTTTCTGCTCCACTGGAAACAACTTCCGGAGTTCCCGATTGACCCGCTATGCACGCTTACAGCCACACATAGCGGACACTCAGCGATCACACCCTCTGGGTGCGCTCAGTCGCACTCGGGCTTTTTTCCTTTGAACAATCTATTTTAGTACTGTGTATATAGTCCAGCGTTAACTCTATACTGTCGAATGCCGGTTTATGCCATAACCCTATGCTACACGGGAAAACAGCCCACGGCTAATCTCTGCGCAAGGGAGGCCAAAACGGGTCGGCAAGAGCACATACGATGGATTAACATACGCACGAACGAATATTTGGCGGAGAGAAATCAATAAACTTAAAGAACACATTTGTTCTAAAACATGCATAACTAAAATTCACTCGGACTCCCCGAGCACCTGACGTACATACTTTACATGCCTTCTCCTACAGGCCGGCGCGGTCAATAAGGGCGTTGGCCGTGGCTTCAACCGCCGTCATCAGCTCCGGGACGTCTTCGTCAGGAACATCAGCGACGTATCCCTCCCTGATTGCTTCCATGTCAAGCAGCGGGTAATGGGACTTGGCCACGACGAGAGACAGCACGGCCCCGGTTCACGTGGCCTCCAACTGCAGCTGCCTCGCTTGGTCCGGCACCTGCCGAAGACACTCCGCCACCGTGTCCGCATGGTCTGGAACGGGGTTGTCCTCCCACAGGGCGTTGCAAGCCACGCGACCCGCCGCTTGCAAGGACTCGACTAGCTCACCGACTTTCCTGAGATGAATCTTGAAGGCTACAAAAGCAGAACAGAGGCATAAGTGAAATGGTCACCGAACCCCGACAGGCTACCGCCTGAGTCAAAAACTTACCAGCATCAGAGTCTGCGGCCTTCTTCTCCGCCGCCTCGGCAGCTTCCAGCGAGTCGGCGGCCTTCTTCTTCGCCGCCTCGGCAGCCTCCAAAGCCTGCCTCAGGCTGCCGTCCATGGTAGCCGCCTCGCTCTCCAGGTGCTCCACGCGGTCTTTCTCCGCCTTGAGCATCTCTTGAAGCTTCAAGGCCCTGCCCTCGACGGAATCGAGTTCCCAGACACGGGCCTTCACCGCCTCAAGCTCCACCCGAAGATCGGCGGCCTCATTCCCAGCAGCTACAAGACAATGAGTCACCGCAGCAAGGAGCAAAAAACAACCAAAGGGACTCGGCTTCCTTACCTTTAGTTCGGGCGATTTCCTAGGAAAGGACCGTCTGTAGGGCGATGATTTCAGTCCCACGCTTACGGGCCATAGCCTCCGCCGCTTGAAGGCTTCCCCTCAGCTTATCCCACTCCTCCTTGCGAAGGCTTAGTAGGTCAAAAATCTCCAGCCGATCCTGGAGGAAGACGGTCTTGTCCTGAGACCGATGGTTCAGTTTCTGCAAAAAACAACAGAAAAGGTTAGCCACTCGGGCAAATCGTCAAGACCCTCCACTCGGTCCCTTGGACCCAGCAGAGGCTCGGGGGCTACACCCTCTGGGTGCACTGATCATGCACCCAGAGTGAAATCTACAGAATAGGCAAAAGACCCTCCACCCGACTACTCTAGTCGACCGAAGGCTCGGGGGCTACACACTATGGGTGCACTGATCGTGCACCCAGAGTGAAATCTACGAAATACACAAGGGATCCTCCGCCCAACTAAGGTAGTCGGCCAGAGGCCCGGGGGCTACTCCCCAGTGGGTTGTACCAGCGACACACCTACGGACAAAAACAAAAGCAAGTGCGAAATTTTACCTGCATCAGTGGGTGCAACCTGCCATTTAGCAGATTGGCACCTTCCTTCACTGTCTGCATCAACGCTGGGAGCATCTCTCCAAGTTGAGTGACGACACCCATCGCATCGTTCCACTCCTCGTGCTCCCGGATGTCGTCGATCTCCCGGATGGTCAGGCTCGGCCGTCCGGGATCCGCCTGTCGGATCCGCAGCGGCTGGATCGCCAGCGCGGATTCCGGCTGTGAAGGGCGGAGCACGAGGAACCTCCTCCATTGTGGGTGGCAGCTTAAGGTTGCCTCAGCGATCCGCCGGAGCATCTTCCGACGAGCTCGGGCCCGCTCCCCCCGATGCCCCCGCACTCGGACCCACGTCCCTGGACGTGGTCGGGGCCGGCGACTTAGCGGGGAGCGCCTCCGGCTGGGAAGCAGCAGATGGTGAGGCCGAAGATGCACCATCCCGTCCAGGAGAAGGCCAGGGGGACGGAGTCGCGGCCGCCCTCGAAGGAGACGAGGGTTGAGCATCTGACCCCGACTAGTCCCCGCCTTGGCCGGATCCTGGGGTGCCTGACGACGCTTTCGGGACATCTCCCGTCCTCCACGTCCTGGAAAAAACACCCGGACACATCAAGTTTAGAAGACAAAAGATAAGCAAAATGATATTCGCCAAAATGACTTACTTGGCGGATCGGGGGACAGGAATACGTTTCTTGGGCCCCGGGGCCGGCTGCTTCGAAGAGTCAGCCGCCGGAGCCGACGATGCCGCATAGCTGCTCTGCTCCCTAAAAGCGGCATCGGCCGTCTATTCCCCCTGCGGCCGGAGGGGACTTCACCTCCAGCTGCCTAAGGAGCCCCCGCCGGGGTGGCAGTCGGCGCCACCGGGTCTGGACGGGCAGAGGAGCCGCCTTGTCCTCTCGGAGCAGCTCTTGCAGGCAGCACCCGGCTCCTTCGAAAGCAGAGCGGGATGTCGTCTTCATCTTCCTCTGCTTCCTCCGGGGCCGGTGCACTCGGCGGAGGAGCGCTGGGTGCCGCTGCAGCGGGTGCCTTCCCCTTCGAAGACCCGGCTCATAGGAAGACACGCCAGCTGTCCCCTGCGAAGATGCCCCGTCGCTGGGGATGTCGGCATACTGCGGCTGGTCCAGACCTCTTTCTCCGAAAGAGGCACGTTGGAGCTGAAGCCGAAAAGAATCTGCGAATTCAGAAAACCATAGCATCACCCGAGTCAGACTTGACGTCATGGCCAACAAAAAAGAATTGGGGAGTCGGCCACTTACCGGCTTGGGGGGTTCGATCTGCTGAAAGGCGGCGGCCGTCTAGAGATGTCCAGATCTGTTCCCTGCGCCATGAGCTTCTCGACTCGGCGTTGGACGGCATCGCTCGGGAGCTCCTCGGTGGACTCTCAGGTCGTGTCTTGGTCGTCGGCATATTCGAACATTGGGTGAGCCCTTAGCATCGTGGGCTGCACCCACCACCGGATGAAGGTCGAAACGACGACGACCCCGGTGACCCCGGCTTGGATCGCCTCGGCAAGCTGCGCCATGAGGACCGCGATCCCATCTTGCTCCCGGTCCAGCGGGGGCTCAGACCAGCTCAGCTTGACCTCCGGAGGTTGGCCCACGAACGCCGGGAGCGACAATGCGGGATTGGCGCAGTAGAACAATTCACGTGCCATCCCTTGTTGGAGGTCTGCATCGGCAGGGTCAAGTAGCTCTTCGCCGCTTCCGACCTCAACTGGAATGCGGCGCCTCCCACCACGGCTGGGCTGTCCCTGCTCGGCTGCGGCTTCACGACGAAGAGGTGTTTCCACAGTGTGAAATACGACTGGATGCCAAGGAAGCACTCGCACAATGTGATGAAGCACGAGACGTGGAGCATACTGTTGGGGTTGAGGTTGTGAAGCTCTAACACGTAGTAGTACAGCAGACCTCGTAGGAAGGGGTGGACGGGCACGGAGAAGCCCCGCTCGAAGAAGGAGCCGTGGACGACCATTTCGCCCGTGTTCAGAGTGGGGGTTGTCTCCCCCGCAGCGGCGCGCTATTCGACCAACTCCTTCGGCAGCAGCACCCCCGACCTCACCAGGGCCTTCAGCCGCATCTCGGTCACCGATGATTTTATCCAGGGGGCCATCGGATCGGCGAAAGAGTCCTTTTCGCTCAACAACTTCCACACCAAAGCGTCCTCCTCTGCCTCAGTCGGATCGGCTTCCCAATCAGGGGCTTGCATCCAATGCCGGCGGAGCGGAGCTAGGGTTTCAGTGTGGTGGCACTCTCAAATCGGTGGGACGCGAGGAAGACGAAGGAAATTTGGGCGCAAAGGAGGCGAAGCGTGCACTGGAAGGCATGAGTGGACCCCGCCGCTTTCCCGGTCTTATAAAGGAGGACGGATTGGGCGTTGCGACTCTTCCGCTTCCACACGCGTGCGGTTTTTTGCACCCATGATGCGCCTCTTTGGCTTCCGTTACGCGAAGTAATGGCCCACGTCGCGACCATTCAGCGCCCACGACGTGGTCTCACCACGATCTACGCTATTCAATAGAGGGGATCCAACGGTTGGCCTTCCGGGGTTAAGTAGCTGTTTGAAATGTACCCCTATAAAGAGCGACTGTAACGTGCCTCAAGCAGGCTGCTAATCGGTTAGCATTTAAACCGGAACCGAACGTTATGGTTTTGAAGGGTTTCAAGGGTTGGCCTCCCGCAGGAACGCAATCACTTGAATACACCCGAGTGAAGGGCAGTTATAGTGCGCCTTCAACAGGCCGCTAGTCGGGCGCTGAGCAACTCAGAGCCACCGGTTTCTCCACCGAAACTTCCTGTGAAATTCACTCTAGGATTTTTGGGATCCAGAATTTCCGGATTTAGTGGAATGTCCGGGTATCAGGCTTCGTCACTCGGGAACCTATGCGCCATAACTTGTGTTCTGGTTCTGACACGGATTTCGGAGGCATTCCCTCAGAGGGATGCTAGCTGGACCCGAGCCACTCGGGAAACCAGGTGCTACTCGGAGTTCAGTCGAAATTCATGGTATGTCCAATCCTGGGCTATCAGTCGATCTCTGTCCCTCAGGATGGACCGGATACCACCAGGATTACCCACTATTAGCTCATCTGCCATGATATTCCTGCCTTACGGGTGAATGTTACTCGGCTAATTACCTTTACTCTACAGGAGTTCTATGAGCCCCTCACGATCTTCCTACAGGCGACAAAAAGGCGCGCCCAGGAGAATGTCACTCAGAAAAAGAGAGAAGGCGAAGGCACTCGGCTAAAATGATGCCGTGTTCAGCTGCAGCCAGATCGTGAAGGACTCGGGGGCTACTGATGATGACATGGCACCCAGTTATCGTTAAGGAGGACAATACCGGCCCTATGGACATAGGGTGGGCCGGGCCGACTACTTGGAGTCCGACTTCTACATGGGGGCGCCTCATCAACTTGGAGTACAAGACAGGGATAAACACAAATTCAGCAATCCCAGATTCTGTTGTAACTAATTAGTAAACCAATCTGTAAGCCGATCAGGACTCTTGTAACCCTACCCCGGCCATCTATATAAGGCCGGGTAGGGATCCCCTAATCGGTAAGTTCTTAAGTTGGCGAGTTTTTAGGTTTACGAGCTCCTAAGTTCTCTAGCTTCCATATTCTCATACGTGATTCAAGTAATACCATTCCACCAAACATAGGACGTAGGGTATTGTCACGCCCCGAATTTCCGGAACCTGAAAATTAGGGCTAACAAAAACTTTTTCGTTAATAATGTCGGCTGAAAACACACTTAATTAAAACTTTAGTTCAAATCATGATGAAGCTAAATACCAAACACAAAAACCCTTGTCTTTATCCCTATCGATCTCCGTACGCGGACTATTCCGTTCAACACCTGATTCCATGTGTGGTTACTTACTCTTGCATTCCTGCCACAAATGCACCTCCGGCATTCATCCCCTTTTCCTCCCTAGTCGGAATAACCTAGACCGCAACTACGGCTAATTACCACACGATGCCCTTGCTAAAATTTAAACATATATACATGCCCTAAACTTGCTCCGAACGACATGATCTTTGCCACCTACCTCGCCAAGCCATATCGTGAATATACGCCACATATATACTGCTTTTGGTTTAAGCGCTAAAACCCTAACGCAATAATACCCTAGTTCAACACCTGCGCAGTATACGCTATTATGCCAACGGCACCTTACCGGCAAGTCGCCCAAACCAAGGTGAAAGAATTCCTGAGAGTTCCCATAATCTCTCCACCCCTTGCCGCATCCCGAAACCCTAATTTCAACCCCCGATTCCCTCCTCCCTAATTAAACACAGTTCCTTCCAAAACCCTAAATTGTGGGATTCATCACTCCTTGATCTTCCCAAAAAAAATCCCGAGATAATTTGTGGAACCCCTTAACAATACTCTTGACCCAATTATTACATAAAATAATACTATCAGTACAGAAATGTCTGCAAACAAAATTAATTAATTTCTGAATAGAAGGGGCATTACACTGCAATGCCTAGAAACAAATTTCCAAAAATTCCGACAAAACTACCTAATAATCTTTACATCCCGGGGACCCGAATATATAGAAACATGGGGCGTGTTATATTCAGAGTTTGGGAATAAACAACATCGAACACCTTCAGCCTATTCTTTCCTCGCATGAAATCACAAATCAACCTCAGTAAAAATCGTCCAAAGTCCTGGTGAGCACTTTTTAATACCTCTCTAATATACCTACACTCTTGAACCACCCCTGGCAGCCCAAGTCACACCATCACCAGTTATAAACCAAGTCCCATCAAGTCATGGCATGCATAGTTTACTCTGTACGAAGGACCAATCGGTGCCAAACGTAACCGAGCTCCTGACCACGTGCTCCTGAGACTCCAGGACATGGCCACACGTAGCAAAACTCACAGGGACGCTGATGGAGATCCCATGCCATTGGAGTTTGCACCCTAGACATGTCCAGCCATGCCACAGCATGCACTCAATGTTCTTCACCTCATTTTAATGCAACTGACCTCTGCTATATCCCAAAAGCCAGCTGCACCCTCTTGTCTCTTCTTCTCGTCCTTTTCCCTGACCTCTATCCTCCAGCGTGCTGTCATCCCAGCTCCTTTCTTGTCTACTCAACTATTTCTCCCTATCACGGCAACATCCCACCATTATCACCCCTCTCAAAATATCTGAACTGCCCCTACTTCTCTCTGCTTCCTTCCTAAAGCTGAGTTGCTCAAGACCTTCTCCAGAGCTCCTCAAGCCAATTCCATTCCTGGCTCCCTCAACAGCACGCCGCAGAACCTCCCCTCTTCCTCTCTGCCCGAGCGCTGAGCTCCCTTGCCTCCTCCTTCTTTACCAATCTCCCCAAGCCGAGCTTCACCCAGGCGCCTTTCTCCCCTTCTCCATTTCTCCTCCAAGCACCGAGCTGCCCAACTAGAGCAGCTCTATTCCTTCCCCATCCAGGAGCTCCTCCAGCAGCTGAGCTCCCTAATCCTCTCCCTCCCTTGCTTCTTTCTCCTCAAGCAGCTGAGCTAAGTCTCCCTCCCTCTCCTTGCTGCTTTACTCGGATTCCGAGCATGACGGAGCTTCACCACCGGCAATGGCCACCTGAGGTGAGCTCTAGCACAGCCCATTCCACCCTTGTCTTCCTCGAACTGAGCTCCCATTACTTCTTCTCAAGCTCACCTCCCCAATGCATGCAACTCCAAGCAGCAACCCGAGCTGCATCTGAGCCACCAAGCGCCGTGAGCTCACCCGACCGCCTCCGCCGCCGGCCGGGAGCTCTTCCCCGCCTGGTTTCCTTGCCGCCGGCCAAGACCTCCCCGCCGCGGTGGTGCTCTAGTCGACCTCGGCGCCAACAATCATCTCCCGAGCGCCGTCTCTATTGGACGAGTCGCCGCCGCTGCCCTGGAGCTCCCCGTCCGGCCCAGATCAGCACCAATAGCTGAGTTCCTTGCTATTCCCGTCGCCACAATAGAATCACCCGAGCCACCGCACCACAGTCCGCAGCTCCTCTGTTTCGAGATCCGGCCACCGTCCCAGCTCGCTCCGGCCACTGCCAGTCGCCTCCGCCGTTCTCCTTGGCCAGAGCTCACCGCCGCCTCTCTCCCCACTCACCGGCGCCGCCACCCCGCAAGCCCCCGCCTGGCCGTTGCTCCTGGGATCCCACCGAGGACGGCACCACCGTGAGCCCATTGCTCCGGCCATCCCACACCGGCGCGCCTCCCTATCTCCTCTCCGCGCTACACCTGCGCCGCCACAGATTCCCCATCTGACCCGCCGTCGGTGAGATTTCTTCTACCTCCGTCGCGCTGCGCCACTCTCCTCCTTCCTTTGCCGCCGGTGCTCTCCTCCTCGCTCAAGCTCGTCGGCACGACTTCTTCCCTCAACACGTCACCGCCGTTTTCCCTTGCCCCTCTTCCGAGCAGCCACCGCCGGCCACCGAGCCACCCGAGCCACCCCAGAGCACTTCTCCATTTTTCCTCTAATATTCCTTCTTTTTTTCCCTTGTTGCTGCGGTGGAGAATTTTGTCTCACTCTGGCTAGGATCAGCCATTACATGACCCGTAGGCCCCATCTTAGTGACTAGGACCATTTGTGAATTTTCTTGACTCATTGAAATAGTATTAGAGCCGTAGCGGTAGAAGTATGATTTAGGTATTCCTTTTCTTTTCCCTAAAATAGCATGTACGCTGTAGGGTCATCTCCTTTAGGACAACCAAAATCTCTTATACAATCCAGAGAATATCAAAAAGTACCTGAGACACTAGATAGGGCGTTGGAGAAGACGTTTTTGAAAATACACTCTAAGTAACATGAGCCCCCTCCAATCGAACGAGTCTTCATTTCATGTGCATTAGTTGCTTAGGGTATATAGGGTTTCGTAGACTTAAAGAATTCAGACCCCGGAGTTTTATCACTAACTCGAGTTCACATAAACACTTTCCCTGATTCCACCCTAAACCGCCCCTAAGAGTAATAACCGACGGGTTGGCACGACGATCTGTTTTCAGAAATCCTAACCCCAACCTAACCACCCTAAAATTAGAACCCTTGCTGTTTCATCATGATAACATCATTCCTTTTTAACTTTGAAGAAGATTTAAAGCATAACCAATAGGAGTTAAGATTAGGGCAAACTCTTTTTCTTTATTTAAAGCAACATATACTAGGTATATGTCATCTTTGGAGCAGCCTCAAAATAAACTCACCATCCTGTCCAGTGTATTTCAGATGTCTGTGGTAACCCTAAAGTCTAATAGGGCACAAGACTTAGCGATTACAACTCTAATGACACAGGTTCTTATAACCAAGAACCTGTCATCGCATGTGATGCATATTCATGTACCTATCATCTAAAGTGATTCTTGTGTGCGTAGAACTCAGCTCTAGGTGGAGCTCTCGTATGCCCTCCGGCCTTCATCCCGAGATGCTCATAGGTTAATAACCCTATGGAAGGAAACGATGATTTGCCGTTCAAAGCCCTACACCCTAGCTCGACAAGATCTTCACCAGAAACCCTAACGACAGTTGCATACCAAAAATTTTCCGAGAACCCTGAAACCCTAACGCGACAGAAACTTAGGGTAGATGTTTTTGATAGGATAACCTAAAGCACCCGATTCTATTATTCTAAAAGCCCCTGCCGCCACGGCAGCTATTTCTTCTATCGCGGCAAGCTACTATCACAGCTCCCTTGCCCTGCCGTGGCAACCTCCTTCCCCACCGCGGCAGCCCCGCGCTGCTAACTCCCCTACCGCGGCAGTATTGCGGCAACTGCTGCTGCCGCCTCGCTCTGCCGTGGCAAACCGCGGCAACTCTTTTCTCCACCGCGACAAGCCATTCTCTGCCGCGACAAGCCAGTTCCCCACCGCGGCAAGCTATGCCCCTACCGTGGCAGCGCCGCGACAGCCTCTCTCCCGCCGCGGCAACTGCCGTTGTCATTTTCCTCTGCCACGGCAAGCCTCTACCATCGCCGCATTGTTCCCACCGCAGCAAAACCTTGTCACTGCTGCCTAACTCCTGCCATGTCAAGCCATCGTCGCCTGCCACCTTGCTCCTGCCGCGACAGCGAGCCATCTCCGCACCCCATTTCATTTCCTGTAGCTCTTTATCAACAAATAGCTGGTCAAGCACATTATGATTTCATGTGTTGAAATTTCTGATTCAATGTTATTTGGCTCTTCCTCGCAACGTTGATTTATTCGTCGTTCTCTCGACGTGTAGATACCGACGTTAAGAGTACCGCGCAAAGGATTCGAACGATTGTCGTACCAAGTTCAAGATCAAGACTCGGCCAATATTGCCAGGCAAGCATTCCCACTTTGACCATGTTGAATTCCATACTTGTGAACATTAAGTATTTTGCTTGCAAACCTGCATGCTATGTTGATATCAACGTTATTTTATGCTAGCGTAATTATGCCGAGTAATTGCATATGAGGTAGGTTCTGAAATCCGATCCTTGTAGCCCTAGGAATATTTAGTCGGTTGATATTCGACCGACCAACTAAGTAGGAATATAGGCTTTCGCCTTGCTTAGCCATGCTGTAGTAAAAAACTAAGTTTTATCGATACGATGGGTTTGGGATCAAAACCCTCGGTTTGTTATACATTCCGAGGGAATCTTTTAAAATGAAAGGTTTGCTAAAATCCCAAATAAAAGTGATGGAGGACTGGGATTCGGGCAGGAATGCTAAGGGAGTTTGGAGGTGGTAGAGTAGCCGGTCGCTACATGAGAAATGAAATGGTCGGGTAGCCGGTTGCTACCTGAGGAAATGGTTGGATATGGAGTGCTGCTCGAATCAGTTAAGGACCGAACCTAAGTGCCGCTGAATCAGTTCCCCTACCGTACGTCCACATGTCCTTTATGGGAAGGACTTGACTCGGTAACCTGCCTAATATTAGGGTTCGGACCCGTAGGAAGTAAGGAGGAAGTGCTAGGTAGGACGTGGGCCCCTAGAGAATTCCCACGGCGCTACATGGGTCGAGATTCTTAGTGAGCTCCATCTAGGCGTGGGTGAAGATTCGACACAAAGATGAGCGTTTCTCCGGATTGTGGTGTCAGGCTACCTGGGCACAATTGGAGTTAGGGTAAGTCTCATTTAGCGGGTCCGACTCTAGTATGAAAGCAGGCGAAAGGTTTCGTTGTAATAGCCCTGTCAGTACACGGCGCGCAGTGTGCCCAGGGTGACTTACATCTTGTGGGTAAAGTCGTACCACCTCTGCAGAGGGTTAAAAACTATTTGAATAGCCGCGTCCTCGGTCATGGACATGAACTGGTAAGGCCACACACTGGTTAGATTGAGTTTTGTTTGTGAAAGCTGGGAAATGGGGTTAAGGACGTGGGCATGATGTGTCCACAGTGAGCAGTTTAAGCTACAGTCTGGTAGCGAGGAACTGCAGAAGAGAAAACCTAGCCCGGGCCGCGAGTCGGTTGGGCGGGTAGGTTGTAAGGATTTTTCGAGGCGGTAGAAGGAGCTACGGGCCTCTAGTTGACGACTGTTTTTGCTGGATTATCCAGCACGAATGTTGTCTCGACAGAGATGAATTTTGGATTTTGAAAATGCTCTTGAATCTACTATTCTGTAATTTGAATAAGAACTTACATTTCCGCACAACTTGCAACTTAGGTTAGAGCTATCCCTTGATCTATTCCCTGCATGAAATATTGTCATATATTTTCTCCTGTGGGAATAGCTTGCGAGTACATTCCATGTACTCACCTGGCTTGTTGATTTGGCCAGACGAAGGAGACAGCCATTCCGAAGATACGTGTGAACACGAAAGCTAGGGCGTAACCCCAGTCAATTGTCTGCTAGGTGTGGCATATTGATGGGCCACCTCACTGTTGAATTCCGCTGTAGATTTATAGCCGTTGGGCTACAGGTATCAGACTATCGATCTTAACGGTCTATTTAATTGTTTACGCATGGATGACAATGATATACGGGTTAACTCGTGTGTATCGGCTACTGATCCAGGGACCGATACAGTGATCACGAGGGAGTATCCGGCTTAAAAACCGGGTACGCCACAGGTATTACCTCTTCTCGAGGGCCTGAACCTATCTAAATATTGTGTCCCGTGTGTACCCATCTAGATCTTCTGTGCGTGCGCCACCCCATATTCATTATTGCCGGATCAGTAAACTGACATGCCTATTGGTTGATCCGAACCGAATCCGAAATGAGTTCAACTCTTTATATCTTATTTTTCTTGCCTATTTCACCTCAAGTCCGGGTGGAACCAGTTAAGGATGGCATTGGTAATCTTTGGATGGTTATAGGAGTATAGGATTCTACCAATACTTGCTATACAAGATCTGACCCCTCAAATACTCACGTGTAGTCCGAAACAATTTGTGCAACCTTTACTTCCATGGTCATAATTTTCTCTTAGAAGCTCCAAATCATACGCCATTTAATATATTAGAAAGTAGATTCAATATCCTCTTCGAATATGTATGTAAACACTTGAGTATTTTGACTTGTGTTGTAACCTCTTCTTCCTCTTCTCATCGAACATCAGCACATCTTATCTTCAATTTAGATTTGTATAGCTCAATAAGTGTTCTGCATATATCATAAAAATAAAACAGCAGCTCTGTCTATTCATATATAAAATGTATAAAAGTGTTAATTGAATCGATGCTGCCGCGTCACCCGGACCTCCCACGCCTCCTGCCGCCGACCACATGGATCCATCGCAGCCGAAGATGCCCTACCCCGACGCCGACTGCACCCTCCTCCTCGCCGCCCGCGCCGAGGGCTTCGGCCGGCACGCCATTGGTGGCCTCCACGGCGGGCGGCTCAAATTTGAATTAATTAGTTTCATTCTAGATCGCAATGGAATGGAAGATGAGGGATGCGGGACCCTCCGTGAGGCGTGCCGCATCAAGGAGCCTCTCTGGATCGTCTTCGACCTCTTCGGCACCATCCACCTCCAATCCTACCTCCGCGTCTCCTCCTACAAGACCATCGACGGCCGCGGCCACCGTTAAACTCACCAGCAAGGGTCTCCAGCTCAAGGACTACCACGACATCATCCTCTGCAACCTCCTCTTCCAGGCCGGCCAGATCAAGCCCAACTCCACCCACATCTGGATCGGTCAATGCACCCTTGCTGACTACAACGACGGCCTCATCGACGTCACACGCCAGAGCACCGACATCATCGTCTCCAGGTTGGTACCTAATCTCTTTCTTCCAACAAATTAAACAACCTCACAACACACATAGCCTCACTCTACTGGTAATCACTTCTCAATCAACACACTCAATTGCAAATTCATCATAGTTATCCTTGGAAGTGATGCGCGCTTTCAAGGCATGACAAGACAATGCTGATCGGAGAAGATCCCATCAAGGTCACCATCTACCATTGCTTCTTTGACAGCACGAGGCAGAGGCACCCGCGCCTGCGATGCAGCAAAGTCCACCTCTACAACAATTACACCATGAATTGTGCCGTATATGCTGTTTCTGCTAACGTCGAAGCTCAGGTAAATTTGATGTATGCAATTGCTTATTGCAAATCAATTTAATCAGAGTGGTAGAATGCATAATAATTCAGCCTCTCTCTTTCCACTTGCAGATCGTCTCTCAGAGTAACATATACGAAGTAGGAGAAACGAAGACGATTTTCAAGTACATGCCAGAGAAGGTACTTTACTTGCATCACCTTCAGATGAGATGATCCAATAGCTACATTCAGCATACTGTTCGCATGAAATTTGATCCGTGAAACACCTAGATACCTGTCGTACTTTCGTGACGATGAACGACTACTTTTCGAGCAAAGCAGCAAAGGTTGGATAACTATCGCACTTTCATGTACGACGAACGATTGCTTTCCGAGCAAAGCAACAAAGATCTTCTTGCTTTCGTGAAGAAGAAACGACCGCTTTCCGGTGCAAAACGGCAAAGGTCTAAACTAAGAACGAAAAGGTAAAAGGTAAAGGTAATAGATTGATTTGTGTCGATTGTGTTGATAATCGGCCCTCACCCTTTACATATTTATAGGGCAGCCGGTCTTTCCGTAGGAGATCGAGACTCCTGATCTTAACTGAATACAGATACGTAACTTTCCTTTCCTAATGGATCCTGATCCTGATGTACATGTGACTTTCCTTTCTAAGCAGCTTGACCATCGTGATCAGGACTCCTTGTGTACGAGATCTCCTTTCCATATAAACTGAGTACCTTTCCAAATCCATGACTTCCTAACCACCGCAATCTAGACTCTTCCTTGAGAACTGCCTTGATCGCCACGATCTGCTACTGTTTCTTGTATTCCAAGTTAGGGTCTCTGACACCGGGACAGATGTATGAAGTAATCAGCTCCGGACCGCCAATCTGCCCGCGAAGTGATTTAGCAGCGTTTGTGAACTACTCGGCACCCGGAGACGAAACGAGCTACTCGGGTCTCGGGAGACTCTGTGAGTACTTCGGCACTCAAGGACACTGCGAGTACTCGGGGACGTCATTAGTACTCGGGGACGCTGCGAGTACTCGGGGATGTTGCGAGTACTCGGGGACGCTCAGCACCGGAGACGAGCTACCCGGGTCTCCTCCGCGAGCACCTCTCGGGAGTTTCCACGAGTACAGTACTCGGGGACGAGCCACTCAGGTCCCGACGACGAGACTCTGCGAGCATCTCTCGGGGGACTTGGCATCTGACTGACTTTGGGGATGCTGCGGACGGCAGCACTACGAACAAGTTGGTTGTACTGGAATCGTCAAGCCTGCAATAAAAGTTAACACTAACTCCAAACAACTTGTCAGTCAATTATCCTAATCATCAACAGTAAAACCTAATTCGGCTGATATAGCCAAATTACACCATTAACACATGCCCCCCTGTTTTTGGTATAATCGTATTTACCAAAAATACCACAAACCACAGTATTGCTTAGGGCGATATCTTAAATGACATATCGGCCTCAGGACTATCAAGCCTCCTGCCACATGCTGGGATAATACTTCTTAAAATATTTTCCGTTGAGAGCTCTAGGTAAACCCTCTCCCTGCAGATTTTGCACAAAATAAGAATTTCCGGGAACAATCTCTACAACTCTATACGGGCCTTCCCAACTCGGCGACCATTTGCGGAATTTACTATTTTTAGTTCCAATAGGCAAAATCGTCTTCCACAGTAAATCTTCAATCTGAAACGATTTCTCCTTTACCCTTTTATTGTAAGCCTTAGCCACTCTTAACTTCTCTTTTTCAATCTCCCGTAAGGCTTTTAACCTCTCTTCTAAAACATCGTCTATTCTATCCATCATCAAGTTATTGTAATCTACAGCTGACAAGTCATTCTGTCTGGCTATTCTAAGAGCTTGCAAATTAATCTCTACGGGTAGCACTGCTTCTTGTCCATATACTAACTCATACGGCGTTACTCGGATTGCCCCATGTTGAGATATCCGATGAGCCCATAAAGCTTCCGAAAGCACCTCATGCCACCTTCTCGGGTGTTCTTCAATTTTCTTCTTTATAAGCTTAATCAATGTTTTATTACTGGACTTGGCCTGTCCATTAGTCTGAGCATAATAAGGCGACGAGTTCAACAATTTAACTCCAAAGGACTCGGCAAACTCACAAAATTGATGAGACATAAAAGAAGCACCTTGATCAGTCGTTAGAGTTTGAGGAATGCCGAACCTATGAATGATATGCTCCAAAACAAAACTAATTACCTCCTTATGAGTCATATTTTTCAAAGGAATCGCTTCGGTCCATTTAGTGAAATAATCTGTGGCCACAAGGACGAAGCGATGACCCTTAGAAGAAGCAGGGTGTATTTGACCAATAAAATCTAAACCCCATCCTCTAAACGGCCACGGCTTAATAATAGGATGCATCATAGCCGCGGGTGCTAATTGTACATTTCCAAATTTCTGGCATGTTTCACATCCTCTATAGTAGCAAAAACAATCCTCCAACATAGTCGGCCAATAGAAACCTGCTCTTTTCAACAACCATTGCATTTTGTGAGACGACTGATGTGTCCCACATATTCCTTCATGTACTTCTCCCATAGCTACTTTCAATTGGTCGGGACCCAAACACTTCAACAATACCCCATCTATTGTCCGGCGATATAACTCGTCATCCAACAAGGTATATTTTATAGCTTGTCGCCGAATTTTCCTATCTCTTGTTTGACTCGAATCCCTTAAATAGCTAGCCAGAGGTACTCTCTAGTCACTCGGTTGCAAACTGCTCATTGTTTCAGCTACTGGCGACCTTTGTATCAAATTACCATCCAACAACTTGGCCTCGACTTCAAACAAGTCGGCCTTGCCTCTAACAGCAGCTAGCATCGGTTCCTTTGATATAAAGAATTTTCCTCTGCCGACTTGATATCTGGATGCTTGCTGTGCTAGACAATTAGCTCTAGAATTATCTTCCCTAGGCACATGGCTGATAGTGAAAGTATCTAGGGACTTGATTATGTCTAAACATCAGTCTAAATAACTATTCAGTAGCCCATCAAAACACTGAAACTCTCCGTTAACTTGCTGAACTACTAGCAGTGAATCCCCAAAAGCATCTACGTCCTTCACACCCATATCTACTAGGTTTTGTAAACCAAACAACAATGCTTCATACTCTGCCTGGTTGTTAGTGCAAGAATATTCTAGTCGGACTGAAGCCTCATAAACAACATCGTTCGATGAAACTAGAACATTGCCGATACCTTGTCCATTTCTACAAACCGATCCATCAAAATAAAGCTTCCATGGGCACATGCTAACACAATTAATACCTTCTCTATCTTGAACCCTATGATCGACAATGAAATCGGCGATGACTTGACCTTTCATAGAACGCAACGACTCATATGTTAGATCATACTCTATTAATGCATAAGCCTATTTTCCAATCCTACCGCTAAGGATCGGTTGTTGCAACATATATTTGATTACATCAACTTGGCAAGCTACCACACAAGTACTGGAAAGCAGATAATGCCGAAACTTGGTACATGCATAGAATAAAGATAAGCATAACTTCTCAATGAACACGTACCGACTTTCGGTGTCGAGCAGACGACGACTTGAATATGCGATGATGCATTCTTTCTTGTCGACCTCTTGAGTCAGCACCGCGCCGAGTACTTTGTCCTGCGCAGCAGTATACAACCAGAACGGTACACCCGATTTGGGTGCTCGAAGTACAGGAGGACTCGACAAATATCTCTTAATGTTATTGAAAGCGTCTCGTTGCTCTGCCTCCCAAGTGAACTCGGCTTCATGCTTCAGCCGAAGCAAGGGAACAAACGATTCAATCTTACCCGCCAGGTTGGATATAAATCGTCTTAAATAATTTATTTTTCCCAACAGCCTCTGCACATCCTTTTTGCATGTGGGTTCTTCTAACTTCCTGATGGCTTCTACCTTCTTGGGGTCAATTTCTATGCCATGTTCATGAATTATAAACCCTAAGAACTTACCAGCCGACACCCCAAAGGCACACTTGAGTGGATTCATTTTTAACCCGTACCGACGCATCCTTTCAAAGGCTAATCGTAAGTCGGCTAAGTGATGATCAAATCCATCCGACTTAACGATGACATCATCAATGTATACTTCCAACACAATGCCCAGGAGGTCATGAAAATCAAGTTCATAGCTCGTTGATATGTGGCAACGGCATTCTTTAATCCAAATGTCATGACAACCCACTCAAACAGCCTGACAAAACCGGGGCAATGAAAAGCAGTTTTAAACATGTCTTCTTCGGCCATAAAGATTTGATTGTACCCGGCATTGCCGTCTAAAAAGCTAATTACCTTATGCCCCGAGGAATCGTTTATTAACATGTCGGCTATTGGCATGGGATATTCATCTTTAGGAGTAGCCTTATTCCAATCCCTAAAATCAATGCATACTCTAATTTTACCCGTGTTTTTCTTCTCGACTGGCACGATATTGGAGATCCATTCGGCATACCTACATGGCCGAATAAACCCGGCTTTCACCAACCGATCGACTTCCTCTTTGATGCAATCATATAGATTAGGGTTGAAACGCCTGGGTGGTTGCTTGTGTGGCCTGAAGCCAGACTTGATAGGTAATTTATGCTCGACTAGACTTCTACTCAACCCGGGCATTTCAGTGTAATTCCAAGCAAAGCAGTCAACAAACTCTTTAAGTAATGTACGTACCTCGCCCTTCTGATCGGCCCTCATGTTGGCATTGACAAATGTAGGTCTAGGAATGCCGCTGTCACCAATGTCGACTTCCTCGAGCGGGTTGGCCGATGAGAATCCTTGTCCGAGTTTTTCTATATCATCAAAGTCTTCAATGGTTTCATGCATATCGTTCTTCCTGGAACGATACTCTTCGGTACGCTTTCGCAGCCACTTAATGCTATCCTCTTTATTCATTTTATAAAGATAAATCATTAAGCCGAGCTATATAAGCCGGCTGTGCCTGTACCGGTACAAAACCATCTCGACCGATACTAATATAGTCATAATCTGATAAATTCCTACTCGACAAGCATTCATATCACCGTGTTGCCAATCAACCAGCGTTTCCGTAAAAGCAATGCAGGCCGAGTTGTCTGCCTCAATGACCTCTACATCGTCATCCACCCATTGGATCAAGCATTGGTGTATAGTAGAAGGGATGCAGCAATTTGCATGAATCCAGTCGCGTCCCAAAAGCACATTGTATCGGCCTTTGACGTCAACGACGAAGAAAGCAGTCGGTAACGTCTTACTCCCAACTGTGAGCTCCACAGCAACTACGCCTTTGGCTTCAGATAATGCTCCTGAGAATCCACTCAGCCCCATGTTGGTCTTCATCAACTCGTCCTCCTTTCGGCCCAACTTAGAGAAGACCGAGAGAGGCATGATATTGACTCCGGCACCTCCGTCAACAAGCATACGACCAACTGGTTTCCCGTCGATGTGACCTCTGACGAACAAAGGTTTCAGATGCTCCCCGTGCTTCTTTGGTTTCTCAAATGAAGCATTTTTCGGACCAAGTACAAGTTCTGCGATTTTCGACTCGGGTGCACAAAAATCCATGGGTAACTCGAACACCATGTTGACATCCATGCTGGCGGGTACTTCCCTGACATTACCATTGGCATTGTCACCTCCTTCCTTTGCGATGCGCTTCTCTTTCCAAGTCATCTTTGCTAGTGTCATTGGCCTTGCTCGGTTGAACCACTCGTCGCGCTTCTTCTCGACTAGCTCTTCTCTGAGTTCGAGTGCCCGCAACCGCTGTACCCTCCGCTTTTGAGTATGCGTGAGTCCTGTAGGGCACCACTAGGGTTTCGGCTTCACTCCTAGTTCAACCGACCTGATCTTGCTGACCTGCTTACTCGGCATTGGTTTGTCAACTTCATCTTTCCGTGCGCCGGTTTTGGCTACACTACTGGTCTCTGGAATGTCTGGGTTGTCTATCATGCCAAACTGCACCCGCCGAGTCCCTGCTGGTGATGCCGAGTTGGTCTGCGGGCTGATTAACACGGCGGACTGTTCATCTCGACTTCTTTTCGGAACTCGGGTGACACCTGCTCTGTTCGAATCGGGCATGAGCTGGATCGTGGTAGTACTGCCAGACTTGGACTCATCACGCTTGACCGGCACCCAAACACTCTTAATCGGTGAGTTGCTTTTTGGTGCCGCCGAGTGACTCAGTGCGCCGAGTTCCTTACGCCAAGTGGCAATCTCATCCGAAGACCTGGCTCTCGGGTTAAACCGAGTCCTCTTCTCGTGCGGACACTCCCTGAACCCGGGTCCTGATGGAATCCAACCCGGCTGGAAAATGCCAATCGGTCCAACAGGATGTGGTGCCCAGGGACTAAAACCCCATGGAGGAAACTGTGGATAGAAAAGAGGCGCGCATCCCCAATCTGACGGACCCGTTGCGAAGTATGGTGGCTGAACATATGAACTTCCTTGCCAGCACTCGGAACCACCAAAACTTGGTCGGGGAGGCGACCTAGGACGCTTAGTGCTTCTAAGCCGAGTGAACACGTTGTTGGACGTGTGCGAGGTATATTTGTCCAGCAGTTGTTTCACCATCGGTTTTGGCTTTGCAACTTGTCCCTTTCCTCGGTTGACCTTCCAGACTCCGACTTCTGCATCTTTTGGTTTGATCATCCTTGGAGCAGCATTATCGTCAATGACGACGTTCTTCCCTTTTGTCGACTCGGCCTGACTTGACCAAATTAACACCTTCTTCTTCTCCAAGTCGATCACGTTGATTGGAAAAGAATCGCTATCTAGTTTCATCTTGGTACTCTGTGCAAACGTCAATCATCCGTCGTTAATGGCCGATTGCACCTGTCGACGAAACACATTACAATCATTAGTGGCATGAGAAAAGGAATTGTGCCACTTACAATAAGCTCTTTTGCCCAAGTCTTCTGCAGATGGAAACACGTGTCCTTCTCTTACTCTGATCAGGTTTCCTTGTAGGAGCATATCAAAAATCTTGTGACACTTGCTAATATCAAACGTATACTTAATTTCCTCTCTCTTAGCAAGTGTAGGCTTCAGGGCAGGACACGCGAAAGGTTTCGATTTGGACGCTTGAACCCACTCAGCTATGCATATATCAACATCGTCCTCACTAGTCGAGTCGTTTTCATATGCTACGATATTGACCGTAGGTTTCTCTTTGTTTTTGTTCTTATTATCCCCAAACCGGCTATACCGCTTAACTTCCTTAGCACGGATCTCCTGCGCCACAGCTCTCTGCAAGACTTGATTAGTATTTGAAAACTCTTGACCTTCTAGCCTATCCCTTATATGAGCAAGCAAGCCCGAAAAAGCAAGGTCGACTAGATCTTTTTCAGCTATGGTCAAACTGAAACACCGGTTTTTGACTTCTCTAAATCTCCTGATGTAATCATACACCTATTCATTATATTTCTGTTTAACCATCGTCAGATCTGAGAGTCTGAGTTCGGTTTCGCCACTAAAAAAGTACTCATGAAACTT
Organism: Stipa capillata; assembly: GCA_019208055.1. NCBI lineage: Eukaryota > Viridiplantae > Streptophyta > Magnoliopsida > Poales > Poaceae > Stipa > Stipa capillata. Next base: position 91,723 of record JAGXJF010005895.1, read on the forward strand.
CTGCTCCAATTGTGCCCATGTCGTAATGGATTTGGGAGCAAGCGACGTAAACCACGTGAAAGCCGTACCAGATAATGACAGAGGAAATAACTTCACTCTGTAGATGTCTGACGTGCCGACTTCACTACACTGTGCCAGAAATTGCCCTACGTGCTCAAAAGTGGATCTACCGTCCTCCCCTGTGAACTTAACAAAATCTGGAACTCTAAACCCACGGGGATATGGCGTTGAGTCAAAACAGTCAGGATATGGCTTTTGATAAGCACATGCTCTACCCTTGGGTTCTAAACCGAACTCTCTGAGTGCTCCGGCGAGTTGATCTCTAAAATTTGTATTGGCTGGTGGCACTGGTGTAACATGAGCATACGAGGTCAGCTCCGTCAACGTAGGTTGGACTTGTTGTGGATTAGAATACGAATCTGGTACCGGCCTGTGAGGAACCCCGGTACCGAGAGGCGGCAAGGGTGGCATGTTATATGCCACTATCTGGTAATATGGTTGCGGCACGTTTGTACTAAGGCTAAGACTTCGGTTCTCGTTGGTAAGACCCTGGGAAACCGAAGTCGGGATTGCAGATGAAGTAATTGCAGGGGCAACCTCCACCAGGTGATTAAACCCGTTAGTGTCCGGATACATCGGCCGCTTATCCTGATGTTCATCATTGACCCGTAACACCATTGTCCTAACCTGGCGCTGCAAACTACTCTCCAGATCTTTAGTGAGTTGCTCCTTAAAATCATCAAGTCGGCTAGCCACTACTTGGGTGAGTGTTTGTGCCGTATTATCCATATCAGAGCCATACTTACTAGCTACTGACACATCAATCAGATGAGCAATATCTTCAGAACAAGTCGATTTACTTACCTCAGTATTGAGCGCAGAAGAAAGACTCGGCATGACTACCTTTTTGATGACGCCGTTTCTTGTCTTTTGGTAGCCAGCCAATTTTTGCCGGAGTCTCTCCGCCTGTTCTTCTTCCAGCTGCCGCTCAATCTCTCGCCGCTCATCTTCGGATAGATCGTCGAGCGTGACGGCGATGATGTTGTCGGGGTTGACGATGCTTCCGTCCTTGGAGTCAGTATTCATTGTGTTACTCTTTCTTTTTTCCCCAGCGGAGTCGCCAATTGTGTTCGCACGAAATTTGATCCGTGAAGTACCTAGATACCTGTCGTACTTTCGTGACGACGAACGACTACTTTTCGAGCAAAGCAGCAAAGGTTGGATAACTATCGCACTTTCGTGTACGACGAACGATTGCTTTCCGAGCAAAGTAACAAAGATCTTCTTGCTTTCGTGAAGAAGAAACGACCGCTTTTCGGCTCAAAACGGCAAAGGTCTAAACTAAGAACGAAAAGGTAAAGGTAAAGGTAATAGATTGATTTGTGTCGATTGTGTTGATAATCGGCCGTCACCCTTTACATATTTATAGGGCGGCTGGTCTTTCCGTAGGAGATCGAGACTCCTGATCTTAACTGAATACAGATACGTAACTTTCCTTTCCTAATGGATCCTGATCCTGATGTACATGTGACTTTCCTTTCTAAGCATGCAGCTTGACCATCGTGATCAGGACTCCTTGTGTACGAGATCTCCTTTTCATATAAACCGAGTACCTTTCTGAATCCATGACTTCTTAACCACCGCAATCCAGACTCTTCCTTGAGAACTGCCTTGATCGCCACGATCTGCTACTGTTTTTTGTATTCCAAGTTAGGGTCTCTGACACCGGGACAGATGTATGAAGTAATCAGCTCTGGACCGCCAATCTGCCCGCAAAGTGATTTAGCAGCGTTTGTGAACTACTCGGCACCCGGAGACGAAACGAGCTACTCGGGTCTCGGGAGCCTCTGTGAGTACTTCGGCACTCGGGGACACTGCGAGTACTTGGGGACGTCGCGAGTACTCGGAGACGCTGCAAGTACTCGGGGATGTTGCGAGTACTCGGGGACGCTCAGCACCGGAGACGAGCTACCCGGGTCTCCTCCGCGAGCACCTCTCGGGAGTTTCCACGAGTACAGTACTCGGGGACGAGCCACTCGGGTCCCGACGACGAGCCTCTGCGAGCACCTCTCAGGGGACTCGGCATCTGACCGACTTTGGGGATGCTGCGGACGGCAGCACTGCGAACTAGTTGGTTGTACTAGAATCGTCAAGCCTGCAATAAAAGTTAACACTAACTCCAAACAACTTGTCAGTCAATTATCCTAATCATCAACAGTAAAACCTAATTCGGCTGATATAGTCAAATTACACCATTAACACATACATACCGATCTAACAGCTACCTGATGTAATAATAAACTAATTCTTAGCATGTCATATTGACCTTGAGCGATAATAACATGTAAAAATTATCCTGTAGAATTTACAGAGCGCAAGTCAGGCGCAAATCAAACTGAAACACAAAAAGAAACAAGAGTGACGAAACTGAAACACAAAACTTAACACTAACTCCAAACAACTTGTCAGTCAGTTATCCTAATCATCAACAGTAAAACCTAATTCGGCTGATATAGCCAAATTACACCATTAACACATACATATCGATCTAACAGCTACCTGATGTAATAATAAACTAATTCTTAGCGTGTCATATTGACCTTGAGCGATAATAACATGTAAAAATTATCCTGTAGAATTTACAGAGCGCAAGTCAGGCGCAAATCAAACTGAAACACAAAACAGAAACAAGAGTGACGAAACTGAAACACAAAACAAAACAGCAAGAACAACGACGACCACAGTGGGAGTCGAACCCACGACCTTCTGATCCGAAGTCAGACGCGCTAATCCACTGCGCTATGCGGTCACTCCATGCACTAAGCTGCATTCTTTACTTCAATCGCAGTAAAAAAAAATGACAACCCTTTTGGCTTCAACATGTAACCTGTATACAACGGAAAACGAGGACTTGATGGCATCTATATGTCACCAGTTCATTACTAATCCATATTTAAAAATGTACATTAGTCACAAGAAAAAAGCTACTGACATATATAATTACATTCTTCACCATTGATTATCGTCGATGGACTTACAGCAGCCAATGCCTGGTCGGGCATAAGTAAAACACCGAGGGGTACTAGTACACCATTATACCGCTCACTGTGTAAGCTGCAGAATTTTGCTTTAACTAAAAGTTTCTCAAAAGGAGTATACATGAATCAGGCAGCAGTGCAGGAGTGTCTGATCCCACACTAGCAACACTTATACACACCTCGTAAATTCTTCACCGTCGATGTTTCCAGTAGTTACATGTGCAAAAGTAACAAAAAGCTTCAACAGATTCGGTCATAACAGCAAGTCAGCTATAACTTCTTCCAGGAGATCCTCATCTAGCATGCTCCCGATCTCTCCCACAATCCCATCAGTGGCATCTTCACAATCCAACCACCCTACACCCATCAATTTTTCCTCCTGGAAGCATTCTGTTTCTCGCCGCTGTTGGCATACTCTTTTCCACACCTCCTCCACAAGCCTCTCCTTGTCCCACTTCAAGCTCAGCTGACACTTCTTCACCAACCCCTGGAAGCCATAATGTGTCAAACATGTGACTATGTCCACAAGGACATCATTTGTCAGATCAAAAAGGAGCCTCCTCTCAGACCGCTTCCACAGAATGAGCTTGCTGTACTTCTTTTCAAGATTACCATACACATCACTGCACGCACGAAATCCCGATAAATAGCGTGCATCAAGTAGAAGATCCTGCTCAGCACTCTGAATACCTAGACAGGTGAGCATGTCAATCACATAAGAAAAATCCCTTTCATTTTCATCCCAAAAAGTACAGGATCTTGGCCCAATTTCGTTAAGTGGGTCATAACTTTCAGCAGTTTCATCATCACTCGATAAAACAAGCTCAGTTTCATCTGCACTGTCCGTGGCCTCCATCTTGAGCAGTCGAAGTTGCATCCTGAGCTCTGTAGCAGCCAAAATAAATCAAAGCCAGCAATCAGAATAGTGGCAGGAAAATGAATTAGCAATTTAGAACTTGTTCACTTGCCTTGAAGATCTGCACTTATTTTCTCAAAACCTCCTGAACAACAGTCTTCTGCATCCACGGAAGATTCGAGAACAGACACTGGACTTGGTTGATCATCTTCATTGGAGCTCACGTTGGATACTAATTCTGTCAGAAGATCGGATGGGGCTTGATTGCCTTCACATTGATCGTGCCCATTCCCCTCAGCCTGAGTACAGCAGAACTGTAAGTTCATAGATCATTGATAAAAAGAGATAAAGAATAGTAAACTAGACTAGTAATCCATAGACCAACCAAAAACCTTCAGACCACCAAAAAAGAGGTTGGAAATCATAAATTTCATACGGTATATGCAACAATTGATTTAAACCATGCTAAGCAGAAACTTAACTAGCATAAAATTAACATACCTGAGATGCAGAATCAATAAGACTAGAGGCAATAAGATAGTCATCTGGTGTTGATGTCTGCATCAACTTGTACTGTGCAGAAGCCTGAGCCTCATTTCGCCATTCTGGAACTACAGAACTGGTATCTAAATAGTGTTCAGCACCTAAGCTATGGTTAGAATTTCCAGCATGTACAAGTCTTCCTCCCGTTTCAGAAAACTCTGGGACAGCAGCATCATAAGTTGGTTCTTCAAAATTCACATGTATCTCACATTTTGTCACCACACTTTCTGCTTCATCCAAAGATGGCACATCACTTTCCGTTGGTCTGCCGTGATACAAATCTTCAGAATTATAATGTCCTGCTCTGGTGATGTCTCCTAGCATAGAAAATTCACTGCGCCTGCAACTTGCTTTTCTGCTACTCAACTTCAGACTCCCTCCATTGATGGATGAAGAAGAAATAGACTTCAACCTTGTTAAATTACTTACATTCTCCTCTTTCCAACCATCATTGCTACTGATACCAAGAGGATAACCACATGATCCTGGCATCCCATCCCTATGCAACTCTCCATTTGGGCATTCCCGGCAAGCTGCTGCCACTGAAGTAAATTTTGATGCCTCTTTGTCAGAGAGAGCAAGCATATCTCCCAGTGTGCTGAATGTATTAGCATCTTGTGATGGATGTTGATATTGGTGGATCATCTTCCATCTGTCAGAGAGGCGTCTCCTTGCTTCCTTCCTAATTGATATCTTAGTTGAATATGTTGGTGAAGAACCAACACAAGGCACATCCAAAGCATCACGTGGACTAGAAGATCTTTGAAAAGCCTCTGAACTCTTTAGCTTAGCCACCGATGACAATGAAGAAACTTGCTCATCCCAGTTAAATGTCCCAATATCTGGATTGAATATCTTCTTTCCACTTACACCTCCCTTGGCAACTCTCCTCATTTGTACCTCTTGAGCAATTTCTTTGGACCCCTTTCCTCTATGGCCTAGCACATCAGAATATCCTGTGGACATCTGAGGCATGGATTCTTCTGCATATGGCCTTTGAATACCCTCATCTAGGCATGCTTTAGTCCTTCTGTAACTAGAGCAAGACATGTCATGAGTTAGTGGAAATGCTCCTTCCATGTTCTGAGTTTTCTCGAGGCATGGTTTGAAAACAACAATCCGGGTGGGAGAAATGCGTTTGTCAATGCTCTCCCCATGGGTTGACCTAGACAATTTTTTTCTGAAAGAACCAATCTCTTCTTTGGGACGTTGACTAGAAAAGCTAATATAAGGCTTCCTTGGAGAATACTTTGCTTCTTTTGGTGCGTGGAAACAACTTTCAGTAGCCTCTTCTGGCGGATAGACAACATTAGCATCAATAAACTCATTTCTTCTGGATGGTTTTAATAATGTGATACGGTTTACACCAGGAGATGGAGAACAACTGATATCGGACAGATCACTCGTGACAACATTGTTGGATTCTTGAAGAATTTCCATGAGACGATCTTTATTCGATACCAGTTCCTCAAGTGCATTACTGAACTCTTTCGATCTCTGCAAAGATTCATCAGTAGAAAGACGTTTTGCATCCATAAATTTCTGACTTACAAAATTAAGGTCAGCACTGTTAACCTTGTCAAGTCCAGAACAACTGTTACGGTTTCGATTCTTCATTCTAGTAGCCTCCATAACTTCAAAAACATCTTTGAATTCTGGAATCTCATCAGTGCTCCCCCTAAGCGGAACAGCTCCAGAGAAAGAATATTTATCACTATAACTCCCTGATTTATCACTACAACTCCCTGGGGACATGTCCCGTGAATGGTTCCAATTACATGTATTTGGATATGGACTCCAAATGAAGGCATTATGTCAAGGCCCATAAGCCTTCTTACAATACCAGGTGATGTATGCCTAGCAGTGACATCTCCAGAGACTTCATCATCCATTAGCATTTTCATCGGGGTGCGACCAGCTCTTTTGGGAGTACAAAGCCTGTCCCCACCAAACTGAGAAAACAATAAAATATTGCATCTGAAATAGTTAGTTTGCTCTTGAAATGATATAGCACATTCAACTGCAACGTAATGAAGTATGACAGAGCTTTAGTAGAAAAAGACAACAGAGAATGTAAAGCATCTGATTAAAATCTACACAGTAAAAAATAATTTGGTTCTCTAATAAACATGTCGTGCAAACAATAACTTGACTACAAGAACATGCTTAAACTAAGTTACTACAAAGTATTAGCTAGTTCAGCTTATACTTTAAGCTGTGCAAAAGGTTACGGCAGTTAAGTCAATTAACAATTGCTATGATTTTTCTAGGTTTAGGAAACTTTTTACCCTAGATCATGCTGGACGGTTTGAAGATAAAACTACACCACTCACCAAAGAATCAGAAAGTACACCAGGTTCACCTCCTTGTTTTCTCAAGGATCCAAATCCTGAATCGAAGATAAAGATACAGATAAATAAACTCCACGGGGAAAGTTCAGAGAGGCAAAAGGAACAAAGCACAGATTCAGGAGGGGGAAAGATTCACAAATTCACAATCAGAGGTAATATGAAAGGAAAGGCAAAGCCAAGTCCAATTAACCAGCCAAGCAGTTGATACTGATAGATCTCATTACTAAGCCAAGATTATGGTTAGAATGGAAGATATCTGTTGGTGGCCTCATGCAAACACTGTATCAACAAGCACCCTTTTATCACTGGACAATTTTAAAAGAAAGTCCGCACATAAAGAGATGTTGCACTCGGGATCTACCAGTTAACGGAAAATGAACCACAGTGTGGCAGTCGAAGCCTACACGAATAACTTGCAAGAACCAGGTAATAAGACCAACCAGTGTATGATCATTGTTCGAAACAAGAAGAACTCGAGGTCTCTCATACAATTCATGTCTAGCATGTAAAGCTGAGAAGTAAACTTTAGAACTGATCCGTGCATGATAGTGAGAGAGAGAGAGAGAGAGAGAGAGAGAGAGAGACCGGAATCGGCAAAGAGGCCAAGATACAAGATATGTAGGACCAACCACCCAACGGATACAACACCAGTACATAGTTGTACTATTAACTTGGATCCGACACAAGGACCAGACGAAACCTTTACTGCAAACTTAGTAATTTACTACCTCCAACTTTGTAACTTAGCCCAAGTAGTAAAGTTTCAAGTGTTACAGGTTAAATATCGCAAGTTTATTTAAGCAAAGATTTATTTGCTGATTAGAATAAGAATCCCAATTGTCAACGAACCTGCTTAATCACATGTGGCGCAGCATATTATATAGGTTTTGACCTTAAGAATGCTGCCATGTTCCAGGAAATAAGGCTTGTTTTGCGTGATCTTGTGGGAATAATTTAATTAGTGCCAACCAAGAAGGGAGAGCACGAGAATCCAAAGCATATTACGATGCATTAGCTCGTCCGAATTAGCGCAACCAATTCAATTGAAAAGAGAAATGGTTCGTGTGAAACTCAAGGCAGACAGGAACTCTTTGTTTCTCTTGTCTCTTCACTGATGAAGACACTAGACTAGAAGGGACTCTCCTCATGAGAAACCTATGCTCCCACCCATTGCTTTCAGAAATAACAAAGGGGAGCTAAGGGGCAAGGGAACAGAAAGAGGGGAAAAGCAAACTTCTCAGTCAGTAATGTTGATGGCTCTGAAGAGTGTGAGTCACAAGAATCCCCCGAGGCATCCAAAAGCAAATAAGTACCCTTTGTTGACAAAAATGAAATCTTGAGAAATCCAAATAGTAATAACTGAAGAAGTAGAAGAAGCAGCCGACTCAAGATTGAAGTAGGCATCCATGAGCAAATCCAAGAAAGAGACGCCCTAGGTGTAATGTATAATCAAGGGAAGACATGCATGAAAAAGAGCAAGAGAGACGAAGGAGTAGGTACCGGTAAGATGGAGATGGAGGGGGGCATTGTCTCTGCCCCGCGATCCACCGCGGCGAATTCCCCCCATCTCCGCCGCAGGGCTGTGGTGGTGGGCACGAGGTGGAGGCTCCTCTCTCTGCCGTGCCGTTGGGTTGTTTCTTCCCCCTTCTCTCTGAATCTCTGGGGATGGATGGATGGAGGGAGCTGTATCTTTAGCACTTGAGCCCTTGTGCTCTGTCTTTCATCTCCACTTGGTCCTCCGACCGTGAGTCTTTGGATTAGGGAAATCGACCTCCTTTCTTTTGCACTAGTACACACCGCAGGGCACATACACAGAGCTTGAGCTACTACTCGGCGAAATCACTATTTCAGTTTTATACTCCTGTAGAAGAGATAAAAGCATCACCTTTGTTTTACACACTTTATCAGCAGCACACGTGTACAAGTGCCAGCATTATGTAAATTCCTCCGAAAGATTGGTTTGGGGCTGAACTCACATGCATAAACACTACTAGTATCTATCTACGCCATCTACCTTATCGCTGGCTGGCTCCGTACATTAATTTCTCGGCACTGCACACGTACGTTAATGTCCGAACCCAACCGCGCGTTCGGTACAACTAACAGCAACGCAATTCTCATGTGATACATGCCATCCCTAGCTCAGCTGCAAAAGTAGCAATCTGCGTTTACAAATTAAGGTACCCATTTTGCCAGATTCAGCTCAAAAGGTAGGTCGATGAAGACGTCTGCCCTCCAAACAAAAAAAACCCTATGCCGTATATGCACCCGATGCAAACAGAGAAGAAGAACAGGCAAACAATCCCTCATCACAAAGCAAGCTCACCAGTGTCAGTGAGAATGCACACGCACTACGGTTACTTACAAAAAACATCAGAGATAGCTCACATCTTCCTGTACGAGAAAAAGGGCAGATCATCCTGTCTCCCAACACAACTAATGGCGACCATGACTATTTGTAACAACCAAAAGGCCAAGATATGGCATGCCCTTTCCAGCAACTTCATGTCATTACATACACACCGCTACTATACATACGTTTGCAGATCTTTCCAAAAAAGAAACGTTAATAGGTGCCAGAATACAGAACCAAAAGTTTTCCTACTAACCTCCTACTGGTTGCATGGCTAGAATATTATAAACCACAATAGATACTCGTAAAGCACGCAACCCAACGAGACACGCAACCCTCAAACACAATTATTAGTGCCTCTCCATATTTCTGAACTTGTCCTTCATATCGACCTGCACATAAAAACCATAATTTCAAGTTCAAATTTACAGAGCAAAGATGATCGGCAAACCAAAATACGTACCGTCGATCTATCTTCAAACACATCAGGGTAAGCAATTTTTATATCTTTCCAATTGCCTTTGCCATACCTTCATGCACCATCAAAGATCATCACACAATGAAACAGAGGTTTCTTTAGGGACTTCAATATAAAATGTAAAGAGTGAAAAAAAAATACTTTTCCACCCCTTCAATCAAGGTTTTTTCCTGTATCTCGCTCCACTTCTTTCTTGTCTTATGTGGACATGTAGGAGAAGGTTTGGTTTCTTTTCATAAGTGGGTAACTGGCGCTTTCGTGATGGCCATTCAGGGTCAGAGTCGCCTGAATCATCCCACTGCACTTAAAAGATGAGAAGGGACCATCATAATACTGCACCAAATGCTACCTCTATATTACAGCAAAAAACAACATCGAAGACAATCACAGGTAAATTTGAACTCTCTGTGTGCTAGCATAGTTAAACCGGTAAGATGCACTTTACCAAACAGAAAGACAACAGTCAACAACGAGACATGAGCATTTTCAGCTGGGGCTTTTTGTTGAAGATTGTCGAAAGTTTGTAACTGAACTATATGATCAGGCATTTGTGTAATGCCCTAAGTTTGTACTACTCTCCTCCTCTAATAATTCAGGGGTTTACGTAAAAATAGAAGAAGACATGAGATCCCCCTCCACCAACCCTTGCAAAAAACACAAAAATAGGAGCATAACAAAGTGCCGAAGGGCAACAAGATTACCTAACATCATGCAACTAGAACATACAGAAAACTCATTCTGCTTGTACAAACCAAGATTAACATAACATGACAGCAACATTTATGCCGAAATGTTGATCACCAAAGCTGGAGAGCTAAGAATGCTGCTATATAGCCGAGAAAAGTTGCTAGAAGCTTGGTAGTTTTATAGGCTATACGAGTGCGATCTAATACGCACAACCTTCACAATATCATATCTTTCCCAAAACATCAATAAAAGCATGGTAAAATCACCTCATAAATGCTTGCAGTAGGACTCCTCTCCATAAGACTACGCTTAGAACCTGTTACTGGACGGCTCTTGTTATTGTCAGAGGAAATCTGTCCAGTGACATGAGAAGATGTAGCTTTCAAATTGCCACTGACGGTTGCGCTTGTTACTAACTTTTCCGGAAGTTGGACATCCTGTGTTCCTTTTACTGGCTTTTGTTGATCTCGAACACTATCTTGTTGAGCATGATCAGCTTTGCCATTTTCCCTAACAAGATCAGCTTCGTTAGCGCCACTTGTGTTGGCCCCATTAGCCGCTTTATCAACTTGAGGCAGCATGGATGGATCTTGTCCAAGCTTGCCTAAAATCTCACGCTCTGTGGACTCCCCTACTGCAGTAACAGAAAATCGACGAAGAGATGTAATTTTTCAGCTGCACTGTATATTTTCAAAGATAGATCAAGAACCCAGAGTCAGAGATGCTTTGTTCAACCTGATACTTATCAAATGGCACTAGTTTCAATTGAATCAATCAATAGCACACCTCGGAATTGGGCTAAATATTATGAAGTACATCCCCGTATGTAGTTTGAACGGCGGCTTAAACGACTTGTAGGCTTCTAGCAGCAATAGAAAGGCAAGAAGATTCTGAAATCAGAATAGGAAGGGAAGGCGACGGTCACCGAGCAGACGAAGCTTTTGACGTTTAGCGTGGTCGGCGTTGGCCCACGTGTCGAGGGCTCCGGCGCCGGCGATCCGGTCGGCGGCGATCTCGAGCGTGGAGGGAGGGAGGTCCGCCCACTCAACGTCGAGGAGGCGCTTGAGGTCGGCCACGGCGGCGGCGTCATCGCGGAAGACGGGCACAGAGAGGTGGTCGGGGAAGCAAGACGCGAGGTCGGGGTCAGCGAGGAGGACCCGCGCCTTGCAGAGGAGGGTGGAGGCGTCGGCGGCGTCCGAGAGGGCGGCGTCGAGGGCGCGGAGCGCGATGCCTTTGCGTAGGCGCGGGGAGGTGCGGTGGGAGAGGGATGGGAGAGAGGAGAGGAGAGCGGCAAAGACGGGGTGAGGGACGAGGCGGTTGCCAGCGACAAACTCGAGGACGAGGAAGGCGTCGGCGTCGGCTGGTGGCATGGCGGGCGGGCGGCGGGGCGGCGTCTCCCTCCTCCGCGGCCTCCTCTCTTGCTTTTGTTGGGCTGGGCCCATCTCCATCTCCCTTTGCCTACATCAGGAAATGACAGGCCATCCAAATATGAGCTTTCGTATTCTCCTATAGTTTTCCCTCCGTACCATCCTACCACTCTAACAGCATATTCATATATCACTCTCTATATTTTTCTCTCCTATTTTTTAATAATATTCTATAACTAACAATATATTTTTATTAGATATATTTACAGATTTATTTGTAACGGCTATATTTTAAACGGCTAATTTTCCAACAGTTTTTTTCTAACAGCTATTTTTTTTCTCCAACTGTTCGTACCAATAGAACTGTCCATTGATTTTGGATTTGCTGAGAAAATAAATGAGCTTGCTTTGATGCTGCAAGTATTTAATTGTGCAAACGATGCATGTCGGCAGAGATGTTCTGAATCTTTCTTACAAACCTGTCAATTATGAAAGAGATGCCTGCCAGTATGCGACTTGGGAGTTAGCTTTGGTGTGTGATCTCGTTAAAACAGTATTCATCAGGACACCTACCAAACGACGTCCAGGCAACTCCCAGCGAAGCTCCAGGTCAGGCAGGTTCGCTCCAGGACGTGAACCAAACACGCTCTTATATTTCAGTTCCTCTATCTAAAAAATTATTCCAGCTTTCCAGGAACCTACACTCTTGCAACGCAATCGTTTGATCTGAAGTTAGGTGGTCAAGACAAAAGCTGCCAAGGATTTGATCAGAAGAAATTTTGAAATCCGTTTCACTGAATTTGATCCAAAAAAAGACCATGGAAGTACTACTAACAAGATTGGGTGACCAGAAGGTGTAATGTCAAATGTAACTAGTTCTGATTTCTGAAGCAAATCTGAAGTCTGAACACCACATCTGAGATTGCATCTGATTTCTAACTTCACAATCAATACTGTACAAGGACACAATTTATCAGTGCACTTCTTAATCTCTCTTGCAAGTAAAAACACCAAACAACTTCTGTGAAAGAATAATATCAGAGACTACCTGAATTACAATTTACACACTAAGAATAGAAGCAAGAATCATCAAAGACTATATAAATGGCGTGCGTGATGGATTGCCTGCTGGAGCAGGTTTTTGGTGCTTCGGCCGCTACTATGCAGATGGAGGGCGTGAAGGCGTGCCTGCTGGAGATGCTCTCAGTCGGCAGTACCGTGGCCACCCACTATGCCTTCTTCTTCTTCTTCCTCTTCCCCATTGTGACCGTGGTCGCCGCCGACCCGCTCCTCGCATGCGGCGCCCCCACCCCCATCACCCTCGACGGCCGCATCTTCCTCCCAGACTCACGCCATCTCCATCTCCCCGCCCCACGCTTCCTGCACCCACTCCACCCCCGCCTCTTCGCCGCTCTACTCCACGGCGCGTGTCTTTTCCGCCGACGCCTCCTACTTCCGTCCCATCCCCCGCTCCCCGGCGCCCACCACCTCCTCCTACACCTCCACTTCCTCCCACACCACCACGAGTTCGCCCTCGTCGCGGGGGACGTCCAGCTTATCTCCAACTCTCCATCAGTCTCTCCAACCACCACCAGGTACCACTACCGCGAGTACCTGCTGCTGCACCACCACAGCGCCCTCCTGCACCTCCGCTTCTCGCCGCACTCCACTTCTCTCTCCTTCCTCAACACCATCGAACTCTTCCCGGCGCCTGACAGGCTGCTCCCGCTCGCCCCCAACCTCACCCTCCCACTAGGCCTTCTTCACCTTGCTGAGACGCTCTACCGCGTCAATGCCAGTGCTGCCCCACATTTACGCGCCGCCTCCCTCAACGACTCCTTCTGGAGGCTCTGGGAGGGCGACGCCACACCTACCTCCTCAACCCGACGAGCGTTCGCTACGCCCCTGGGGTCCCGCCGTACACCGCTCCGCCTGCCGTGTACGCCCAAGCGCAGGAGATGGCGGACGCCCATGTCGGCAACTAGCGCTTCAACCTGTCCTGGGCCTTCCCGTCGATCCGGGCTTCCATTACTCCGTCAGGCTGCACTTGTGCGACACTGTCAGTCGTAATTCCACCAACCTAGTCTTCAACGTCTACCTCAACAATGACACCGTGCTCAGCTCCGTTGATTTGTCCGGCAAGCTTGGCTTGTTCAATGCTTATTTTGTGGATTTCATCTTCGCTGTCCCACCGGGATTGGAGAGAATCTTGCTACAAGTTGGGCTGGCTCTCATGTCGTATTCACAGCTGAATGCCATCCTCAATGGCACTAAGATCATGAAGCTCGGAGACGAGAAGGCGGTCCGCCTTGTGGATGCCTCACTGCTCAGCCATTAAAGGCTCATGGAGCAATGCTCATCGTTTGCATTGTGGGCCGCTGGAAGGAGAAAGGGCGGTCTCTCAGCTCGCTGCCATCCTCCACAGGGCTAGGGCTTGATACGCACACTGGCATTGCTGCATCCAAGGTTTCAGCTAGAAGCTGCCCATCGTCAGGGCCCTCTCTTGGCATCAGCCAGTTGATGTCATTCTCGGAGATAAGGCAAGCGGCCAACAACTTCGATGAGAGCTTGGTCATAGGTATCGGTGGATTTGGCAGGGTGTACCAAGGGGTTCCGGGGAATGACATGATGGTTGCGGTTAAGCGGGGGAACCCTCGCTCACAACAAGGCCTGGTGGAGTTCCGCAGAGAGATTGAGATGCTATCCAAGCTACGGCACGGCCATTTAGTGTCCTTCATTGGGTACTGCCATGAGGCTGATGAGATGGCACTGGTCTACAAGTTCATGCATGGCAGGTGGATCTCTCCGCAAGCACTTGTATGGCTCTGCGCTCCCGCCACTATCATGGAAGCAGATGCTCGAGATCTGCATCGGAGCAGCAAAGGATCTGCATTACCTCCACACAGGAGCCTCCGAGACGATCATCCATCGAGATGTGAAGACCACCAACATCCTCCTTGACGATAGTCTGACTGCCAAGGTTGCCAATTTCGGCTTATCAAAGTCAGCACCAGCTCTTGACCAGACACATGTCAGTACTGCAATATGTTGTAGGGGAGCTCCACACATAGCCAAGACGAGGCACCCCAAGACTGAGGTATAATTGTCAATTTATCTGACGGCTTAGATTGTTGCAGATACATGACGAGGTGCACCCCTACGAGGCGCCGAGGGGTCCCGAGCGAGGCATGTCTATGGGTAATCCACGAAGTCACAGGTGAGATGTGCCCAGGCGAAGCGTTGTAGAAATCCTGGCAAGACACTCCCACCGAGGTGTGGCGAGGTCTTGGGCGAGGTGTAGGCGCGAGACGAACAAACCCGAGGCATGCTTCGCTCCGCCGGGTGCACCGCTCCGACGAGGAGCATCTGTGAATATTCTGACGAATATGTTAGGTAGGACTGAAGAGGAAATAGCAAAACTGCCCTAGACGATGTAATAGGCTAAGGGGGCGAAACCATAAACTGTCTCAGGACAGAAGTGTATATGTACTCAGGTGTCAATCTCGCTTATAAAAGGGTGGAGACCCCTCCCATTTCAGGGGGACGAATACATAAAACACTCTAAAGGAGTTTGAGTTTCTTACTATTTTTCATCCTTATTTTCCTATTTATATTTTGAAAGAATTTTGGGGAGATAGCTGTGAGCAACGAGCAAGGGCTGGCTAATCCTTTTGTACCTCGGTCAATCTCGTATCTAAACCGGGGATTACAAGTTTACTGTCCTAGAGTGTACTTGTTAACACAGTAAAAGATTAGCTTCGGTTACGTTGACCCCAACTATTTCAGAAGGCAGCGGCTGACGGACAATCAGATGTGTCCTCTTTTGGTGCGGTCCTCATAGAGGTGATTTGTGACAGGCCTGCATCAACCCTGGGCTTTCCCGCTAACAAGTTAACATTGTGGATTGGGCGATGAAATGGCAGAAACTTAGATTAGCTTCGGTTACGTTGACCCCAACTATTTCAGAAGACAGCGGCTGACGGACAATCAGATGTGTCCTCTTTTGGTGCGGTCCTCGTGGAGGTGATTTGTGCCAGGCCTGCCATCAACCCTGGGCTTTCCCGCGAACAAGTTAACATTGTGGATTGGGCGATGAAATGGCAGAAACTTGGCCAATTGGAGACTGATTGATCCCCACCTTGATTCACTGCAGAAGTTCGGTGATACTGCGGAGAAATGCCTAGCAGAGTATGGCAACGAAAGGTCCACAATGGGCGACGTGCTGTGGAACTTGGAATACACTCTTCAACTACAAGTGTTCCTATGCTCTGCTGGTGAAGGAAGCAGCATCACAAATTGCTTTCAGGAACTTCCAGATCGGATTCCTCATGTGGCCAATGCTGAAAATTATGGTTGCAGCATTGTTAGTGATGTGACAGATACCGAGTCTTCTCACAGATATTGGATCCAAGGGGAAGATAGATAGGTTGGCTAATAGGTATTATAATAGGGTGAGCTGACACTTCACAATTCTTATTCCTCTGCAGTGCACATTTGTACATGGTCACACAACTGCTGAGTGGCCAAGGGGAAAAATAGCATTTATAGCCCTTGACCGGGGTCAATTTCAAATGTAGCCTCTAAAAATTGCTAATGCCAAATTTATCGTCGCGATGGGCTCGACAGGCACCACGTGTGACCCATCACGCTATCAGCCCGCGACGCCGAGCTGTCACGCCCGCAGGCCGCGATAGGCCCGTATCGCGTTGCTGGCCGCGACAGGCCATGGCCCGCGCGCACTCGGGATGTCGCGCCTGGTCTGCGCGACTAGTTTATTTAAAATAAATTTTCTATGGTGTCAACATAGAGTGGTGTAGTGGTAAGTATTCATATCTCTCACTCATGTGACTCGGGTTCAAACCCCAAAATAAGCACTTTTCTTGTTCTTATTTTTGTGATGGAGGAGCAGCAGTGCTGGGCTGTCGCGGCCCAGCGGCGCGATATCCAAAACCCTACGCGACATATACACTATATATGGAAACCCTAGCGTCTCCCCTTTCCGATAAACAACCTAAACCCTAATAACGATCTCAGGATCACACGACCTGGTCAAAGGTGCAATACTTCTGTTAAAACCCTAGTAAGATATCAAAGTCACCTCAAAACCCTGAGCCCTACCGGCACCTACACCGTATATGCAAAACCCTTCTCGACGGAGCGGCAAAACTCTAAAATGGAAACCCAACTTCCCGGTCCCGATCAATGTGCCATGACACCCCTCTCTATCTCCGACACCACACATATACCACTTTCCTCCGAAACCCTACCCCGACATATACAAGTCATATGCAAACCCTAATTATCACCTCTCTCGACGAATTGATCGGTACCCCAAACGGCAACACCTACACCCATACCTCAACTAAAGAAGCTCGAATACTCTAAAAACTCTCATATGACGTATATACCTTCCCCACCTCTTTAAACCCTAACAACCCCTCTTTTCCTAATTCTTTTCCTTTAACACAGAAACCCTAATAATTGATATTTCATGTAAATTTCTTGCCCAAAAAATTCTGGAAAAATTCTATAAAACACTTGAGGCTCATCTGCGCATACTTGTAAAATAGAATAATAATGTCCAGTACAAAAATTCTAGATAACATCGAGAATACAACGTTAGCTCGAAATTACATTTGTACTATAACACCTAAAAATACTTCTCAGAAAATCCTGCAAAAAGCATAAAACACAGAATGTACATCCAAAAGCTCAAACATATGAAAACCCTACCACCTCCAGTTCAGAAATCTCGCAAGCGCACTGTCGAACACTTTCTGCCTTAACATTGATTCACCTGAAGCCTTGGTCAAAAGTCTGTGAAAAAGCCATGATAAAAGCTTTCCTAGTACCCTAGCATGACGAGCATCCTGCTATGCCAAGACCTCCTCCATGCAAAATCTCTTTTCTTCCTGCCTTCTCTAAGACCTACTCTTGTCACAAGCGGCATCTCCATGTTCAGCACTGCCCCCCTCTGCTTCTCCACCCTCACACACTTCAGTTGACCTCCTAGGTCTGTAAGCAGGTCCTGTGACATGGGAGTGCACGCGGGCATTCATCCAGACACCACAGGACAACCCCATGCCCATGTGCGCCAGCACTGGACACGCCCAGAGCGTGTACAAGGCGTGCACCGCAAGCGCGCATGCTGGCATTCCCCGGTCATCCGCCGTTTAGGAGCAGCTCGACCATGTCAGCCCTCGTCCCGGGCCTCCCCTCAACCCCTCTGTGCGCTGCCTCCACACCAAGACCACCAGGGCGTGCCCTTGCCGACACGTGTGCGTTAAAACGCCCTGGGATGCGCTCTGGACATGCCCATATGCGCACCGTATGCCGCGTGCTGGCATCCCCGCGTTCTCGCCCCCTCGAAGTAGTGCAACTAGGGCAGCCTTGCCCAGATGCTTTCCCTAAACCTCACTGAAGGGCATCGCCACGCCTTGACCGGCCACCGCTGTTCCCGAGCAAAGCAGCGGTCAGCGCGCGTGCAAGTAGCTTTACCGCACCCTTCGTCGTCTAGGAGCAGCGTCACCCTACCAGGTCGCGTCTGGACCCTCCCCTTGACTCCGCCACAGAATGCCACCGTACTAGACCTACCGGACCCTCCCCTCCTCGTAGTCCTTATCGATTTCGCGGCCAGCACCAACGCCTCTCACGTTCGCGACTATTTAAGGGGTTCCCGAGCACTCCAGACGACTCACCTATCTTCCTTCCTCCCTCCTTTAGCCCCAACCGAGAGCAACTGGGACATGGGCGTTCTCCTCCTCCGCCCCAAGCAAAACCTCCGCCTCCTCGGTTTTGCACGAGCACAAACCGAGCAAACTTTCCCGACTAAATCAAACTACCCCATCCCGTTCCCCATCTTCTGCTGAGCCTCTTCCGCTCCTCAACCTCCCGAGATCATCGCCACACAGAAAAACCCCAAATCCCCGCCGGCGGTAGCCCTTCTGCCGTCTTCCGAGCAGACCCGAGCGGAGGCGCCACTCCAGCCCACTGCCAGGTGAGCCTCCCCTCCCCCCCTCTTTTAAAGACCCGCCGAACCAGTAAGTTGGGTCGCGGTCGCTGCCAAGCGGGCCTCAAGTCCCCATCGGGCCCGCATGTCCAGTAAGTGGCGGCGCCCCGACAACATTCCCGCTTTCACTGAAATAAAAGCATATTTAAGCTATCGAGAGGCGCATTTAGGACTGGTTCAACCGGTTTATTAATTTCCAGAACCGCTCCTCTGATTGGCTCGACCGGTTCACTAAGATAGAGACCGGTTTTTTAAGAGCTTGGACCGGTTCTGAAATCAGAAACTTATTTCCCACAAATCCCTTCAAACACTTTTTCAAAATCTCAACTGGTTTGAATACGAACAGGGAAGAAGTTAGGACGGCTTAAGAAAGTTAGTTCTTTTTAAATAACAATTGGATTCGGAAAATATTTCCAGCATGTTTTAACTTTAGTCATGGACATTTCTAAACATAGTATGGCCACTGTAACCTATCTAAGCTAAATAATCAAATTATTTCTAAATAAATACCTAAAGGTCTTGCTTTACCCCTTTAACGTGTAAGAATCACTATTGCATGTTAAAGACAATTTGGAACAGAAAATTGGTATGAGTCCAGGGTTTAGTATGCTAAAGTTTTTGTGACCATTAGTATCTCCTGTGCATTACCTATCATATGAGGGCAGTAGGTAATAGTATCAACTCAGGAAGCTACACCTAAATCCCGTCACTAAGACTCCTATATCCTGCGACCTACTCAACCCTACCTCTCGAAAGTTCTAAAACCCATAAGTCCAGGGCACTTTAAATTAGAGTGTGCATACCTTCAAGTTCAATGTCCTCCCTGTAATCTAAGTAAGCTAATGAATCTACATGACTCGGGGTTAAAAATCCCAGTATCATGCGTTACTTTCACATGATGCCCTTATTTCATACTATGCATGTAATTGCAAGACGTTAGGGCTTTTAGAAAAGAGATCATCCTTCTAAAATTTGTTACTCTAGGGACTCACTCAAAGAAGGTATCGAAATCATACTAACCCTAATAGAAAGAAGGACCATGATATAAACCCGTGTTCGCATATCCTATACGAGAAGACACCAACTTAACCTAAAAACTGTAGCAACCCAAAAAGCTGCCAAGAATAATATCATACCATGAACCTATCATATGCACCATCTGGTTCTTGTTGGAGTTTCTGAACCTGTCATTTATTTGCCGTTCTTTTAACGTGTAGTTGCCGACGTGCCGAATTCTCTCGAGAAGGAACCCGGATTTCCGTAGAACCAGTCCCAAGGGAAATACCCGTACCTCAACCCGCCAGGCAAGCTCTTCTTCTTTGATCATGTTGAACCCCATGTTTGTGAAATATTTATTTTGTTTGCAAAACATGCATGCTATATGTTAGAAATGATATTTTATGTTGTTGTAGATACAACCGATGTGGTAGAAACCCTAGGCCGACCCAGTTTCCTTGTCGCCCTAAGGACTATATATATGCCGAAGAAAATATCGGAAAACCTAGAGGTAGTATGTACATATATACTTGGCTTAGCCCTGCCGTAGAGAAAACTAGGATCTTCGCAAAAGAAAAGATTTCTGGTAATCTCGAAAGAGAATGACTTGGGGATGGACCACTGTGACCACCGAGGATGGGGTCACAGTATAATCCACGGGATGGGATGTTTTGAACCAAAAACAAAACAGAGAAGTTTTAGATCCGGGTTAGAAATGAAGGGCGAAAGCAGGAAGAAATTATACATGCGAGCTAAGTCCTAGCATGGCACTCGCGGTCCGTGCGACGGACAAGGTGTGAAGCCTTTCTCGGATCATTTAAGGACCGAACCTACCGTGCCGCTAAACCAGGTAACCTGCCATGTCAGGTTCACCGTACGTCCACATGTCCTTTATGGGAAGGACTTGACCTATTATCCAGTACGATGCTAGTGTACGAACCCGTAGGCAGTTTGTTGAGTGCAAAGAGGTGTCGTCCTCTGTAGAGGGAGCTTCCCGAGGCAAGGGGTTGCTTTCGCCACAAAGTTGGACCACCCCTCTTTTAATAGCGAGCAGGCTGAAAGAACTAGAGTTGGTTAAATCTGACGGGTTCGTCGCTAGGGTTATCCCGGTGAAACGTCTCGTTGTACCAGCCCTGTCAGTATATGGTGCACAGTGTACCCAGTGTAAACTACATCGTGTGGGTAAAGCCGTACAACCTCTGCAGAGTGTTAAAATCTATTTGAATAGCTGCGTCCTCGGTCATGGCACTACTGCAGAATACATCTCTACTGGAGGGTCCGTCTCCACTGACAGGCGCCTGCCTGTCAGCAGAGATTTAACATCACTGACAGGCAAGATTTTCTGCCCGTCAGTGGTTCTTTTGTAGGGATTAAAAAAATTAATCCGTGCATACTAGCTTAGTTATCATTAATCCGTGCATACTAGCATACTAGTAAATCAATAGCAGTGCTCAGAAGTCAGAAGTTGTTATTTGTTAGATATACTAGCATAGTTATCATTAGATAAACTAGCATACTTATTGTATCATAAATGGAGATAAGCACAGATGCATATTGCAAAAACTCTGGAGAAAAGAAAAAAGAGAATCGGTACAGTTATACAGTACGGTATACAGTATGCCTTGTGCAAGGTTCTAAGCAATCATATGTTTCCCTTATGACTAGCCAATGTGTACAGACTTAAGAGTACAATCTAACTTGTTAAAACTCATAAGTAAATGCTTTTATTGACCATCATACGCCTTGATATTAACAGCTTTGCTGCTTGCACCCTTGTGACATCAAAAACTTAGTTGAATAAGTACCTGATGCCTACTTCCCTCATTAAGTCCATAGCTAATTGCTTTCTCCCAATGCAATCTGAATTTAGCATGACATGTATATCAACAGCATGTCATAAAATTCCATCCAATAGCATATTGAATTTAACCAACATAAAATTCCATCCAATAGCATGTAAAAAAAGGTTTAGAACAGTAAATTAGAAGAAAGGTGCAAGCTAGGAATCATCCTCACTCAATGACTTTGCTAGCAATTGCAATGATTAATAAGTCCTGATTGGTAAACCATGCACTCGCATCAGCCTACTCATAATTTTATCCTCTCTCTGTATAAAAGGATTACCCGTGGTTGGAATGTTTTTGTCATTGAGTGTCACATACTGGTTAATTAACCTCACTTCTAGCTACAAAACTCAGGATCGATTTGGGATTATTCTCCCAACTCGTGCTTATTTAATGGACCTTAATTAGATATTGAAATTGAAAGAGTAAACAAGGTTAGTTAATTAGATATAGGATAGTGTTCATGCAGTGTTTACAGTGATGTATGATTGAGATAGTTAAAATGGGAGAAACACATAACCGCAACCCGTCTGATCTATGAATCTATCTTAATACGCGCACAGGTTAAGCATAAATGTTGGGATGCGGCCATTGCTGGGGATAGGCCGAATCCCCAGCTATCGACCTGTGTCTAAGGAGAGATAAGCCAAACAGCGTACAATAATCGGAGCAGGGGAGGAGGCTAACCGGTAATAGGTTGCGATGTCGCCGGCGGAGGAGGAGAAGCCACGCTGCGCGCCGGTGGATGGTGGTGGTGGGTTTTGCGGTGCGCGGAACGGGAATCCGGGGCTGGAGTGGGGAGGGTAGGAGAGGCCCAGGGAATGGCGCGAAGGAACGGCGGTGGCATCGATCCGTTCCGAGCCACCGCCCAACTCCACGCCGCATCATCTCACCGTCCGCCGCCTCCGGTAGGCGACGTGCTGGTGCCGGTGGACGCTCGGGGATGCCGGATCCGCCGCCGCTGCCGCTCGGGGATGCCGGATCCGGATGCGTGGCTCTTGTCGGGGCGCACGGAGCATGGATCCGGTGGCCTGGGCCACGGATCCGGCGACGGCTGGTAGCTCGATGGGCGCAAAAGTGAGAGGAGGAAGAGAGAGGAGGAGGGAGGCCGGTGGGGAGAAAGAGAGAGAGGAGGAGAAGGAAAAGGGGCACGGAGCACGGCGAGGTTGGCGAGATCTGCGGAGAGAGAGGAGGGATGGTGTGGCGTACCCGGTTTTAAGGCCAGATACTCCCTTGTGTTTACTGTACCGGTCCTTGGACCAGTAGCCGGTACACACAAGTTAACCTGTATATCATTGACATACATACGAATTTAAGTACATAGACCACGAAGATCGAATTTCTGATACCTGTAGCCCAATGGCTATAAACTTGCAGCGGAAAAACAAGCGATGATGTGGCCCAGCAATATGCCAAATTCCGACAGGCAACTGACTGGGGTTACGCCCTAGCTTTCATGTTTGTAACCGTATCTTCAGAATTGATGTCTTCTTCGTCTGGCCAAATCAATAAGCCAGGTGAGTACATTGAATGTACTCGCAAGCTATTCCCACAGAAGAAAGTATACGGCAATATTTCATGTAGGGAATAGATCAAGAAATAGCTCTAACCTAAGTTGCTTGTTGTGCGGAAATGTAAGTTTTCAATTTAAATATGAGAATAGTAGATTCCAAAGCAGTTTTGTAAATCAGAGCAATTCAAATCAATAAAAACTTCTCTTGAGGTAGACCAGGCTACCTCCTTTTCATCACCTGTGAGGACTCAGTCCATACTACCCCGGGCAGTATGACTAGCTTCCTCATTTCATTGCTCAGCTCGTACTATCCCAGATAGTACAGCTGGCCTCCTCAACGTAGAATTCAGCCCGTGCTATCCCGGATAGCTCGGCTAGCCTCCGTTTAACTCAATGCTTAGCCCGTACTATCCCGGATAGTACGGCTAGCATCCTTTTCCTGCAATTCCTCGCTACCAGCCGTGTAGCTTAAATTGGGCCCTGTGGACACATCATGCCCACGTCCTTAATCCCTTTCCCAAGCTTTCGCAAGCAAAACTTGGTCTAACCAATGTGTGGCCTTGCCAGTTCATGTCCATGACCGAGGACGCGGCTATTCGAATAGTTTTTAACACTCTATAGAGGTTGTACGGCTTTACCCAGAAGATGTAAGTCACCCTTGTTGCTGTGCGCATACGGATACACTTCACGTGGTGTATCGGTAGGGTTATTACAATGAGACCCTTCGCCCGTGTTCATACTAGAGCCGGACCCGCTAGGTGGGTAACCCAACTTTTGCATCCCGGATGCCAAAAATGGGACTCCCCACCTTTGTGTCGAACCTATGTACACGTACCACGTGGAACTCACTGAGAGCTTTACCTCCACGCAGTTCCGTGAAGATCCTCTAGGGATCCCAAATCCACCCTAGCACATCACCCTAACTTCCCACAGTTCCGAGCTCTAGCATTAGACGGGGTACCGAATCAAGTCCTTCCCATAAAGGACATGTGGACATACGGTGTGGAACTGATTTAGCGGCACTTAGGTTCGGTCCTTAATCGATTCGAGCAAGACTCCAGTTTCAACCCTTCACCTCAGGTAGCAACCGGCTACCCTACCATTCCATACTCGTCACCTCAAGTAGCAACCGGCTACTCTACCATCCTTCAACACCCCTTAATGTTCTTGCCCGAATCAAAATCCTCCATCCTTTCATTCGGGATTTTGACAAATCATTTCCTTTTAAAAGATTCCCAGGAATGTATAAACAAACTGAGGGTTTTGATCCCATATCCATCGTAACCGGTAAAACTTAGTTTTAACTACAGCAGGACTAAGCACGGCTAATGCCTATATCCCTACTAATTTATCGGTCGATTAACAACCGACTAAATATGCCTAGGGTTACAAGGGTCGGATTCCAGACCTATGTCACATGCATCTACTAGGCATATCTATTCTAGCATAAATAACGTTAATACTAACATAGCATGCAAGTTTCGTAAACAAGATAATTAAGTTTTGCAAGTATGGGATTCAACATGTTCAAGGCGGGAAAGCTTGCCTGGCAGTATTGTCCGAGTCTCGAGCTTGGACTTGATACGGCAATCGTTCGGACTATTCCGCTCGCGATCTCGCTACACCGTATCTACACGTCAGAAAAACACCGAATAAGCAACAGCGCGAGGTAAAACCCAATAAGATCCAACATACACACATGGGAACCTATAATGTGTGTTCTGGACTTTAGGTTATCTTTAGGGTATTTATGGAGGTGAGAAAGGATTATCGTTGCATGAATTTAGGGTTTGATGCGTATTGGGAAATTAGGGTTCATATGATTTAGGAACTTATTATCATTTAATTGTTTTTAGTTTCTTTCTGTTAGCTAGGTCCAGAGGACATTAAACCTTTTAAAAGATTTTTAGCAAGCTAGATAAAAGCTTTGGGGTAGAGTTAAGATGGTATTTGTGCAGGTGTATACATACAAGCGTATACAAGGTTGCATAGTTATCAATATACTTTCAATTTCCTTACTGTTTTTAATAAGAAAAGGACCTAAATGTCTGAATACTCTCTGGTCCAAAGAGTTGTGAAACTTATTAGAATTGTTATAAACTTTGTCTACGGTTTTGGGTATTTATATCAAGAGTTATATATATATTTACAAACATACCGGTATACATGGATTACTTTAGGGTTTCATATGGGGTTACTACTTTTAAAACTAAATAATTAACTCATTAAAGGGTTGCTGGACCCAACATGTTTATATATGGTTTAAAATGACGATTGGAAGAAAAGCATTTCAAAGAGATAGCTATATGTATAAATATATATGATGTTAAGGTTTTAC
Source organism: Stipa capillata (assembly GCA_019208055.1). Classification (NCBI taxonomy): domain Eukaryota; kingdom Viridiplantae; phylum Streptophyta; class Magnoliopsida; order Poales; family Poaceae; genus Stipa; species Stipa capillata. The sequence continues at coordinate 117,096 of JAGXJF010005895.1, forward strand.
GCATACTTATTGATCTTAATGCTTTTTGAATTACATGTTTTACAAATTAATGGTCCACTGGAACCTACAGGTTTAAAATCATGCTTGGAAGAAATTACAATACAACTTTAGCTATATACCACATAGCTAAAGAACTGGGGCCGGCCGCATGCTCCTCGTAACTTTTGTGGTTTTGCACGCAAGCAAGATGCCACTTGGGCATAAAGAAGTGGGGATTAGGGTTAATTGGAGAGAGAAGGTGGGATTAGACGGCGGATGGGGTACCAATATCTGCGCCTGGAAAACAGCGGGAAGGCACTTCGCCTGGGGAGACTAGAGGAAATGAGGAGGAGCCGGGAAGAGAAGCTCGGTTGGGTTCTGGCGGAAGCTCGTAGAGAAAAGAAAACTGAAGGGACACGGCAGCGGAATAGCTTGGGAGCTCGAGGATCAGAGAAGTAGTAGAGGAGAAATGGAGTGCTTCGGCTCAGCCTTGCGAGTCAGGGAGCAGCTCGGGGTTGCTCGACTTAGGAGAAATGAACGGATTACCGGCGCTTGGCAGAGAGCAACTGAGGGAGAGAAGTAATGTGGCCGACGGCAACAAGATGCTCACCAATGGTGGCCGGGTGCAGCGGCAACAGGTTACGAGCTGACAGCGCTGGCCCGAAACTCGTAGTTCGGGAAGCTCCGCTGATGGTGGGCCGTCGTGAAACTCGCCGGTGATGTCTCAGCGCTGGGCTGGAGAAGAGCACGAGAGGTAGAGTAGAGATGAGGTAGCTGCGCAGCCTAGGAGAAGCTTAGAGAGATCTGGATTGGGGAACCGGAAGGAAACCAGCGGGGAGCTCGGGCACGTGCTTGGTTGTTTGAAGGGAGAATGGGGGAAAAAACCTCAAGCTTGGCTCGACGGGAGGAGGGGGCAGTGCTCAGCTAGGGCAGTGCTCAGCTAGCAGGGCGGCCCAGGCGAGCTCCGCGACGCGGGGTGCGTAAGGAATGGGCGGATGTTGCACGGCGGTGATTCCCACCGGAGACGGCGGCGGATCTGGAGCTCCATGGTGACGTGGGCGACTATCTTGGGGAAGAAAGCAGCCTTGGGCGGTGGGGTCTAGCGCATTGGCGGCGTCGCTTGCTAGATTGACCGGAACGGCGACGTGGTCTTCAATCAATCGGGCAGCGGCTCCCCTTCGGCAGTGCTCGGGTGGCTGGAAAAAAAATGGAGGGGCAGAGAATGATTGGAGCACAGATGCTGTGGAAATGAGAGGGAAAATGCTGAGTTCTGGATTGAAGCTTGGGGAGATTGGAGGGGAGCTCGTGGGGAAAAAAAGAAACAGTAGAGGGAGATTAGAGCTTGGGAGCTCTAGCTGCTCAGCTTGGTAGAGCTAGGAAGATAGAGATGGGGAATGGAAGAAGCTTGGAAGGAGCTCGGGTAGGGGAGTAATGGGGAAGAGAAGGAGCTAGAGAGGATTAAGGAGGGGAGTGTTAGCTGGATGGGAAGCTTGGAGGAGAGAAGCTAAGGGAGATGAAGTGTGCTCGGTAGAGTTGAAGATGGGGCAGCTGGACTTTTGTTGGCGCAGGGAAGAGGAAAGGAGCAAACGCGGTGGCAGTGAGCTGGTGTTAGTGCTTGGCGTGTAAAACGAAAAGAGCACTAGTCGGACTGCAGCAGCGAATGAGGTGTCATGGGGTACAGCAAGAGTTAGGCACCGAATTCAGATTGATAGATGACGTGGTCTGGTGCAACAGAGAACTCGTACCACTGGTTTTACTCTGTGGTTACGCATGCAGTAGGACGGGTCACATCATGGTTTTTAAGAAGAGGTGTAGGTGCTCTCATGCTCAGGTACGGGTTTTGGACTTAGGTTGGTACGCTGAGATGACAGGAGAGAGACTGCGTAATGAGGTTTTGGTGTCTTGCTCTTGGTGCTTGCTCATTATTTAATGCGGAGAATCTACTTGCACGAAGTGTTCGATGCTGGCGGATGTGGGTTTCTGTACAAAAGGTGTTCAACGTGTTAGGGTTTTAGGTTTATATACCCACATCCACTGAGAGTTAAGCGTATATAGGGTGGTGACGGGGCCAGGATAATGACAGGAAGTCATGGGAGATAGGACTCGGGAAAATGTTGCTGGTATGTTCGTACATATGCTTAGGACTATGGCAGAGCTAACGATGAGTTAGGGTTTTAGAGGGAATTAGATTTAAATAGGAAGAAAAAGAATCGGGAGCTCGGATATAGGGTTTCGGGGCACGGCAAGATGGGGAGAGGTGGTGGGAACTCTCAAGGGTCCTCTCCTCCAGACTCGAGATCAATTGGTTGCAAAGTGCCGCTGACGTAAAAGTGTATACAGCCTAGGTGTTGAGCTAGAGTATTCTTGCTTTAGGGTTTCAATGCATAAATAAAAGCAGTATATATGTGCGTGTGTTCACGATATGGCCTGGCGAGGTAGGTGGCAAAAGATCATGTCGTTCGGAGAAAGTTTAGGGCATATATACGTTTAAATTTCGCAAGGGTACCGCGTGGTAATTAACTGTAGTTGTGGTCCAGGTTATACCAGCTAGGAAAAAGAGGAGGGGAATCAAGGGCGGAAGATTTTGGTTTGCGCTGCTTTAGGGTTTAGCAAGATTTGAGTTAAGGTTTTTAATCAGGTATATTTCAGTTAGCGTTATTAACAAAAAGTTTCTGAAAGCCCTACTTTTCAGGTTTTGGAAAATCGGGGTGTGACAGATGGAGTGCGGCTGGTGTGGGAAATAGATTAGGGTTATGGGGAGTTAGGGTGCGGGACTGCTAAGGAGGATGGAGTGCACGGATCAGTGATGTTTGGGCCAAACATCACTGACGGGCCGATATTTTGGCCTGTCAGTGGTTTGGGCTATAAAATCACTGACGGGCCATAATACGGGCCCGTCAGTGGTATAGTACACTCTACTGACGGGCAATAATAACGTGCCCGTCAGTGGTACTTCCCGTCAGTAGAAATACACAACTACTGACGGGTAATGTTTTTGACCCGTCAGTAATTATTTTTTCTTCTGAATTTGGACCGTGTACTGTAATAATCACTGACGGGTATATTTTCGCCCATCAGCGGTGTACGGTACCACTGACAGGGGTTTTTTGCCCGTTAGTGAAGACTGTGCAGAAGAAGTGTTTTCTGAGGTAGTGTGGACAGCCTGATAAGGCCACACACTGGTTAGTCTATGTTTTCGAAAAATGGGACATGGGTTTAAGGACACATCTGGCTTGATGAGCATGCAGAGTGAGTTGTGAGAGCCCCGTGTAATGCGATTATACGGGAGGGGTGGCTATGAGTGGGACGTCGTTCACCCAAGACATAAGAATGGCTATCTGAGGAGAAATATGGTATTATTGGACGTCATTCTACCTGAGGGTAGGAACAGCTATCTATTGAAAGTAAATGGCCGCTCCCGTGGTGGATGGCCGAATTGGTAGAAATGCTATTATGATGGATGGACATGACTTGACAGGGCCGAGGTTGTTTTCGAAACTATGCTTTTAACATCTAATTAACTATTTCAGATGAAAACTTACTTTTCCGCACAATTGTGAAACATAGGTTAGAGCCTCTTTAATGATACCACTGTGCATGCTTATATCTGTGATATTCACCCTAAAAGGGAGCTTGCGAGTACATTCAATGTACTCACCTGGCTTGTTGATTTGGCCAGACAAAGGAGACATCGTATCCGAAGACGACAATGGTAATCGCTAGAACTAGAGCGTAACCCCAGTCAGTTGCCTGTCGGGTATGGCTTACTGATGGGCCACATCACCGATTGATTTTTCGCTACAAGATTTTAGCCATAGGGCTACAGGTATAATATCTTCAGCTTAGACGGCCTTTATATGACTAAAACTCTGATATGTGCGTGTATGACAATGATATACATGTTGACTTGTGTGTGCCGGCTACTGATCCAGGGACCGATACAGTAATCACAAGGGTTTATCCGACCTTAAAACCGGGTACGCCACATGACGTCTAACAAAAATAGAGGATGATACGGAGCATGAATCTAGGTGTGATGTTGACCTAGGCGGAATTTAGATGAGCGCAGGAGCATTGCCGATGTGTGGAGCGGGCTAAGCCAACAAAAGGCTTAATGTGTCTTGTTTTTCTTATCTGTAGTAAAGCAGGATATTTAGCTACTAATGAAAACATGTGGAGAGATGGTTTCAATTTCACAGGAAGGAGCTTGGCCGAGGTTAGTTTTGTTTTGCTATGTTTTCGACTTTTAAACAAGTTTGAAAACCATAAACGAGCATTACTTTCTTTTTAAACGAGTCAAGAAAATTATTATTTAATTTTGGTTCCTAAGAAAATGAGCAAGGAAACTATTGCAAACCTAATGCCACGTGATCAAATATGTAAATACAATTACTAGTTGCTAATGTCGATGTCTTTATTCCATTCTCAAACTGCCACCTCTTGTCAATATATAAATATACATCAATGCAATGAATAAAGGGCTACTCGATTCCTCATTTTCTCCTACCCTACGATTTTACTTCTAACATGTCATCAGCACACTCAATCCAGCGACGATCATCTTTGGTAAACCCATATCAAGAACAAGGAGCAAAGATGAGAAAAGATGGCAGAAGCCGTGATTCAACAGATTCTCACCATGTTAGCGACATTCAATGTCGCGATTACTCGTCTGTTTCCTCTGCCGTCTCCTCAACCACACCGTCACCGTCGTCTCTGCCGCCCACTCCATCCTCCGATGATGGTGACAAGGGTGGCAGCACCCTGCCGCCTTCCTCTCCATGGCAGATCCCCCCACGTCAACGACGACTGCAGCAACAGTCGACCCCCACGATACCAACAACGGACCATCCAAGTCGGCGGCGACGCCTTCAGCTTGACGGGCTCGCTGTCTCACCCTGACGGCAACAACGGTGGCCGGAGCACCCCCAACATTGCACCCTCGGGGTCTGTGATGCTCCTATCCGTTGGTGGCTCTTTAGGCTGCGTCAAGGGGGAGTGTTTTTCAAAATGGTTTCTCATAATTTTTTTTTCATGAGGCAATATTGATACAAGCATTCATATATGTCATATTATTTTCTTCTTTTTCTTATTGGGCTTTAAAAGAGTTTTTCATGACATGTTATTCAATATGTTCCTCATAGTTTTCCCACAAGATTTTTGGAGGAGATTTTACATTGTACTATATGGATGGAGAAATTTGATAGAGGAGTATTACAAACCAAATGATATGTGATCAAATATTTAACTGCAATTAGCAGTTGCTAATGCCGCTTCTGTGTCTTTTCCATTCTCAAACTGCCAACTCTTGGCAATGTATAAAATATACATCAATACAATGAATAAAGGGATGCTCGATTCCTCATTTTCTGTTGCCCTACAGTTCTACCTCTAACAGAAACTAACATATGAGGGGGGAGAAAGTTGAAGAAGCCGTGGCCTAAGGCGTACAGCTGCTCCATATGCCACCGGGCAGGCGCTCATGCGGCTCCACCGTGCAGCCATGTGCGGCCTGGGGCTCCGCCTCGACATGACAGGTTTCATCAGAGGACGGCGGCCTTTACTTGCAAGGAGGAGCTGCAGCAAACGGTGGTGGTGGATTTCATTTCTCGCGCTGAATGATCCTCCTGTTTGCTCAAATGGAGGTTGTAAGCTGGCCGAAATGGAACAAGATGGAACGGTCAATCGCGGTTTGGTCATGATACAGCATGCGCCTTCACCCCACGCGTTGTTGATGTACCACCACTAGCACCATTCATGGATGAATAATACATACTTGCATGATATTATTACCCACATTAACAACGCTTGACGATAACGCCTTGTCGTCTGGCCCAGCTCACAGTAAAACTAGCATAATGGTTCCAATGCTGTAGCACATGCATGCAATTTCAGCACCACATCACTTCTCACCCTTAGCATGCCTACCGAAACCGACACAAGGGAAACACCAAATGAAAGCTGACACAGCATTTGTAAAAAATATTGCTCGTGTTGACATAGGTCTCACGCCTCTTCAACAGCAAGAAGGTTCACGGAGTGAATTATTCACGACCCTTAGAGTGAAACGCCTCAAACAAAAACCAGAAAACATAAAAAGAACTTGTACAGAGCAAAACTGTAAGATGTTGTGTGTACAGGCGGGAGAAGTTGAGCCTGCAGAGTTATTTTGCAGCAGTTTTAGGAAACGCGGCTGGTGCATCACATCAGGGGAACTTGATCGGCTCTGGCTGCAATGCTTTCTTTACTAGCTCTGACTGTTCCTGCACATGAACCGACAAGAAGCCAGTGGCTGTGGCAGCGGAAGGTGCCCTGCCCGCATACTTGATGTCATCAAAAGAACCCCGCCCAAGGGTTTTCATAGCAGCATACAGGCGCGGAGAGATGTAACTGTATGCGCCCATATTCATGGGCTCCTCTTGGCACCAGACGATCTCCGCATCTATATAGATAGTGCAAACAAACAAGATAGTCAGAACAGTTTCCGCCAAAGACAGAATAAAGCACCATAACAACTTGGAGAACAACAGCTAGTTGGCTAACAGTGCATTGGTGGAGACCAGCTACAGCCAGTGATCAGCTAGGGATCAGTCCACCCAGTTAGTGGTACTGGTGTCCACCTATCTGTCCGGCACCAGCCCAGTGAGACTGCTAGTGCTAAAACTGGCTAGGTTTCTTACCAAGACAAGATCTACAAACTCTACACTCAGGCATGTACAGTAATTGCAAGGAAACAAAATTCCAGGTGCAACAAGACCAAGCACACTGCAAAACAATTCATATTTGAAGTGCTAGGTTATCCACATCCATTCGAGGAACTACTGGCACATATGGCAAATCATGATGCATGCATCGACACAAAACAATGTATTAATTATTTGAGGCAAGACATCCATACTTGGATATCTTTTAAGCTCTCTCTGGATAAGGTCATATGGGAATGGGCAGAGTTGTTCAACTCTGCAAATTGCAACATCACTGCGCTCAGTCTTTTTCCGCTCTTCGTCAAGTTCATAATACACCTGCAACGTGGCAATTTTAGAGGGAGTTCATATTTGCATGGAACCGGTATTGTTTAACTTGATTTGTTAAAAAGGGCACACATACTTTCCCAGAACACAGTACGAGGCGGTTGATACCCTCTTCGACTTCCTTGTGATCGTTACGGTCCTTTATCAGCCGCTTGAAACGTGTTCCTTGCTTATCAAATCCTGGATGGCCTTCGACATCATCAAACTCAGAAAGGTTGGACTTACACTCCTTGTGCCGAAGTAGGTTCTTGGGGGCCATTACAATCAGCGGTTTCCGGAACTCCCTATGTATCTAGATCCCCAAACAGTAGGTGAGAATAGGAAGATTAGTACATGTAAGTGAGCCACATGATGGCATCTGGAAAAACTTCAGCATAGTGAAGATAACTGACCTGACGACGCAACACATGGAAATAGTTTGCAGGAGTAGTCACATTCACAACTTGCCAATTACACTCCTGTATCTGCTTGCGAAGTGTTGGCTCCATCTCAGGTATGACAAAAGGATTGTCATCACTCATCTGTGCAGCAAATTGGCAATCTTATGTAAGCAACAAACATTCAAGAACCAAGCATACGATTCAACCAGGAATTAAATGCCTGAAAGCCAAATCATCACAGTAATATCTTGAGCATATCAATGTAAAATTGCATAACATTTTCATGAGTAGTGACATGGTATTTTCTTTCAAGCCATTTGGACAAACAAGTAACTCTCTCATGTTTGAGAACTACCAAAGCACAAGGATGCAAAACAATAGACTGACTAAATCGAATTAATTGGCTGCATGATATAGAAAGCAAGATAAACTTTGCTGCCGTGAATTACCTGAAGAAAGCGCTCCAAACGGGCACTGGAATGTTCAGGGCCTTGGCCATCGTAACCATGAGGCAGTAGAAGAACAAGGCCAGTTTGGCGCAGCCATTTTGCCTCTCCACTACTTAGAAACTGGTCGAACATCACTTGCGCACCGTTGGAAAAGTCACCAAACTGAGCTTCCCATAGTACTAGTGAATTTGGGTTCTCCATGGAGTAACCCATTTCAAACCCAAGAACAGCAAATTCTGAAAGTGAACTGCAAACAGCAAATTATTGTCCTCAAACCCAAGATTACAGGTAGAAACAACAGGTATCTCAAAAACATTGTATAACTGGGATGATCCAAGCTCGACTATGGAAGGTGATAACTTGAGAACAAGTTGTGTGGACAGTCAAGGCAATTAATAAGAACAGAGCTTATTGTTCTACAAACTGAAACTTCTACCCGCGGGGGTGGGGGGGGGTTCTGAGGTAGGCCAAACAGTACTACAGAACCAGATATAGGTTTCCATGCCTGTCTAAAGACTAGAAAAACAGAAATGACCTCATAAGTCTAGATAAAATTACAGCACAGTCAGTAGAACGACATAAATAATAGTTTCATGAGCAAAATTACCTGTTGCTAACAGTAAACAACTCCTCATTTTGATTCATCACAACATAATCGAGCGGGCAGTATTTCCCCCCAGTTTCCTGGTCATGTAGCACCGCATGCCGGTGACTAAAGGTTCCTCTTTCCACATCCTGTCCACTCAGCCTAACATGGTTGCCTTCCACTATGAGTGCTGCAAAGGCAAGGGCTTCAGCAACAGCCCAATCAATTCCTTCGCCACTCTCGATCATTGCAGCACGCTGCTCAAAAATCTTCTTCACTGCTCTGTGGGGTTTGAAGCTTTCAGGTAGAGTAGTAATGGCTTGCCCAACATGTTTCAGTACCTCCGGCTTAACCCTGCAGAGCAAAGCAGGCATTTTCAATGATGATGGATGATATTTGTTGAAGACATAAACTACAAAGGGTGATCAACAGAGAATGCTGTTACCCGGTGTTGCGGACACGTGAAATTTGCTCAGGTGACTTAAAGCCAGTCCAGTAAGCCGAGAGCCAATCCCTCTTGTTGGGAACATAATCTTTGCTTTTACCAAACTCTTCATTCAGGATTCGGTTCACTTTGTCATGAATCCTCTGAACATCTTCTTTCGAGACTTCACCTGTTCCAAGCAGTTTCTGTTCATAAAGCTTCAATGAACTGGGATGGTTCTTAATGACCTGCCACAGAATAATTTTCATCAGAAACATGCATATGTACCAGCAAAACAGCAGAAGTAACAATGATATCAACAGCAATTGCCCTAAAAAAAGGTGATAGAGAGGGTAATCAGATATGGCTAAAAAGAAATTGGCGTCGAGCTGTAAAGTACTTTTGGTAGCAACTTATGTGGAAATGACCAACTATGTATGCAAAATAATCAGAACCAGTAGCACAAAGGTCACCTGATACATCTTTGGCTGCGTGAAGGATGGCTCATCAATTTCATTGTGTCCGAATCGGCGGTAGCAGATCAGATCAACCACCACATCAGAATGGAAAGTCTGGCGCCACTCACCTGCAAGCTCACAAACACGCACAACTGCCTCCAGATCATCACCATTTACATGGAATATAGGGACATTCACGGCTTTGGCGACATCTGTACAATACTGCGAAGACCTCCCAGCTCTTGGATCGGTTGTGAAGGCAACTTGGTTGTTGACAACAATGTGAATGGTTCCTCCAGTTGTGTAGTTTGGAAGGGCGCTTAGATGGAGTGTCTCATACACCACGCCCTGCCCAGCAAAGCTACCATCTCCATGAATCAGAATGCCCATGTTTTTTGTCCTGTCAAGATCATTGGAGTAGAACTGCTTTGCCCGCGTCTTGCCTATGACAACAGGATCGACAGCCTCCAGATGACTGGGATTTGCGACCAACGACAAATGGATCCTCTTGCCACCTCGAGTGGGACGGTCGTAGGAGGTACCTAGATGGTACTTGACGTCACCAGTTCCAGTGTAGAGCCCATCTTCACCCTCCACAGGCCTTGTCCCCCCAGCGAACTCACTGAATATCTGAGACAAGGGTTTGCGGACAACATTACCCAGTACATTGAGCCTTCCCCTGTGTGGCATGCCAATGACGATGTTCTCGACGCCGAGGTCAGCGGACCTATCGAACATCTCCTTCATCCCGGGGATAAGCGTCTCACCACCCTCGAGGCCAAACCTCTTGGCAGTGGCCCACTTGGTGGCAAGGAAGTTCTCGAACTGGGTGCTCCAGATGAGCCTGTCGAGCATGACGAGGCGGCGTTCCTTTTGGTACTCCTTGGGCTTGACGGTCTCGATCTTTTCCCTGAGCCAGTTGCACTTGTCCCTGTCAGGGATGTGCATGTACTCGAAGCCGATGGGGCCGCAGTAGGCCTGCTCAAGCTTGCTGAGGATCTCGCGGAGGGTGAGGACGGGGCGGTTCTCCGAGAGGAATCCGGACATCCTCCAGACGCCGAGGAAGAACTCGCGGTCTAGATCGGCGTCGGTGAAGCCGTAAAGGGTGAGGTCGAGGTCGTCGGGGATAGCGCGGTCGTCGAGGCGAAGGGGGTCGAGCTTGGCCTTCATGTGGCCGTTGACCTGGTAGGCCCTGACGAGGAGGAGGAGCTGCATGCTCTCCTGGATGGTCTGGCCGGAGAGCCCGGCGGAGGGAGCGGCCTGGCCGAGGAAGTTGCGGAAGAAGTTGTCCCAGGACTCGTCGACGGAGGAGGGGTCGGCCTCCCATGCGCGCTGGAGCTCCTCGAGGTACACGCTGCTGGTGCCGTCGAGGAAGCTGTCGGTGAGCCTGGAGAGTGGGACGGCGCGGGGAACGGGGGCGGAGGACCTGGGGCGCAGGACGGAGGAGTGGAAGCCGGATCGGGAGGCGGTGGTGGTGGCGGCGGTGGCGCGGGCGAGGAGGGTGCGGCGCAGGGCGTGGCGGGCGACGCCCGAGGCGGCGCGGAACCACGTCATTTGGCAAGGGGATCCCCTCCTCCTCTTCCTCCTAGAAATCAAATCGGATCGAGTTCAACGGATCACTGGAATCGAATGAGGGATCGGGAAGAAGGACAGAGGGGAATCGAAGAAGCCACAGCATACCTTGTAGGGTGGCGGCGGCGAAACCGTCGTCGTCGGGACGGAGGAATGGAATGGAGATTTGTCTTGGGAGAGGGTGCAATACTAGCAAGGGGTAGAGAGAGACGAATCGGTTCTAAGTCAAAGCGGTGATAGGTGGGCCCGGTCCGGTTGGAGTTCCAATTCAAACGTCGTCTCATCAGAGCCGTCCATCCGAGCTAGGCAGCACGCCCAGGCCCATGATGGTGCTCGAGTTGCCGTTGGACCTCGGCCCATCTCACAACAACCCAAGGCTCCGTTTGCAAAACAGAAAACCGTGAATTGGCCTCTCTCTAGACAGGAAAATGCGCTCAATCTGAAATTCTGAACCCTATATAACGACTTATGATTTAAATTAGATCTTTAAAAATTACCTCTTAATTAGGGACTTATGACATAATTGAATCTCTTAGTCAATACCCTACTAGTTATCCCTTAATTACAGGCTTATGACTCATGATTTAACATATGCTTAATGTCCAGTCATTTTTCCTTCAAGTAATTTATGGGAGTAAATAAATTTAATCATAGATAAACTTAAATTTTAAATATAGTTTTCCACATATGTTAATATGTTTCACGTGCAATATATATTGTGAGAAATGTGCATTACACATACACGGGTTGCTAGTAACTCAAAAAATGCTACTTGGACATCACACAAGAAAAACAATAAAAACAAAAACAGATGAACTTAGACGCAAATAGAAGAAAAATGTGAGGTTAGACCTCACGTTTGATTTACTCCAAAATTCATATGGATTAGCCCACTAAGAATTTGTAATGAAACTTTGCAAACCATTCCTTTGTTCTGAATGCCATCATACGAAACTTTTCTGTGGAAACTCAATCCTTCCACAAGTGGTTTCTGAGCACGGAGCACCCACATGGTTTGTATGAGAAGAAGCCCTGTTCGACTGATACATTTGTGATGCTACAGATTATTTATCTTCCCAAGTGACTTTCTTGTATGAGAAGAAGCCCTGTTCGACTGATGGTGCTAGCTATTTGCAGCTCACCTTCTCATTCTTAATCGAGCAAACAAATTCACTAAAAAAGGCTACTGGCTGTTAACAAAATCTGCACCTGACTTCACAAAACCTTTCCCGCCACAACTCATATTAAAATCCTTTCTTTGCTTTCCTCGAGGGCTAGATGAACCATTAGCGACTTTTTTTTATAAACAATATTTTTAAAATCAGAAATTCTAAATCTGGATGTCTGGACTCAAAAATTGTAAAACTATGCGTCTGTCGGCCAACGGTTAGCCGACAACGCGTTTGTCAGCTAACCGCGGACCGAAATGACCGTTGTCGGCCAACCGTAGGCTAACAACGCCGTTGTCGGCCAACCGTAGGCTAACAACGGCGCTGTCGGCCAACCGTAGGCCAACTGCGCGCCGAAAGCAGCGGCCCCGTAGTCGGCCCCGGCCCGTCGCGTCGCGTCAGCTCAGTGCATCGAGTCAGCCCGCTGTTGGCCAACCGTTGGCCGACAACGGCTCAGTTGGCCAACCGTCGGCCGACAGCGCCCCATGCACGGCTTTTTCGGCCTCCAGCGCCCCGTGCCCCCTATTCTCCTATTTCCCATCGCCTGCGCGCGTTCCAGAGAGAAAAGAGAAGAGGAGAAGAGAAAGAAAGGAAGAAAGAAGGAGAGGAAGAAGGAGGGAGAGAAGAAGAGAAGAGAGGAGAGGAGAGGAAGAAAGAAGAGAAGAGAGGAAGAAGAAGAAGGAGAGGGAGAAGGAGAGAAAAGAGAAGAGGAGAGGAGAAGAGGAAGAAGAGAGGAGAGGAGGAAGGAGAGAAAAAACCTCACCCGCGGGATAGAACTCGACATCGACGGTAAAAAAAATTTCTCAACTTAAGTATGTTTATTAGCACGAGTATTATGGTTACTATGTGTTACATACGTAAATATATACTAGTATAGTTGTACTTCTTGTCGTAGTTTAATTAGGATGCTCTAAACTAGTTTAATATGATTAGTATGGATATGCACGTACAAAAAATTTAGGATGCTCTAAACTAGTTTAATTAGGATGATCTCAACTAGTTTAGTAGGATTACGTGCATATTTATTTTGGACGTTTTAAAGAAGTTTAAATTAATAGTTTAGTTACGTCCCGTGGAATAGAATATGTACTTCTGAGTAGACGTCAGGAAAAAAGTTGTTAAGTAAGGTCGAAGTAATTAGTAATTATGAGACATGTAGAATGTTGTTGTTTAGTTTGGTTAATTATTACGTGTTCAATTCGATCGTGCTAAAAGTTCTATCCCGATCTATCGGTTGATAGCCCTGGTGTGTTCCGGATCACCCTTGTACATGCCGTGAACGTGTACTCGACCTACATTTAGCACGAAAGAATTTAGCGGTCGCGCGACGAAATAGAACTGCATGTCTCACTAAGAATGTGACGAAGATAAAAATTTATGTTATGACAGGTATGTCGGAGGTAGTAAATATGACGGTGTACTACGGTGCCGGGGTTGTCCGAGCAAATCAAAGTGGGGTTGATCTTAGTGAATTCAGCCATGTTGATTTGCCTATATCTGATCCGGAGAGGCTGAAGTTTAAGGAAGCCAATCACTGGCTTACATGTACCTTCTCGATGGATCCTGCACTATATGCCGTGACCATTCAGACAGTCTTCACCAAGTCTTGCACTGATATTAAATGGGACTTATTGCCGATCGAGAGTACTAGAGACTGGAGATCGTGGATGCGGGTTTGCAAAGATAGGCAAAGTCGTCCGGTTGCACTAGTGCAAGCCATCCTGAAGGGTGCTAGGTCAGAAGGCGGTGGTGGGCATGAAGCGGAGCAGACCAATCCAGAACCGCAGGTGGATGAGGTAGTTCAACCAGCTTGGCAAGGTGGGGAAGCTGGACAGAGCAGTCAACCGGCAGAACTAGGTCCGATGGGGCAGGCGGATGAAGCAGAGGATTTCGAGTCCATGCAGTAGGTAATGGAACAGGAAGATGAAGATGGAATGGCAGATGATGTTGACGAAGATAGCGATGACGAAGATAACAGTCAAGCGCCCCCGATTCCGAGTGCATGGAATCAGGAAATTCTTGGTGCCATGACTGTGAACGATGGCCATGATTCTGCTTGGGAAAATAACAAGAACCAGATTCAGATTGGTTCGATGTACGCTACCAAGAAAGAATTGAAGCGTGCAGTCACGCAATGGGCCATGTCAATGCAGAGGATTTTTAGGACCGACATATCCTCCCCAAATAATCTAACGTTAACATGTGCGGCTAGTGGCTGTGAAAGCAAGGTGCACACCCATGTGCCGAAGTATGAAGTGAATTGGGTCGTGACCAACGTCGTGCCGCACACTTGCGTCCGAACCAATGTCCTAGCACGGCACCCCAACCTGACATCCACTCTCATCGTAGAACTGATGTACAGCGAGATAGTGGAGAAGAAAGACATGGAAGCAAAGCACATACAAGTTGCAGTAAAGAGCAGGTACAAGTACGAAATCCCGTACGGGCAGGCTTGGAGGGCTAAGCAAAAGGCCATGGAGATGCGCTTCGGCACTTTCTATGTGATGATGATATGGCACCTGGGTATCATCAAGGAGGACGAATCCGGCCTTCCGGCCACGGGATGGGCCGGGCCGACTATTCGGAGTCCGACTCCAACACGGGGGCGCCTCATCAGCGTGGAGTACAAGACAAGGACTAATACCTATCCGGCATACCCGGAATCTGTTGTAACCGAATAGGAAATCAATCTGTTAACCGACTCGGACTCTTGTAACCCTACCCTGGTCACCTAAATAAGGCCCGGTAGGGGACCTCCGATCGGCAGACAATCAAGTCTTCCAGTATTATCTAGGTCATAGATAAACTCTGTCGTTTCCAAGTCCAAGCTACCTCGAGATCGATTCTCTAGGGCTTGCGGCACTCGGGATACAAGCAATACCAGCCACCAAATACAGGACGTAGGGTATTACCTCTCCGTGAGGGCCTGAACCTGTCTAAATCCTGTCTCTCGTGTGCACCCATCCAGATTTGCTGTGTTCACGCCGCCTCATAATTAGTATTGCCAGAATAATACACCGACAGTTAGCGCGCCAGATAGGGGAGGTGCGCATAGATCCATCTGCACGAATCTGGATGGGTTTCATCAACAGCAACAATGTCTTCGTCCCGGGAAGCATCATGAGATTCGCTTTCGTGAACGCTGTCCCGGACCCCGGCCAACTTTTCCAATTCGGAAAGTTGAACTTCATCGCCGACAAGATCGGCCAGCTCCACCTCTGCTACTCGGCGACGTCCCGATCGGCAGAGGCTTCATCAGCTTTTCAGCACGGCCCTCTCCCCAGGGAAGAGGCTGCGCCAAAACCAGATCCATTTGCTCCGCACGAGTTCACGCTCGGAACCCAACTGGTGGGGGCTATTGACTCTCTCCTCCCCGTCCTCGAGTATAACTCGGACGATCATGAGAGTTCTGGTAGCCACCATCCGTCCCGGGAAGTCTTCATGGCCAGCGCCGACTCGCCAGACGACGGCGATGGCCAAGCGGTCCCCATCGTAGAACAAACGCCGGCCGAGCTCGAAACCACTCGACTTCGACTCCTTGCCAAGGAGGAAGAGTTGATCGAGCAACAGACTCGGCTCGCTCGCCAGCGTGACGATCAACGGCGCAATGACGACATGAGGGCTCGTGGACGCCAAGTCCATAACGGGCTCCGCATGCGCGAAAGGGACGGGGTCCCGATATTCCCGCTCCCGAGTCACAACATCGTCGCGGCCACGATGGCGGCGCGCGCCATTGAAATCCCCGAGGGCAACCCGGGACACGACGAACTTTGGCGACTCCGCGTTCTGCTGGAAGAAACCGCCCTCCAGCAGGCTGAAGCTTCAGAAGGTCGCGCCGGCTCCTCAGCAGGTACAAGGAGTCGGCGCTCCACTCCTCCAAAAAGTCCATCCGATATGGGTGGACGACGAGCAAGCCCCGACCGACATCAGCCGGCCGGAGCAGTTCATGAGCGACTCGGTCCTAACCGAGACGCCCGCGGCACCATAGCCGCCAGAAACCGTGCCCGACAGGATGCGGATAAAAACGCCCGTCAAGCTGCACCGGTCCGCGATCGACTCGGACCAAGGAACCCTGCAGACGCTGAAAGAAGCGCTCATCATGGTTCCAGGAGAGATGACAGCGGCGCCACCAGCCGGGGACGGTCTCCAACTTCCTCCGGCATGGGATATTCGGGTCCGAAAGCATTCGGTCCCCGTATCCGCAGTGTCATTTTCCCGTCACGGTTCCGAGTCACCGGCATCGACAAGTACACGGGTGAGACTCGACCGGATATTTGGCTGGCCGACTACCACACAGCGTGCAGAACCAATGGTGGAAACGATTAAGTTGCAATCCATTATTTGCCGCTGTTCCTGGCTGACTCGGCACGAGCCTGGCTCACCAGCTTACCTCCGGGTTGCATCCAGACATGGAGCGACCTCAAGACCCTCTTCGTGAACAACTTCCAGGGCACTTACAATCGACCCGGGAATGCGTGGGATCTCCACAGTTGTACACAAGAGGCAGATGAGACTCTCCGTGAGTACATCCAGCGCTTCTCCAAGAAGAAGAACTCCTTGTCTGAGGTCCGAGAGGGTGATGTCATCACCGCCTTCTCCAAGAGAGTTCGAAGCACCGACCTCATCCACAAGATAGCGCGCAAGAATCCCCAGACTACGCGCGAGCTTTTTGACATAGCCAATAACTTTGCCACCGGTGAAGAGGCTGTTCGCAGTGCTACTCGGGACGACAAGGGAAGAAGCAAGGGCAAGGTGTCTGTCGGCGGAATGGGGCCCAGGGTACCCCTAACCGCCGACGGAGGCCAACCAAATGCCGCAGATGGTGACACGTGGTGCTCCGGTCGCTGGGGCCTTGGGTCCCACCCGGATTGCCGTGCGGAACCCGTGGCCATTCCTAAGGAATAAGGGGTCTCCTCCAGAGGCCGCGTCCGCAAACCAGAAGGGGTCTTGGGCCTCCGGGAGTCCACGGCCCACGCGCTGAGCGAGCACTCGGGGTCCGTCCCCGAGCGCTCGGCGTCCCAGAGGGCGAAGGGCGCGCTCGGGGTCCCTTCCCGAGCGCTCGGCATCTTGTCAGATGTGGGGCCCAGGGGAGCGCTCGGGTTCCGCCCCCGAGCGCTCTCCCTCGGGCTCCCCCTTCAAGGCGCCCCGAGCGGCCCCCCTGCGAGTGCTCCCCGAGCGCTCGGGATTGCTCGGGGGCATCCGGAAGACAGCTGGCGCCCTCTCCTAGCGAAGGAAGATGCTCGGGACCGAGTGCTCGGGGGACGACGTGTCCTCAGGTGGGACCCTCTCCCATTTACGTCGACCAGCGCCCAGCTTCTCCAGTAAGCCTCCGCTCTAGGCGGAGGCATTTAATGCCTGTCATTTCGACGAGGAACCCCCAAGCCCTAGGGCATGATGACGGTCAGACCGGGTCCCACTGGTGCAGGTGATAAGCTCTGGTAGCTATCCCTCTCTCTCTCTGAAGGGTGGGCCCGGGCTGACAGATTCTTTGACCAACCAAGCGCGCCGCCCCGCACGCCCTGTCACTGTCACCCTTTCTACCCCATGGGGGACGCTGCCGCGCAACTCATTGCGCGGGTTGAGAGGCTGACCCATGGGAACCGCGAGTGGGTATTCTACCGACCCAGTCAGAAGAGGCCAATAAGTCTTCATCCACGGGGCCCGCCGAAGGTAAAGATGTCAGAACCCCTGTTCCGACATACGATGAAGCGACGTCCTGACCGAAAGTATGCAGTTCGCATTAATAGAGGTGTGGGCGCTTCCAGTTGCACCCACGTCACCCACAGTATCAGTCCAGCTCATTTTCCTTTGCCGACCTATGTGGTATTCCCCAAGTATATAAGGGGAGAGCCTGGTCCATGCAAGGGGGTGGGCTCCTTTCTTAGTTCGATTTTCCTTAGGTTAAATCCGTACCGAAGAAGCACCGTTCTTCCTCTGGGCTAGAGCAAGAAGAAGAACAGTGCGCACCTTTGTAACTCATCATACTTGCCATATACACACATATATACAAAAACAAGCATGACGTAGGGTATTACGCCTTCCGGGGTGGCCTGAACCTGGGTAAATCATTGCGTCATTACATCCTTAGCCACCGGGTTTTACTCGCTAAACTCTAATCCACATCAAGGCTCGTAAGAAACTCACTACTCCCCTGGGCCGAATTCCAAAGGGGGTCCCTCCGGACCACCGCTAGAGGCGTCTCTACGCCGACAGTGTCCGACTCACCCAGTCGGGACGCTCAACCCGAGTCATCCAGGAAGAAGCACCGGAAGCGTAAAGGCGGAGATCTCGTTGCTGCGGCTGAGCGCGCCCCGTCGCGCCGACCTCAGCGCACCAACGCGACCTTCGAGGAGATGATGAGTCAGCCGTGTCACTTCCATGGACCCAAGTCCAATCATCTGACACGCGACTGCAATCTCTTGAAGAATCTGAACAAACCCTTCGTCTCCAATCGGGGCAAAAAAGAGCCCCCCAGGATGAAGGCGACGAGTTCCCAAAAGAGACCGCTTGTCTGATGATCTTCGGTGGACCCGGCTACGAATCCAAGCGTCGCCAGAAGATCATGGATAGAGAGGTCAACGCAGTGGAACCGGCCGTGCCCAAGTACCCGCGATGGTCCGAGTCCATAATTTCATTCGGACGCGCGGATCACCCCGACTACATTTCCCAGCCGGGACGTTTCCCCTTGGTGGTAGACCCGATCGTTTGCGGCATCCGCCTTACTAAGGTTCTCATGGACGGCGGGAGTGGTCTCAACATCCTCTACGTCAAAACTCTGGACGACATGAAGATTTCTCGCTCCGAGATCAAGCCGACTGGTGCCCCCTTCCACGGGGTGGTACCCGGCAAGATGGCGAGTCCACTCAGGCAGGTCAGCCTGCCCGTCACCTTTGGCACTCCCGACAACTTCCGGACCGAGACCCTCACCTTCGAGGTCGTCGACTTCCCGGGATCGTACCATGCCTCATTTTTAAAACTTAAACTTTGCAAAATTTCCTCTTCTCTGCATTGATCTGGATGTTGGGTCCGGAGTCTCCGGGTGCAACCTTCGAGTGACCCGGAATTTTCCGAGTGGATTCCGAACCAATTTCCGGGTGAGTCCAGAGAAGGATTTCGGGTGAGTCAGTCGGTCGGAGGCTTGACTCGGACCCTCCGGGTTCAACCTCCGGGTGGTCCGGATTCCGGGTGGATTTCGAGTCAACTTCCGGGGGAGTCCAGAGAGCAATTTGGGATCCCGGTGCCACCGGAGGTCCAATCCGGAGCCTCCGGGATGAGCATCCGGGTGAACCCGGAATTTTTGAGTGATTTCCGAGTTGAAATCCGGGTGAGTCCAGTAGGGTTTTGGTCGGGAATTGTGAAGGCCGGAGGTTCCATTCGGACCCTCCGGGTGTTACGTCCGAGTGATCCGGATTCCGAGCCATTCTCCGGAGAAATTTTCGGGTGAACGTCCGACTGTCAGATCTCGTCTGCCACGTGCCGCCGCCGGTTGGGGGGCGGTGGGCGGTGGCGCCTGCGTGGAGGCTCCGCCGGGGCCCCTATAAAAGGGTGCCACAGGCTCCTCTCACCTCTTTTTTCCCCTCCCCATTCAGATTTCCCCTAGTTTTCTTCTCCCGAGCTCATCTCTTCACCGGCCGACCTCCTCTTCCTTAGCTCCGGCGCCAGCTCCGGCGAGCCAGCGCCGCTCCGCTCAAACCGAAGCTCCTCAGCAGCTTCTTCGAGTCATCCGGAGTTCATTCTGGACCATCCGGAATCCTCTCCGGGCTGCAGTGTTCCAGTGAGCAGAAGGCCAGGTTGGGGGTAGTTGTGGGTGAAGCTAGCTCCTAAGCTTTGGTGCAAGTTAGCCATTGAAGGTTTTCCAGTTTTAGTTGGAGCCCGAAGAAGAAGAACAGCAACCTGTTGAGCTCACTCAAGTCTCTGAATCCTACGACGAAGGCAAGCAGAGCTTGTTGCATCCTTTATTTTCCGTAACGATGTATTGTGTGCGAATGCTTGTTTGAATTGCATGCGTAGGGTGTATTCGTTGCGTCAAGAACGTCCTTAACGCCCTTTCAACTAAAATTGGTTAAGTGAGTTGGGAGAGCCGAGGGTGTACGCAATGGATACGGTTGGTGTTAATTGAAGTGTTGAAGTGACCCAGGGGTTTGGAGAATGAAATTGAGATTGGTCACACACCAACCGCATGCCGGAGTGTTACTTCCCTGTCACGCGTGGACATTACCGAGAATTGATACCGGAATGGTTGAGGTAAAAATGTACTCGTCATGTCCTGGGTGATCGATTGTCGGTAATGATCCGAGGGTTGATTGAATGTAATGTGAAATGGATTGATAGCCCTCGCGGACGTTAGCGGAATCGATACCGGGAATGTTTGAGGTAAGCCTCGATATCACTTGGAGCCTTGCAACCTCCAAGGGAAATGCACTCAACATGTCCAGGGTAGTCGTATTGCCGGCAACGATCCAAGAGGTGGATTGAATTGAAATGGGTGTGGGCTACCCCAATGTGATGTCTCAAGTGTCTTGATTTCTTGGTGTTCACGTTGAATCTTGAAATTCACTTCGATTCTGCTATTCCTAATTATGCTATTGTTAGCTTGCTACCTAGATTATGTATTATTTCGATAGAATTGCATTCATGTTTAATTGCTGCTGAACTAGTATGTGTAGGACATTTAATCAAGCACGGATAAGTCTTGCGAATACCTTCGTACTCACCTAGGATATTCCTAGACTTTTGCAGGTGAGCCAACTGTTACGGAATTTTACAAAGAAGGTTAATCCAAATGGTTTCCTTGGTCCGCGTTCGACTCGTGGGCGTGGTTTGGTTGTTAAGCAGTGGTTGATGCACCACTGCGGGGCTTTTGTTATTTTTTGCTGCATTGTATATATTTCAGTTCCAACTAAACTTACGGTTATCGCCGACTGATACATGTGTAAAGTTCACTCAGTGGACAACTAGTGTTAATATAGTACTGTAGTGCTTGTTTTTGGTATACGAGTTGTTATTCAGGCTGTCCATATGCAATGTGTGAATGTTATGAAGTGTGTGGGCATGCCGTGGAGAGTTACTGTTGTACCTCTTTTTACTACATTGAGCAGGAATCGGTCCATATGCCAGGCAGGGTGTGGGTGGGTTCTACCGGGCCTTCGGGCGACCCACTAGCCCTCGGGCTAGGTTAGGGTGTGGGTGGAATCGCCGGGCTCCTCCGACCTTGTTCTGCGTGGTAGGATCAGGGAACGGCTCTAAACCTCCACCGGAATCTGGAATCTATATGTGGTTCTGGGAAGATTGGTCGCTTCCGGCCGGCTCGCACGTGGCGGGTGTCGGATCGTTCCGTCTCGGTGCGTACGGTGCAGGTACCGTGCCACCGTAGAGGGCGAGTCCTTCGGTCCTTGGCGACTTCGCGTTCCCCTAACCATATGTGGATTTCGGGTCCGTGACATCGACCCCCAGAATCGATCATTATTTGAATCGTTTGACCCTCAAGGCCATTCCTTCACTCCGAATGGTGTTCCGACAAGAGCAGGATCGGAAATCACACATGGCAGCCGTTTCAGGGGAACGTGCGAACCACTGCGTAGAGGATGGTGAACAGTATATTCTCACCGAAAATTGGCCCTAGAACCACCACTCCCCACGTCTCTCCTCACGACGTAGCGTGCTTGGCAGAAATACGAGCGGCGCCCCTGGATCCGCTTTGAAGTCTCGATCCGCGAGCTCGTTTTGCACGATATTAAAAAATTCCGGAAGCTTACTCTGTGTCCAACGGGGCAACACAGACATGCTTGCGCCGGTCGGCCCGTTCGACAGCCAGAATCGACCATTATTTGAATCATTTGACCCTCAAGGCCATTCCTTCGCTCCGAACGTGATGCGCCAAGAACAGGATCGCAAATCACACACGGCGGCCGTTTCAGGGCAACGTGTGAACCACTGCGTGGAGGATGGTGAACAGTAGATTCTCACCAAAAATCAGCCCGTTCGACCCCCATAATCGACCATTATTTGAATCACTTGACCCTCAAGGCCATTCCTTCACTCCGAACGGTGTTCCGACAAGAGCAGGATCGGAAATCACACACGGCGGCCGTTTCAGGGCAACGTGTGAACAACTGCGTAGAGGATGGTGAACAGTAGATTCTCACCAAAAATCAGCCCGTTCGACCCCCAGAATCGACCATTATTCGAATCGTTTGACCCACAAGGCCATTCCTTCACTCCGAACGGTGTTCCGACAAGAGCAGGATCGGAAATCACACAAGGCGGCCGTTTCAGGGCAACGTGTGAACCACTGCGTGGAGGATGGTGAACAGTAGATTCTCACTAAAAATCAGCCCGTTCGACGCCCAGAATCGACCATTATTTGAATCGTTTGACCCTCAAGGCCATTTCTTCACTCCGAACGGTGTTCCGACAACAGCAGGATCGGAAATCACACACGGCGGCCGTTTCAGGGAAACGTGTGAACCACTGCGTGGAGGCTGGTGGACAGTAGATTCTCACCAAAAATCAGCCTGTTCGACCCCCAGAATTGACCATTATTTGAATCGTTTGACCCGCAAGGCCATTCCTTCACTCCGAACGGTGTTCCGACAACAGCAGGATCGGAAATCACACACGGCGGCCATTTCAGGGGAACGTGCGAACCACTGCGTAGAGGATATGGCGAACAGTATATTCTCACCAAAAATTGGCCCTAGAACCACCACTCCCCACGTCTCTCCTCACGACGTAGCGTGCTTGGCATAAATACGAGCGGCGTCCCTGGATCCACCTTGAAGTCTCGATCCGCGAGCCTGTTTTGCACGATATTAAAAAATTCCGGAAGCTTACTCTGTGTCCAATGGGGCAACACAGACATGCTTGCACCGGTCGGCCCGGTCGACACCCAGAATCGACCATTATTTGAATCGTTTGACCCCCAAGGTGATTCCTTCGCTCCGAACGTGATGCGCCAAGAGCAGGATCACAAATCACACACGGCGGCCGTTTCAGGGCAACGTGGGAACCACTGCGTGGAGGATGGTGAACAGTAGATTCTCACCAAATTAAAATCAGCCCGTTCGACCCCCAGATTCGACCATTATTTGAATCGTTTGACCCTCAAGTCCATTACTTCACTCCGAACGGTGTTCCGACAAGAGCAGGATCGGAAATCACTCACGGCGGCTGTTTCAGGGCAACGTGCGAACAACTGTGTAGAGGAGGGTGAACAGTAGATTCACACCAAAAATCAGCCCGTTCGACCTCCAGAATCGACCATTATTCGAATCGTTTGACCCTCAAGGCCATTCCTTCACTCCAAACGGTGTTCCGACAAGAGCAGGATCGGAAATCACACACGGCGGCCGTTTTAGGGTAACGTGTGAACCACTACATGGAGGATGGTGAACAGTAGATTCTCACCAAAAATCAGCCCGTTCGTCCCGCAGAATCGACCATTATTTGAATCGTTTGACCCTCAAGGCCGTTCCTTCACTACGAACGGAGTTCCGACAAGAGCAGGATCGGAAATCACACACGGCGGCCGTTTCAGGGCAACGTGTGAACAACTGCGTAGAGGAGGGTGAACAGTAGATTCTCACCAAAAATCAGCCCGTTCGACCCCCAGAATCGACCATTATTCGAATCATTTGACCCTCAAGGCCATTCCTTCAGTCCGAACGGTGTTCCGACAAGAGCAGGATCGGAAATCACACACGGCGGCCGTTTCAGGGCAACGTGCGAACAACTGCGTAGAGGATGGTGAACAGTAGATTCTCACCAAAAATCAGCCCGTTCGACGCCCAGAATCGACCATTATTCGAATCGTTTGACCCTCAAGGCCATTCCTTCAGTACAAACGGTGTTCCGACAAGAGCAGGAACGGAAATCACACACGGCGGCCGTTTCAGGGCAACGAGTGAACCACTGCGTGGAGGATGGTGAACAGTAGATTCTCACAAAAAATCAGCCCGTTCGACCCCCAGAATCGACCATTATTCGAATCGTTTGACCCTCAAGGCCATTCCTTCACTCCGAACGGTGTTCCGACAAGAGCAGGATCGGAAATCACACACGGCGGCCGTTTCTGGGCAACGTGCGAACAACTGCGTAGAGGAGGGTGAACAGTAGATTCACACCAAAAATCAGCCCGTTCGACCTCCAGAATCGAGCATTATTCGAATCGTTTGACCCTCAAGACCATTCCTTCACTCCGAACGGTGTTCCGGCAAGAGCACGATCGGAAATCACACACGGCGGCCGTTTCAGGGCAACGTGTGAACCACTAGATGGAGGATGGTGAACAGTAGATTCTCACCAAAAATCAGCTCGTTCGACCCCCAGAATCGACCATTATTTGAATCGTTTGACCCTCAAGGCCATTTCTTCACTCCGAACGGCGTTCCGACAAGAGCAGGATCGGAAATCACACACGGCGGCCGTTTCAGGGCAACGTGGGAACCACTGCATGGAGGATGGTGAACAGTAGATTCTCACCAAAAATCAGCCCGTTCGACCCCCAGAATCGACCATTATTCGAATCGTTTGACCCTCAAGGCCATTCCTTCACTCCGAACGGTGTTCCGACAAGAGCAGGATCGAAAATCACACACGGCGGCCGTTTTAGGGCAACGTGTGAACCACTGCATGGAGGATGGTGAACAGTAGATTCTCACCAAAAATCAGCCCGTTCGACCCCCAGAATCGACCATTATTTGAATCGTTTGACCCTCAAGGCCATTCCTTCGCTCCGAACGTGATGCGCCAAGAGCAGGATCGCAAATCACACACGGCGGCCGTTTCAGGGCAACGTGTGAACCACTGCATGGAGGATGGTGAACAGTAGATTCTCACCAAAAATCAGCCTGTTCGACCCCCAGAATCGACCATTATTCGAATCGTTTGACCCTCAAGGCCATTCCATCACTCCGAACGGTGTTCCGACAAAAGCAGGATCGGAAATCACACACGGTGGCCGTTTCAGGGCAACGTGTGAACCACTGCGTGGAGGATGGTGAACAGTAGATTCTCACCAAAAATCAGCCTGTTCGATCCCCAGAATCGACCATTATTTGAATCGTTTGACCCTCAAGGCCATTTCTTCACTCCGAACGGTGTTCCGACAAGAGCAGGATCGGAAATCACACACGGCGGCCGTTTCAGGGAAACATGTGAACCACTGCGTGGAGGCTGGTGAACAGTAGATTCTCACCAAAAATCAGCCCGTTCGACCCCCAGAATCGATCATTATTTGAATCGTTTGACCCCTCAAGGCCATTTTTTCACTCCAAACGGTGTTCCGACAAGAGCAGGATCAGAAATCACACGGCGGCCGTTTCAGGGAAACATGTGAACCACTGCGTGGAGGCTGGTGAACAGTAGATTCTCACCAAAAATCAGCCCGTTCGACCCCCAGAATCGACCATTATTTGAATCGTTTGACCCTCAAGGCCATTCCTTCACTCCGAACGGTGTTCCGCCAAGAGCAGGATTGGAAATCACACACGGCGGCCGTTTCAGGGCAACGTGTGAACAACTACGTAGAGGATGGTGAACAGTAGATTCTCACCAAAAATCAGCCCGTTCGACCCCCAGAATCGACCATTATTCGAATCGTTTGACCCTCGAGGCCATTCCTTCAGTCCAAACGGTGTTCCGATAAGAGCAGGATCGGATATCACACACGGCGGCCGTTTCAGGGCAACGTGTGAACCACTGCGTGGAGGATGGTGAATAGTAGATTCTCACCAAAAAGCAGCCCGTTCGACCCCCAGAATCGACCATTATTCGAATCGTTTGACCCTCAAGGCCATTCCTTCACTCCGAACGGTGTTCCGACAAGAGCAGGATCGGAAATCACACACGGCGGCCGTTTCAGGGCAACGTGCGAACAACTGCGTAGAGGAGGGTGAACAGTAGATTCACACCAAAAATCAGCCCGTTCGACCTCCAGAATCGACCATTATTCGAATCGTTTGACCCTCAAGGCCATTCCTTCACTCCGAACGGTGTTCCGACAAGAGCAGGATCGGAAATCACACACGGCGGCCGTTTCAGGGCAACGTGTGAACCACTACATGGAGGATGGTGAACAGTAGAATCTCACTAGAAATCAGCCCGTTCGACCCCCAGAATCGACCATTATTTGAATCGTTTGACCCTCAAGGCCATTCCTTCACTACGAACGGTGTTCCGACAAGAGCAGGATCGGAAATCACACACGGCGGCCGTTTCAGGGCAACGTGCGAACAACTGCGTGGAGGAGGGTGAACAGTAGATTCTCACAAAATATCAGCCCGTTCGACCCCTAGAATCGACCATTATTCGAATCGTTTGACCCTCAAGGCCATTTCTTCAGTCCGAACGGTGTTCCGACAATAGCAGGATCGGAAACCACACACGGCGGCCGTTTCAGGGCAACCTATGAACCACTGCGTGGAGGATGGTGAACAGTAGATTCTCACCAAAAATCAGCCCGTTCGACCCCCAGAATCGACCATTATTTGAATCGTTTGACCCTCGAGGCCATTTGTTCGCTCCGAACGGTGTTCCGACAAGAGCAGGATCGGAAATCACACACGGCGGCCGTTTCAGGGGAACGTGCGAACCACTGCGTAGAGGATGGTGAACAGTATATTCTCACCAAAAATTGGCCCTAGAACCACCACTCCCCACGTCTCTCCTCACGACGTTGCGTGCTTGGCAGAAATACGAGCGGCGCCCCTGGATCCAAGTTGAAGTCTCGATCCGCGTGCCCGTTTTGCACGATATTAAAAAATTCTGGAAGCTTACTCTGTGTCCAATGGGGCAACACAGACATGCTTGCGCCGGTCGGCCCGTTTGACACCCAGAATCGACCATTATTTGAATCGTTTGACCCCCAAGGTGATTCCTTCGCTCCGAACGTGATGCGCCAAGAGCAGGATCACAAATCACACACGGCGGCCGTTTCAGGGCAACGCGTGAACCACTGCGTGGAGGATGGTGAACAGTAGATTCACACCAAAAATCAGCCCGTTCGACCCCCACATTATTTGAGTCGTTTGACCCTCAAGGCCATTACTTCACTCCGAATGGTGTTCCGACAAGAGCAGGATCGGCAATCACACACGGCGGCCGTTTCAAGGCAACGTGCGAACAACTGCGTAGTGGAGGGTGAACAGTAGATTAGGGTTTAGGGTTTAGGGTTTAGGGTTTAGGGTCTAGGGTCTAGGGTCTAGGGTCTAGGGTCTAGGGTCTAGGGTCTAGGGTCTAGGGTCTAGGGTCTAGGGTCTAGGGTCTAGGGTCTAGGGTCTAGGGTTTATTGTCTAGGGTTTATTGTCTAGGGTCTAGGGTTTATTGTCTAGGGTCTAGGGTTTATTGTCTAGGGTCTAGGGTTTATTGTCTAGGGTCTAGGGTTTATTGTCTAGGGTCTAGGGTTTAGGGTTTAGGGTTTAGGGTTTAGGGTTTAGGGTTTAGGGTTTAG
>JAGXJF010005897.1:0-290951 GCA_019208055.1 Stipa capillata
GTGCCGAACCACCAAATTTGAGACCATATAGGGTCCCTCATTATCAGAAAGAGGCTATGGAGGAAATAACACACCAGCTCTTAAACTCTAAGGAGATTAGACCAAGCATTAGTCCATTTTCTTCTCCTGCCGTGATGGTT
The DNA here is from genome assembly GCA_019208055.1 of Stipa capillata. Lineage (NCBI taxonomy): Eukaryota > Viridiplantae > Streptophyta > Magnoliopsida > Poales > Poaceae > Stipa > Stipa capillata. The sequence continues at coordinate 141 of JAGXJF010005897.1, forward strand.
AGGAAGAAAGATGGCAGTTGGAGGATGTGTATTGATTATAGGAAACTAAACTCTCTGATAGTAAAAAAACAAATTTCCAATGCATGTAATTGAAGACCTCCTTGATGACTAGCATGGAGCTACCATATTCAGTAAGCAGGACCTTAGATCTGGATACCATCATATCAGAATGTCTGAACCTGATATCCCCAAGACAACATTCAAATTCATTTTGGTCATTACGAGTATACAGTAATGCCTTTTGGTTTGACAAACACACTAGCAACATTTCAGAACCTCATGAATACAACCTTTGGCCAATATCTTAGGAAATTTATTTCGGTATTTTTTGATGATATTTTGGTTTCTAGCAAAATTTGTGCAGATCATAAGAATCATTTGTAATTCACTCTTCAAGTAGAATAAATATTCGTTTGCAACATCACAGGTAGAATACCTTGGGCACATAATCTCTGTAGAGGGAGTAGCTACTGATCCTAAAAATATATCTGACATTTTGAATTGGCCAATTCCGCAAACAGTCTCCAAACTCAAAGGTTTCTTGGGCCCCATGGGCTATTATAGGAGATTTTTCCAAAACTATGGTAAGAAAGATATGCAGACCACTGCATGATCTATTGAAGAAAGATTATTTTCAATGGGGTCAATCTCACACTGATGCTTTTAACAACCTCAAGTCCATAATGACTTCTTGTCCTTTGTTGGCCCTCCCAAACTTTACTCAGCCTTTCATCTTAGAAGCAGATGCATGTAGTTCTAGATTGGGGGCTGTATTAATGCAAAATGGCCAACCTATTGTGTTCGTCAGTAAATCTTTGCGTGAAGGAGAACAAGCACAATCCACTTATGCAAAAGAAGCTCTAGCCATTTTCAAATCTTTAAAGAAATGGAGACACTATCTATTAGGAAACAAGCTCATTATCAAAATAGACCGACAGAGCTTGAAATATATGGTGACCCAGAGGCTAACATAAGGGATTCAACATAAGCTTTTGCTCAAGTTATTGGAATTTGACTATTCTATAGAATATAAGAAGGGAAAGGAGAATGTAGTGGCTGATGCCCTCTCAGGAAAAGACACTTTGATCATCATTCTGCTAAAATTTGTCATGCCATTACCATAGTGCAACCACAATGGACTGATGACATCAAAGCAAGTTATGTTGATGATCCTGACAGCACAAAAGTCCTTCACAAACTAGCCCTCACATTGATCCTGTACAAAATTCAAGCTTCCGGAAGGATTACTTAAGTACAATTCCAAATTATATGTGGGGGGTTACTACTAGCATGAGAAGGAAACAACTGGATTCATTTCATAACTCTGCCATTGGAGGTTGCGCTAGTATCGGGGCCACCTACCATAGAATCAAACAAATGTTCTATTGGCCTAATCTAAAGAAAAAAATGGAACAATATGTCGATGAATGCCCAACTTTTCAAATAACCAAAGCAGAACATATACATTACCTTGGGCTATTGGATCCAATAGCTATTCTAGATATGGCTTGGTCTCTCATCAGCTTGGATTTTATTGAAGGCTTGCCAAATTCTCATGGCAAGGAGGTAATTGTAGTTGTGGTTGACAGATTGACTAAATATTCACATTTCATAGCCATGTCACATCCTTACAATGTCCAAGATGTGGTACAAGCATTTATTAACAATATATTTTGGTTGCATGGCCTGCCAACAATCATCATTTCTGACAGAGACATAATTTTTCCCAGTCACTTGTAGAAAGAACTGTTCAAATCCTTAAAGGTCTCTCTCAGATTCTCCACTTTTATCACCCACAGAGTGATGGACAAACATAATTTGTCAATTAGTGCCTCGAAAACTACTTAGATGCATGATATTTCAAGAACCTAAGAAACGATATCAATGGTTAACAATGACAATACAACATACCATACAAATCTGAAACTGACTACCTTTGAAGCATTGTATGAAAATCCTCCACCTATACTAGGAACTGTTCCTTTTCCTAGCACTGTAACTTCTGAAGCTCACATAACAATTTTTGCTAAGGAGAAAATGTTATAAGAATTGAAAGACAATTTTCTGCAGGCCTAAAACAGAATGAAACACTTTACTGATCAAAATAGATCTGACAGAGAATTTGCAGTGGGAGATATGGTGTACTTAAAAATGCAGCCTTATAGGTAGAATGCATTTGCCTTAGGAGGTTCTTTCAAACCCAGGTCTAAGTATTATGGTCCATACAAAGTGTTGCAACAAATTGGTAAAGTGGCATATAAGATTCAACTTCCTGAAGAGGCATCCATCCATCCTAAAGATGCTAGTTGGGAGGACGTCACATTTCTGACCAAGACATTTCCCTCTTTCACAGCATGAGGGCAAGGTGAATCTCAAGGGGATGGCATTGTCAGGTCCTGGAGTAACTGAACCTGAAGGCTACTGTCATAACAACGCCTCAGTATTCAATTATCATGTGGTCCTGACTAACTGAGCATATGAGTGCTAATGCACTAGTGTTATAGTTAAATTGTTTGTTTACGTACATTTTTACCTGCTATAACTAAAACACCAGGACATCGCTGTAGTTTCTACACTCGGCATGTCATAAGCCATAGCTTCCGTGAATGAAAAGTACGAAAAGCCAAATCCTAGTTTTCTAGTGTATCATAGCATAGCTGAGACTTGGCGATTCTTCATATGGTCCCCATATTCACACCAAAAAATATTTTTCAGGTTCTTTGATCTTCCAATCGGCTCCTGTTAGAGGTGGCCCTGCCAATATAGGACACCCCGCCGCACCCCAGTCGCTACGCCATGTGTCCCGGTTGAGTTCACCGCGTCGAGGCGCACCCCGTCATTTGTTGAAGAAGAGGGAGGTAGGGGTGCAGAAAAGGTGGGTGCACGGGGAGCAAAGGAGAAAGGAAGTGGTTGGGAAGAGCAGGGGATATTTTTTGAGAAAGGAGGAATCCTTAAAAAAATCATAAGTCAAAAATCAGAAATCTATTTTGAGGAAAGGGAAAAGAGCTATCCCTTTCTCTCCCACTATTGATTTAGCCCTAAGAAGAAGTAAACTGGGGGTTCGAAAACCAGATAAGGAGGAAATGTTCACTCCAATAGCAATTTCCCTGCCATATCGCTTGTGTGGTGTTTTTTACAAACATGGTGATCTCGATCGAAGTTATCTATGCAACCACACGATCACACTCCTTATTCTCTGATATCAAACACAATCCCCCTAGGACCATATTGGGTTGCCACTGTCCCTAAAATACGTCAATCCGGATGGTGCGTCAACCCTAATGGATTAAATTATCGATCCGGACGGGCGTTTTCCAACCGCCAGAGCGTCAAGGGGCTACTGTCATAGTCACGGTCACCACCCCACCCTAAATCGATGCAAATATCCAAGTAACCATTTAACCTCATGTCAATTATGTTAAGTGTCTAATGTTTAAGCCATGGTGTTAGTTAACAGGTCAAGATATGCATCGCGAAGGTAGGTTACTCTATAGCCCTAAGAGTTGTAAAACAAGACCCAAGGCTACTACAAAAAAGACCCAAGGCTGCAACAGCACAAAGTGTGGCAAATGAGACCAAAAGCTACTATGGCATAAAGTGCGGTAAATGAGACACATAGCTACTATGTTACAAAGTGCGGTAAATGAGACCCAAAGTTACTACATCACAAAGTGTGGTGAACAAGACCCAAGGCTGCTACGGTATAAAGTGCAGTAAACAAGACCCAAAGCTGCTACGGCGTCAAGAGCAGTAAATGAGACCCAAGCTGCTACGACATCAACTGCTGCAAAGCAAAGCTAGAGTATGACAAAGCGCGCATCGCAACGACAGGTCATGTTGTGGCACAAGGCGCTGAAGCTGGACATCCTTCTGCACGAAGGCTCAAGGAATATGCTATAGAATATTCAATAGAGGTAGGAGGGAAAAGACCAAAGTGTCCTTGATGGTGTGATGTGCCCAAGAGTAAACTGAAAACTGCCTAGAGGTAAAAATATAAATGCACATTACCCCTCCCATCTCTATAAATAAGGAGGCACCCCCTCTTATTTGGGGATTGGTCTATTGGGAGAAAAATCAATATATTGACGATTTTCTGCCATCCATACTCTCGCGCATTCTCGTGTCGGCTTGGTTGTCGGTGCCATATACAGTAGGTTGTGCTACTCAGTTTCTTGTGCACTCTCGTCGATCTAGCCGAATAGGGGTATCACAAATTTATTGTTTAAGAGAGCACTCGTCAACAACAAGGTTTTTGCATGTCTAAGTCTCATAGGGTTATGTGCTCGGGACCATCCTCTCTAAGCACTACTATATGAGGTGATCTCTTACCTTTTTTCGACCGGATAGTGATCTCTTACCTAATGATCTAGTCGATGTATATTTTGTTTAGTGCCATGATCCGGTGGTGGCTAACCATTATGATGCTATGATCCTGATGCTTTTGTGATGCTATGATCTTATACGATGCTTTCACTTGTGGCTTTCATGATGCTACGATCTGCTGGTTTTGCTTGTCTCGTTTAAGATGAAGCATTTTCTGATACAACATCTGATTGCAATATCTTGTTTTGCTGGATCATCTTATCTCATACACCATCTTAATTTGCTAGATCATTTTATTTGATAAGAACATTTGACGCTTGACTTGTTTGCTGATTGTTTGGAGGATCTAATAAGAATATTTGCCGCTTGACTTGTTTGCTTCTTGTTTTGAGGATCTGATAAGAACATTTGCCACTTGATGTTTGTTGGGTTCTTTTAGCGAGATGGTGCAAATGTTGTCTTCCAAATTTTTTGAGGCCAATCTTCATTAATATTTGCAAATTTGACCATCTTTTCATCTTCTCTTGATAATATTAAATAAATTTGGTATTTGATGGCTTGGTATGTGGCGTATAGAGAGCGAAAGCTAGGTGCGTACAGTTCATGGGACTTATGCTATGAACGAATAAATGGCTTCAAAAATTATTGCTACAAAGGCTTCGAAACAAAGAACATGACTGGTGAGGCATATTTTTTAAATATAGTTGCAGTCGTGTTGTGATAATATATATATAGTTGGTACTCATGTAATATGATTAAGGTAGTTTAATCATCATCGAATTTGTAATTTTTCTGATGCCAGTGCACGAGATTATGTAATTATATTTCAAACTAATGTATGAATACTCATATCAAAGTTCAAATCAGCTCGCAGGAGGTAAGTTCACCAGTCCAGGTGTGAAGGCTGTGAGGTGCCTCTCAAACAAGGCTGGACGGAGGCAACTTTAGCTTCTCTTGCATCCAAGCGACCGATCCAAGATCCGTGCACGCAACCAAACTAGTCCGCCTGCATCGCCTCAACCAGGGCCCGGCTGGCCTAGTTCTGCAGCCTATCCTGTAAAATGTTGCAGGAAACCGCACGCGCCTAAGTTCATGGCTTCGAAATTAGGGTTATCTTGAAGAAAACAACTGTGGTGGTGGTGTCACTTGTGGAGCTGTGGCTGCAAAAACTGGCATTAAGATGGTACATGACTAGCCCGCCAATGCCAAACATTGTATCTTCTATGGGCTCCGAGATAGTGGCACACATGCTAGCTAAGGTAGCTTAACCTCAAAGATACAAAGAAATTTGAAAAACCCATTTCTTCCTTTCTCAACCGTATGCTAGAAGGTAAAAGCCCAGCTTGAAAATTACAAGGAGAGTGTACAATAACTAAACAAAAATGTTGAAAGAAGGATCGAACACCAACAGGAGAAAATTATATGCATTTAGCGTAGAGCGGTAGAGGCACAAACTAGCTCAGCTCACGCGCTGGCCTGGTCATCCGCTCCTACTCCTGCTGGGATAGCAGCGACATCTGCCTTATCAAAATCCTCGAAGCTGAGGCTGAGAGTTTGCAGCTTGAAACCAGCTCCCTGGATGGCTTCCACCAGGTTTGAGGCCACCCCTGTAGCTTGCACTGTTGTCTCCTTTGTTAACTGCAGTTGCGGCAGCCAAAAACATACATAACAATCAGTATATCACATCACATTCAGAAAGAAAATGCCATAATAGAGCATAGCAATTGAAATAAAATTCACTTCTACTGCCATCATAAGTCATGAAGCTGGAAATGGAATGAGTTATTCACACCAGAGATTAAAGAGCAGAGCAGAGCCTGTAGTATTTATAGAGTTCGCACTTGACCATATATAACGGAGTAGTTTGTGGTAGACCAATTTAGTGCAGATAACAGTTACACTAGTGGTGTCTGGGAAATACTGTATAGTAGCCATAAATTGGGGGTTTCATCCCCTTTGAAATGAAATATGAATGAACAATGCAAAAGTACAGAGGGGGATACGACAGCAGTTAAAGAGCCAGGAACCTGAACTAGCCAGTTCAAGGTATCTTGGCTTATGCCCGAAAAATTTGGAACTGCTGATTCCTTAATCCCTTATGACAATTGGGTCACAAAATCAGTTCCCCTTCACGATTTCACCCGGTGATTAACTTACTTTCCTAAAACAAACGAACTTTCACAGTGATATATCCCTTTTCAATCTTCAGGAAAATAGCAAGTGTCAGATGTTGGTTGTATCAGTGATGAACACCATGAAGAGATTTCTTACAATCAAGCAAAGAGTGTTTAATGAAGATAAGCTCAGATTTCTTGAATGTTCTATAAAATTGTTGATTTGATTGTCTTTGGCTCCTACATTTAAATTTTTTTCTGTCATGTTCTCTGGCCAAACAAAGGAATGCAGTTTATCTTAGGCTTTAGATGTCACACCCAACCTTAACTAAAGGAAATTCAGTTTTCTTAGTAAATAAATAATGGTGACAGTTCAGGAAAACTTGAAAGGAGAAATCATATTTGGTGAAAACCAGAAGTTTGTCACAAAATCAACATGAAATATTCCAAGATTCCAACCATTTGGGGACTCGTCCGTATTGCTCTGGTTCTAAACAAAATAGTTATCGAGTTTCACCTAAATGATGGTTCCAACTCCAACTAGATACATCCCTAATATGAGAATATCTGCTTCTTGCAAATGCCCAAGTTAAACATCAAATAGGTGCTTAAAAAACTAAATATTTTCAGTGTGGTAACAAGAATTAATTTTCAATTACTTGAGAATTTTATTCAGGCAGCCTTGAGCCTGGAACCACTGAAAGGGTCTTGCCTTCTCCTCACCACATTATAAGTAACAACAGACTTGTGTTTCTCGAGTTCTGTAATAATTAATTATTACTCTAGTGATGCATATAAAATTACACTCCTCCCAATCCCCTGATCACATGATTATATATACTGGTTTTATTCGCGAGAAATTTAGCCTTGATTACAGATCATGCTTGCAGTATTGTCTGAAACTAATTGTTGAATTGCTTTCACTCTTAATTCTTTTGTATCACTGCTAGAAACAAGAAATATTATAGGTATTTCTGGCACAAAAGTTCATTCAGGGGCTACGGCTACACAACCATCTGACTACAATTCCCTCTCTGCTTTCAAGGTGGCTTATTCTTCTACTGCCAGATCAATCTATACTTGCATATATTATTCATAGGTGCATTCATTGTTGCGCAATCGGGGTAATATTTTGGGCGTGTGACTGCATACAGATGTGCAATGCAATACGTGCACACTAACTAGTAAGAGCAGTTGAGGGGCGTTAATTAGGAGTAGAGGGGCCAAAAACTTACAACAACACTTCCGATGCCTTCTTCGATGAGCACCTCCAGGTCGCTGACCCCATCCACCGCCTACAATTCAAACACGCAGACCCATTCATATGTTTCTCCCTCAATTGGTGATTGATTTACTGGCTTATGTTGATTTTCCACTCGAATTCGCGAGAAACTAGTAAATGGTAGGAGAACCGCAGGCGGCACGGAGTGACGCGGCGCACCTCGAGAGCCTGGGTGATCTTGGGGATTGCCCTCTCCTCCATGGTGCCCTCCGCCTTGAAGTAGAGGATGAGGGACTCGGTGGTGTAGCCGCCGCCGCCGCCGCCGCCGGCTGGCTCGGCCACCTCCGCGGTGGCCGCGCGCACCACCTCCAGGCGGCCACTTCGTCTCCTGCTCCTGGCTACAGCTCCGCCGCCGGCGCAGGAGAGCTGCAGGGATGCGCGGCAAGGGAGGAGGGGTGCCGCAGTTGCGGAGCGGAGGAGGTGTGTGGAGGCCGGCGACGACATCATCATCTTCTCCTCCTTCCTGTTAACGGCTCGTCCTCCTCCCCTTATCCTTTACCTGCTTCACTCCTAGCTAAGCTTGTTTGATGGGGGATGCTCGCTCGACTCGTTTGTGGGAGATGGGGATTTGGGGTTTGTAAGTGCCGTTTAGTTTTGGATAGGGTGTGATAGTTTGGATTTTGGGCGCTGGTAGCTAGGGAACGGAGGCCCAATACAGGACCTTAACTACGGGCTCATGACCCTCAGCTATGGGCTCCAAGTTGTTATCATACTGTACTTGGGCTTAGTAACCGAGTGAAGTTAGGAAATCAAATTCTTCTAATGCTCATTTTTTAAAATATCCCATATATAGAGGGAAAAGCTTAGAAAGACGACAGATCTATACTGTTGGCCTTTTTTGACAGGAGATCTATACTGATGGTTGCTACGTCTAAAATCCGGAAAAACTCATATAATGAATATACAGGAGGAAATTGCTCTTTAACCCCAGGGAAAGCATGATATGATATCGGAGTTACGTAAGCTTATGTGGTAACATCCTTCAAAATCATATGTTGCAAAATTAAAAAAAATACTAAAAAAAGTCGTCAATATTGGGACGAAGTATGTACTAACAAATTTTTTGCCACAAATGGACCAACAAGCAAGAAGAAAATTGATAATATGCCCCATTTTCCAAGCGCGTTTGATCATATGCCTCGTTTTTAGTTGCAACTGATAAAATACCTTGTTTTTCAGTGAACTCTCGATCATATGCCCCATTTGAGAGATTAGGTAGTGATTTGCATTTCATTTGCTGACTGGAACTGACTAGGATGTGAACTTCCCCTTTTGCCCCTGCCTTCACCTAATCGAGATCTCATCTCATCTCGTAGAACTCTCCTGACCCGACGAGATAGTCCTGTTCGAGGAGAGCGAGCGCCGAGCGACCCCAGCTGCCCGGCAGTGATTCGGCAAGGACACGTGAGATCAGCGGCGGCCACCCATGACACAGATCTGGCAGCGATTCGGCGACCCCCATTGACGCTCACGCGCGGCTCGCAGGAGGCCGAATCCCATCCTCACCGAGGCGTGATGGTGGATAGAGTAGCGAAGCACGGAACCAGCAGCAAGCACACCGGCTCGAGAAGATTTCTTCCATGTCCAATCATGTGTTTTACCCTCCAAATTTCATCAATTTGATCGAGCCATGTGGTGTAGAAAACCTAGTTGCTCAAGCCATCCGGTGTTCAAATCCTAGTTCTTCACTTGTATATCCAATTGTGTGTCCAATTTATCCTGCTAATTGCCACTTGCTTTTGTATTAATTCTAGTTCTCTGCCTTTGTATGCTTTTATGCATTCAAATGGAACAATATGTATGCTTTTGTATGCATTAGAATGGAACATAATGTCCCACTGTATGCTTTTGAGCTGATACCTGATGGTACCGAAAAGGTCATGATTTTCAGCTTATAGCTAACTGTTTGCTTTGGAAGGCCAAAGAGAACAGAAGGGGGATAGAGTTAGCAATTTGGGCAGCACAAAGATATACATGGGAGAAAATTCCTAGCAATTTGGGCAGCATTTCAGTAGCAAGTAATTAGGAATTATAACAGACAATAACGGACATATATGTGAACAGCATTTTAGTAGCATTTGAGATATTATATATAGTTCACAAAAGCTCAGAGTTTGACAATAGTTCGCAAAAGCAATTCACTTGACAACAGTTCACAAAAGCATAAGTAGCTCGGAGCTCTTTTTAGGAGTTAATTTCTTGGCACGTTTTGTTTTCGAGCTCTCAGACATGTCAACTGTTTTTCTTGAGGAAGTATGAGTTGTCCCATATGGTTGTGATGCTTCTTCGGCAATTGCCAAATCTAGTCTCCTGCAATTGTGATATAATGTTCATAAGATTTATTTGTCAATCTTGCAAAGCAATGAGAAGCCCGGGTTAAAATGGGACACCTCTTGTAACCGATCTAGGGCTGTCTTGGAGGATAGTAGCCACATCAGGAGGATGTTGATCTTCGCTTCTATGAACAGCCCGAGCCTTCCTCTTTTTGTTCAAACAACACAATTCTTTGTTAGTTAGATGAAAAAAAAGTAAAGTAAATTTTCATCTGTCTTCTAACACAACTCTTACCTTTTCTTTGTACCATTTTGAGGACAAGCAGCTCTCCTATGCCCTAGCTCTCCACATTGTTTGCATTTGTGTTTGCCACCCGATCCAGAAGGTTTACTCCCATTGCCTCAATTTTCAAGACATCCTTTGATCCTCAACTTCATGCGCCTTCTAGCTGATTTCTTGCCAGTTGGTGGGAGCATCACAAAGTCTAGATTAACCTTTAGCCATTGAGATCTATCTATGAGAGGCTCTATCTCCCTAGCATATGCAGCCCTAAATCTTTCAAATGAAAAGTACTCATACACATAATTCTCAAAGATGATTTCTTATCTGCCCTCAACCTAGTTGTTATCTTCCATGAACAGCCTGATGCTCTAAAATGCCCCATATACCTTGTGGTGTTGGTTTTGTCTATTTTTATATCAAATTCTTTGTTAATAGCAAATTGTGTAATGGAATTCCTAAATTCTACCATTGATGGGAACATTCCTATCACCTTTTTAGGTTCGGCTTTGTAATATGTGATATGTTCCTCTTCAAGATTGTCATTGTTCACAGGAATAGCTGCCTCAAGGAGCAACCCCTCATCAATTGTAGACAGAGAAGCATCAACATCAAGAGAAGATGGTGAAGGCTGCTGTTGCACTCCATCCTCTATGCCAAGGACAAAACACATGTTTTGTTCACTTATATGAACATCCATAACATCATCATTCATGGGAGCTATCTCAATCTGTGACCAATCAACACTTGCTTCCTCCAAGATAACACATATCTTTCATTGCTCACAAACACATCACACACCGTATCTCCTATAGCAGACACACTTGAGGCATTAGATTGCACAATTTCTAAAGCTTACAAGTTAACACTATCCACTGAAATGCATGATCGACTAGCTTCTATAGCCTAGACATGTATAACACCATATTTCTTGCAAGACTGAATAGGAGCACTAGACTAGACATATGACAAAGAAGATTTCTTGCCTATATCAACCACATCAGCTAATAGAAATACAACCTTCGACTGCCAACATGCATGGACGGCTATCATCAACTCCATACAATGATGGATCCTCTCAACCTCTCCCATGTTTTACTATCACGACATAGCAAATGGACCTCCTGGCATGAAGCCCAAAAAATCTTCTCTCCCAACTGTTGTACCAACTTTTCGATAGTCAAACCCATTAGGTTTACCTCCCACTGAACATCCTGCCGATTTACAACTAATTCCTGGCCATCATCAAGCTTTGCAATAAACCCATGTACTCTAACAATTAGTGTGAAAATATTCTCCATCAGTGGCCTAATCGTCAGGGGCAACAAATTTATAAGTTTTAGTCAAGGGTAGCTACTCTCGATTATACATCACAGTGAGTATGAGGGGAGGGGGGAAAGAGGAGGGGAAGATCATATACTCACTCATTGGTACCCTCATCGGCATTGGCAGCAGGAACTTCCATCACCACCGAGGTCCCCTCCATCACGGACAAGAACTAGGGTTTGCAGGGCAACCAAATCAAATCCGTCATCAAGTCCACACGGGGCAAATCCATGTAGACAAACTGTCCACTGGAGAGGGGATACTTACGTGGATAGCGTGGTCGCCACTACACCGGTATGGTCGCCACCGGTGCACTTGTATCTGCCGCTGCGCATCTTAGAGGATGGGGTTGGGCTCGGGCTTCTCTGGCGCGTGCCGCTAGCCAGCAAATCCACCTCACTAGGAGCGCCGCCAGCCAACACCTCCTATCCTTGATGGTCACCGCTAGGCAGTGGGAGCGGCCCACCGTGGTAGGGAGAGAGGGACGAGAAGCGAGAAGAGGAGAGAGGATTCAATCGGGTCCAATCTGTGAAGAAGTCAACACAGGGGCAGAAGGGAAAGTTCATGTCCCAGTCAGTCCCAGTCAGCAAATGAAATACCAAATCACCACCTAATCTCTCAGATGGGGGATATGATCGAGAGTTCACTAAAAAATGGGGCATTTTATCGGTTCAACCAAAAATGGGGCATATGATCAAACGTGCCTGGAAAACAGGGCATATCATCAATTCTCTCAAAAGCAAGGGAGAAGGGTCTAAGTCATGAATGGCAAGTGTGTACAATCTTTTTTTTTAACAACACACAAATAGACATATTTTTTCTTCAAAATTATCGTGTGAGAACTTCATTCCACAATGTACATTTACAAAAAGATTCAATTATTTTAACTGTGCAACATAATTTTAAAAGGTGGTGCCATATAATTTCCCCCATTAACCCTTTGCTTTTATTGATCATGAATCATGAAACAACTGTTACAAAAAAGTTCAGAAAAGCTCTCTAGATCATTCGTTAGTCGGTGATGCTAATGCAAGTGCACCTTTATTTTGATCTCTCCAAACCCAAGAGTACTCCTTTCTAGGTAGACTTGTGTCTCGCATCTCATATAGTGTTTTGCAGCGAAAGATTGATCCAGGCTCCCGCCCTAAGCTTGAGGTAATGGGCACGATAGTCCATCTCAAAGATGATTGGCCTGTCAATCCAGTCCTCTGCATCGCTACATTTCTTCATAACACACTTCTCCGTCAGGATCGCAGCACCAAAATCATCCCTGGCCATGATATCGGCAAAGGCTTCGCCAAATTGAGCAATGAAGCTAGCATCCGCATTCATTTTAACCATCCTGATCTTGGGTTTTGCTAACGGGTTGATGGCGCCGGGGCTAATCTAACGACCATGAAACTCTTGCCTTTTCCCAAGTTTTTTTAGATTTGCAACAGTTCGTAGGATACCTAAATATTGCAGCATTTTCTCAAGAGGAAGCGCCCAGTGCTTACACATCACCTGCCGCAAATTGGTGCCATCTGGCGTGCACAAATCTGAGAGGACGAGGTGGAAATTGGGAGAGGAAGAGAGAGGGTTAGAGAGGCAATATGTGACTTACTGGGAATCAGGAGAGGAATAGAGAAGGGCACTATGGTGGGGAAGTTAAGGTTAGGGCGACTAGTGGCTGGCATATATACCTAGTCTTCATAGGACTATTGGATAGAAAAAAAATACACTGACAGTTTTTACCCATATGTGATATGAATTTTGAAAAGAACCGTTTGAAATAAGCCTCATCACAGATGTTTTTAGTGGACCTTCTGTGATGAGACGTCTAGGATAAGCATTTCTGTAGTAGTGAAAGCTAGCATCTATTTTCATTTTAACCCTTCTTGATCTCGGCTTCCGCCAACGTGCTGCCAGTGTGGGAGTAGAAGTTGATCTAATGCTATAGAACATACAACCCACACACCCATGACACGCTTGCCCTTTTCCCAAGTTTTTTTTATTTGCAACAGTCCACGATATATTTGAATATTGCAGCATTTTCTCCAAAGGAAGCATCTGGTTCTTACACATCGCCTGCCGCAAATTGGTGGCATCTGGCGTGTGCAGATCTGAGAGGAGCAGGAAATGGGAAGATGAAAGGGAGGATTAGGGAGGCGGCAGGTGACTTCGGAGGAATCGGGAGAGGAAGAGAAAAGGGCCCTCCCCCGTGAAAGTTAAGGTTAGCGGGGTGGCTAGCGGCTGACGGCTTGGCATATATACCTAGTTTTGCTGGGCCTTTTGAAATACATAGATGGTTTTTCTAGAAAACCGAAACCGTCTATGTTACATCACAGACGGTTTTTAAAAGCCATCCGTGATATGAATTTTAGAAAGAACTGTCTATGATAAGCTTCATCACAGACGGTTTTGATGAACCGTCCATGAGGAGACGTCTAGGATAAGCGTTTCTATAGTAGCAGAAGCTAGCGTACATATTCAATTTAACCCTTCTTGATCTTGCCTTCCGCCAATAGGCTACCGACATGGGAGAAGAAGTTGATCTAATGCTGTAGAATGTATGACCAGCACGTCCATGACATGCTTTCCCTTTTCCTAGATCTTGTCGTATTTGCATGTGTCAGCAATTTATCAAGATGGTGCAGCATTTTCTCAAGCAGAAGCTTCCGATGCTTACACATTGCCTGCCACAAAGGTGTGCACAGATCTGAGAGGAGGAAATCGGGAGATGAAGAGAGAGGATTAGAGAGGCGGCAAGTGACATAGGAGGAATCAGGAGATGAAGAGAGAAGGGCATTCCACTAGGGAAGTTAAGGTTAGGGGCCGGCTAGCGGTTGACGGCTTGGCATTTACATAGTCTTGCTAGGCCTATTGGTCGAGAAAATATACAAACTATTTTTCTAGAAAATCGTCTCTGATACATCACGCATGGTTTACAGTAGAGACAGTTTTTATAAACCATTTGTGATATAAAATTTGGAAAGAATCGTCTGTGATAAGTATTATCATAGACGATTTTGATGAACGGTTTATAATAAAACGTCTAGGATAATGGTCAAAGCTAGCAAATGTTCATTTTAACCCTTCTTGATCATGGCTTCCGCCAACGGGCTGCCGGTATGTGCTCCGGAACGTACAACCCGCACGCCCACGACACACTTGCCCTTTTCCCAAGTTTTGTCGTATTTGCAACAGTACGCAATTTATCCGGATATTGCAGCATTTTAAGCGTTCGCTGCTTACGCATCGCCTGCCGCAAACGGGAGGCATCCAGGGACCGGATGACGGCCTGGAAACCATCCCGTCCACACGTCCGTACAGCCTACATGTCGTGACAGTGTTCACTGTCTAGACTCCAGAGTCCTCAGCCTGTTTACCTTCGTAGCCAGGCCACTACGTGGAAGCTTGCAGCTGGACGCCTCAAGTTTGCTTCCACGTTGCAAGGTCAAGGCTGAACCGCGCTGTAGTTGAGGAGCCATGTGATTCCGCAATGTCCGATTGCAGGGCCGTTCCAGCTTATATCCACTCCCAAGCCCCAACAGCAAAACGTACTGCTCTATTCGTAGTGCCATACGGCTGGCAGGAGCAGCGACACCCACATTTGGCAGTGTCATCTTCAAAATTTCCTCCATGTACTCACCAAAAAATACCGATACCAGGAAGTCAGCGACACCCACATTTGCCAATTTCATCTTCAAAATTTCCTCCATCTACTCAACGAAAACATACCGTTGAAGCTTCGTTTCATTCCCAAGTTTGTAGCCTGCTGAAGCCTACGTCGTGACTGACAGCGCTGCTTAGTTATAACATATGTAGGCCCGTTTCGCATTGTGATAGCTTATTTGCAAAAGCACATGGTTATTCTCATTGTTGGAGGCAACTGTTGGTTGAAAGAGTGTTTCTTAGAGCAGTAATAATTTGCCGGATACAAAGATGAGGTACAAATATGATACCAATAGTGTCGGATAGGAACGAGAAACAATTGCAAATCAAATAACTAACAGGGTCGCAAATATTTCTCCCAACACAAAAACCCATACATTGTGTGTACAAAAACAATGAAAACAACATACTAGTTTATTTGTTTCAGGCATGCTGAATTCCGCCTGTCGTGAGGAATTGTAACATCACAATCCAAGCACCACAAGAAGCAAGTAACAAATTCATCACAACATATATATGTCCAAATAGCACTAGCATGCTACATATTTTAATTCCTCAGCGTTATTCAGCTCTTGTACACCAAGTTGTCCTTAACTCGAACCCCAAAAATATGAAACTCAAAGTCCCGTAAAAGATTAAAATAGTTTTATGATGCATATGCCGGTGTTTAATTCTTATTAGTAATAACCTTACAAGGAGAAAATGCACAGAAAGCATTGAGTGGTGTTGTTGTCTCAACGACGAGACAACATATATAACATTTATTTGTTGACTGTCATGTTGCATGTTGGCATGGTAAGCAATACAAATAATTTCGTCATTGTTTCAATAGACTAGTATTATTAATATGTTCGGGAATTGGTTTTTTGGATTGAGACAATAGCTTTGTTTATCATTCTAGTCAGAGTGACTGCTATGTGTTGGTCCATATGGTTATGCCAAAATGATGTTGTATTTAATAAGAAAAATTATTGCTACTCCACTGCAGGTTATCTATTTGTTTATGCATTAACTTTGATATCAGTCAGTGCTGCAGCATCTAGAGGCTCAGGATATCGTGTAGCAAGCATGCCAATCCTTGGAGGTGATGGCCAGCAAGGTCTTCAACAGGCATGGTTGGCGTTTTAGCACTAGGATATATGCGGATTGATGCATTTTAAGTTCATTAGTCTCTTTTTTTATTATACATGCTTTTGTATCTATGTCAACCAAAGGGACTAGAAGATCAATTAAACTATTTTCAATTCCAAATTGAAAATGAGGGGTAGTCCTATGCATTGTGCATGGCTTACTTAATAGTACTTAAAAAATCGAGTTAATAAACCAAGATTTCTTGTCGATACTCTAAAAGAAAAAAGTCTATTCAACAAATAGGATAAGATCTAACGAGTTCTCTTCACAATCTTTGTGAAAGAGTAGAATGAGAAGCTAATCAATCTTAAACCCATTGATGAAAACAAAGAGGATAAATATTATAGTTAGGGAAAAAAAGAGGGTTTGGAGATTGAGGGATTTGGACACACACAACTTATAAAGTAGATGGATTTTTTTATACTAGAAATTCCATTGTTGCCGGTATTTGCTTGTAGAATGAGATTCGCATTCGGTCTAATTGTTTTAGCAGAGTTTCTGTGTGAATATTGTAATGAACATGTGACTGTATAAATGTAACACCTAGAGGCTAAGAAATACTTCTGTAGTCGGTTGCATCACCTTGTTGTGGTGGAGCAACACAATTCTTCCTTTATAAAAAAGTTATTTTACCTTACAGTTCTTGAACAACGACATTTGGTTAGAGTAAATCAATTATCGGCATTCTTTTCCCTATACAGACTGTTAAAAATTATTGAAACTAGTAACCCTTATGTCCTCCTAATTGCCTACTCCTAAGGTGTTCCGTGCTACTAATGTATTGCCGCCCCATTGAAAAAATGACAAATAATTTTAGAACTTTTTACAACAGGATTTTATTTATTTCTTGATGTGGACTGAATTTTGATTTAAGTTTTGTGCGATGATAGATACACCCTATGTCGATGTTATCAAATTATTTTCAAAATATGTATGACTTTTTTGTGGTGCAACATGTAGGCGCCAGATGTGGCCTCCATTCCACTGCTATGCTGCCCTGCAGATAAAATATAGCACGTACGGCATGAGGTAGTCAGGAATTGTCGCTGTCCAGGACAGATGTTAGTGGTACACAGCCACACGAGCATCAATTACAGATCTTAGACTTGGCTTCGCAATCATACTTCATCTCGTGCTGGTTCCATTAGTTGCAAAAAGCAGCGGGAGTAGCAAAGCAGAGACCTTTCGACACTGAAAGAAATGTTGACGATTTTGCTGGTAGTTACACGCTTGCTTTGTTGCTATCGCCCGAATGCTCATTTCGTTTCTAGTCTCTCCCTCCAAATTTCTGATGCATGGTGTGTACGATGGATGCTTATCCGAGGGATTCAACCTGTGTGGAATTTTATTTACATTTTCTATAATTTTACCACAATTACATGTTTTTTGTTACCTAATTTTTAAATATTGGACTCTCTTCTTTTTCTCCCCCTCTTGCGCGTGCGCACCACTCCCTAGTGGTGTCACTATTGATAGTATAATAGAAGTCATGTTTCGTATTTTGCGATTACACTTTTACATATTTCATTTTTATTACTTGTCCATTAAAGGGTATTTCCTTGGTGCCATTTTCACCACATTCCGTCCAGTCAACACACTTCGACAAGCCTCGCCATATCAGTCATCTCCTCTCAAAAAAGACGATGGTACTCCCGGTCATTATTTTTGGATCTCCCCTCTAGTGATCCTAGGTGGAAAACAAAATTGGCACCAGAAAAACTTCTGAAAACATTGAGACATGTAGACATTCCGATGTTACGTGGAACTATTAATATTCGTGAATAAATACATATTTTACAAATTCAGAGCACTACCGTGTGCTATATTATTCCCTCTTCTTTTTTTTTATGCAACACCTGAATGAAAATATTTTGGCTAGAAATTTTGTCGTTTCATAGTGCATCACCACATTTACATGTGGGATTCTTTTTTAATTTTCTTGAATAATAAAAGATTACTTTCGGCCTATGCACCGAAAGGATGCACATAACCAATTATTACATTGTTGAACATTCATTTACGCTCAATGGCATTAGCGACATAAAATAGAAAGCACATAACACGCCTAGCTCTAAAGGCAATTAATTAAAACAAAGCCTGCTATTAAGCTGCCACCCATGAGTTTGAAGTATATCCCGCACTCCCTGCTCCAGCATATGCGAGGCCACACCAAGTATATCCTGCATGCCGTGACGGCGTTGGAACAGGGACCATGTACGAAGCCAGTGGACAACCATATAAATAACCTCCAAAGGATTAGAATTTCTCTTTCTATCAAAAATGATATTATTACGATGGAGCCAAATAGACCAACAAATAGCCACAGCCTCAACCAACAAAATATCCCTTTTATCCCCAATCGTTCCATTCAACTATCTCTCAAACATATTGGAAACATTAAATGGAGGTCCACGCCCCAACACCAAGTGAACTAATTGCCGATAAACCGAGTAAGGGGACACTCAAAAAACTAGTGTTGAATTGTTTCAGTACTAGAGCACGAGCAACACAATTGGCTACTGTTCTAGTTCCTTTTGCGTGGATTATCTTTAGTGAGAATAACCATTTTATGTAAATACCATAAGAAGATCTTCATCTTTGGAGGAGGTTTGGATTTCCACATTTGAACATTTGTGCGTGGAAGAATAAAGTTACCCAATGCTATGTACATTGATTGTGCCCGAAAATATCTGAGCTAAATGAGTCCTGCTCGGACGAAAGCTGCACCAATGCAACCTCTTGTACAATCTCATGCCATTGGGTCAACTTGGGGCCAACAATAGCAAAATGGAAAGAAATATTAAGAGGAACCATACCAAGGACTTCCATGATAGTAGCATGTCCCCATTGCACTATATTATACAAGAGGGGATAATTATCACAGAAGGGCTCAATATCGAGCCACTTGTCCTCCCAAAACTTGATTTGCCACCCACTCATCACCTTATGGGTACCAAAATGGCAAAAATGATCGATGCTTAACTTTCACTAAGCCAATCCAGAAGCAAGAGTCACTTGGCTTACTCGTTACCTAGCCCAAAGATTGGCTACTTAAGTATTTATTATGAAGCAGTGCCTGGCATATCTCATCTTCAGTTAATAGTTTAAAGAGCCGCTTGCTCAATAAACAAACATTCTTCAGACTTAGGTTTCGAATGCCTAAACCCTCTTGATCCTTAGGCCAGCATAGAACATCCCATCGAGCCAATCTATACTTGTGCTTTGGTTGGTCACTCTGCTGGTAGAACCGTGAACGATAACAGCTTCGGAGCTTCTTCTCAGAGCTCAGAGCCAAAAATCACCCCTCATGCTACTCCAATGTACTCTTCTTTCATGGCAATTATCATCCTCTTTTTCCATGCTAAAATTGGACCAACCCATAGTAGGATATGCCCACCACCACCCCCCACACCCTAACAAGACTCCATATCGGAGCTCCAATAAGGCAAGGAGACAACAGGAGGAGGAGGGACCTATGTGCAGATGTGCTGCAAGGTGAAGGGTATTGTGAGTCATCTAATGACGTGGACAATATTTGTGATGAATATTTTACCATCATATGTGGAGTTGAATTTTTGGTTACATGAATTCGAGATTTGAATTATTCGCTGTGTGGTTGATGATGTCGAGTTTATCAATTTGTCTCAAGGAAAAATTAATTGGATGAAGATTTTTCTCAACTGACTTGGGTCAAGTCGAAAACTTGTGCTCGGAACGCTTTGCTTGATCTATGGTGTGCAGGTGCGAGTTGGGTGCAGCGATGGTTCGATCATGTGGATTGGCATGAAGCTTGGAGGGCGGAGATGTGGTTGGTAATGACGACGACATCGTGCGGCTTAAAAGCATATACACGGAGGACAAGGAAGCGTGTGGAGCCAAGACGTGAAGACCAAGTTGGTGCGAGGGCGTTTGGGTAAAAACACAAAAACCATCAAAGCTCAACCAAGAAATTGCAACGGCAGCCGGGAAGCGGTTTAGGGTTGATTGCTTAGGGTGGAAGGAAAATCGAATGATGGCTAAACTAGTTAGACGCTTTGTGATGCGTGCTAATTAGGTTAGGCCCATTAGGGCATTAAGGCCCAAGTGGTGGGAGGTATGCCTCCACCACTATAAATAGAGGGATAAGATGTGCTTATCTTTTAACTCTTAAGAAGCTTAGTGAAAACCCTAGTTAGGGGCTACTCAAGAGAGCTTTGGTCTCATCATGAGAGGCTTGTAAAACATTTAGAAAAACCCACGAAAATACAATACAAAAAGATTTTTCCAATTCCCTTGTGTTCTTGAGTTATTTCCTTCATTAGCTCTTGTGGATTTTTGTTTTTCTTGTTTTTCTTGTGGATTGATCCATGGTATGGCAAGTAAGTGATGGGGAGATCAACTCTATACTGATCCCATCCAAGCATACCCAAGGATTCAACCTTTTCTTTCTCTATTTTGAATTCTCTTGGAGAAGAAGCAAGAAATGGAATTTTCGTGATTAATCTTTGTAGAGAGTTTGAACCTGTGATTTGGAGCTTGGAATAGGTTGCTGGGATATGTGAGTTAGTTCCATATTGATTGCATATCATAATTCCTCATGAGCACCTAGAAAGCCTTTTCTTTCAATCTTTAGGGCTGTTTTGAGGGAGTTGATAAAATATGAGTTTTTGGGTGACACAAATTGTGCTTAACTCTTGATCTAGAATCACAATACCCTTCTCTAACTCCCTACAAAGTTTCATCGAATTTGGTTGGACGGATTTTGAACTAGAGTGAAAGTTGCATCATTTTTCTGTGTTCTGGAAATCGAAATCCAGACAGTCCGTATTAAATCCGGAGGGTCCGTGTTAAATCCGGAGGGTCCAGATTTGCACTGTTGCTGCTTCGGACGTTCACTGTTTTGATCATGACTTTTGCATCCGAACTCGGAATTCGGTGATCTTGGGCTTGTTTCAAAGCTATCGACGAGCTCCACATCACCAAGGATTGTTGAGGGTTTTTTCCGCTGTATTTTCACTCTGATCGTACTAGTCCTTATGTGACTTTGTATGTGAAGGTTAAGTGAAAGAATTTTGAATTCGACATTCAGCCCCCCTCTGTCGAAAGCCATCGTTCCAACAAGTGGTATCAGAGCCAGGTTTCGCTTGTCTATAAGTTTTGACCGGCTTTGCAAGCCATGGCTTCCCATGGGTACTCAACTCGTCCTAGTATCTTCAATGGAACGGATTGGGAGTTTTGGAAAAATAGAATGAGAATTTTTATCCAGTCAGAGGGG
Source organism: Stipa capillata (assembly GCA_019208055.1). Taxonomy (NCBI): domain Eukaryota; kingdom Viridiplantae; phylum Streptophyta; class Magnoliopsida; order Poales; family Poaceae; genus Stipa; species Stipa capillata. Next base: position 21,778 of record JAGXJF010005897.1, read on the forward strand.
CTTTCTATTTGGCAAATCATTGAAAGAGATTCTACTCTTCCTGAGATAGTGACGCCTGCAAATTTGATTGATGTTGAAAATAATAGTAAGGCCATCAACTACTTGCTGTCTGGGTTAGATAGAAAAGAGCATGAGAGGGTTGCTCATCTTGATATCGCTCACAAGATTTGGTCGACCTTGATCAGTTACCATGAGGGGTCCGACCAAGTCAAGATTGCGAGAGCGGATCAATTCAAAGTAGAATACAATCGCTTTGAGCAGCGCCCTGGTGAGACAATAGCTGAGCTTTTGCTTGGTTTGAGAAGATTGTGAACAAGCTTAGAAGTGTTGGGGTTACCTATTCAAATGTGGAGATGGCTAGACATGTATTGAATACCCTAGAGCCTGCTTATGAGGTTAGGAAGATAGTCATCCAAGAATCCACCAATTTGGATACTCTCATACTTGATTTGGTCTTCTCGAAGCTCTCAACTCATGAGATCACTTCTGAGAACCGAAGCTATCAAAAGAACCAATCGCTTGCTTTGGTTGGGAACACGGTTTTGGATCCTTCAGGGTTGATATCTTCTTGTGGGGGTTCTGAAGTCTCAGGTGCGTGTCTTGTTTTGGGATCTTTGGGTTTGTCTCTTGTAGCTTTGTCTTCTCTATCCGATGATCAACTTGAATCTCTTCCCGAGGATGAGCTCGCGTTATTTGCAAGATGCTTCTCTAGGGCATACAAGAATGTGAGAAATAGAAGAAGAAAGACCTTGGACATCATTTTCTACAGATGTGGTGAGACAGGCCACATCCGATCTGAGTGTCCCAATCCTAATGAGAGAAACAAGTTCGCTTCTAAGTTTCAGGACAAGAGAAGAAACAAGTTCGAATCCAAGTCCAAGGTGCAAGTGGCTAAGAAGAACCTTCGCCGGGCTCTCGCCGCCTTTGAAGGTGGTGATGTGAGCACCGATTCTTCTTCTACTTCCTCTTCAAGTGAGGATGAACCGGAGTCACCCAAGCACAAAAAGAAGAGCAAGAAGAAGGTGGAGCATGGCTTCACAGGCATGTGCATCATGGCTCGGGATACAGAGGAGAGTGAGGATGATCTTGAGAGTGAGGTGAGCTACACCTTCGATGAACTTAGTGTCATGCATGAGAAGCTTCAAGATATGTTTGATTTGCAAAATGACACTTTGTTTGCCTCTATTAAGAAGTCTAAGGATCTCTCAAGCAAGTAGATTCACTTACACTAGAACTTGCTAAGCTTAAGAGTAATGATGATGAGTGTGCAAGTTGTGATGTTTTCTATAAAGAATTTCTTGAAACTAAAGATGCTCTTGCTAGTGTAAATGAATTGCTTGAATCATCTAGAATTGAATTAGATAAACTTAAGTTGAGCCCTTGCTCCTTTTTTGCCTCTAAGGATGATGATTTAGACTTGCTTAAGAAAGAACTTGTAATGCTCAAATCCTCTCATGCTAACTTGCTTTGTCTAGGATCTATTGGATGTCCCTCTAGCATAGCACCTCTCAATGAATTGAATGAAATAAAGTTGTGCTTTGCTCTAGGTTTCCTGATGCACATCTTAGTCATTCAAGAACTAATGGTATATAAGGACAATCTAGCCAAAATAAAAACTGCTTATCTTGTTGGTTACATTGTTTACTCAGCTCATGCTAAGGAACTAAAAAATGCTAAGAAACAACTTGCTAGCACTAGTTCTAAAAGCACTCAAGAACCTTCTTCATGTTTAAAATGCAAATACTTGGAAGGTAGAAATAGAGAACTAAATCAAACAGTTTTAGAGATGAGGAGGCCTACTTGTAATAAATGCTCAGATCTAGAAGAAGAAAATCAGGACCTAGGTAAACACATCACTGAGCTTTACAGAAAAACTCACCTTGGCTAATGCTACTGCTTCTAAGCTACCTGTTGATGCCTCACCTTGGCTAAGGCTGTTAGAGTGTCAGCTTCAGGAGCTTGTCTCACGTGTGCTCCTTTGCTTAGGGAAGTAGACTACCTCAAGAAAACTTTGGAGAGATTTTCATAAGGTAGGAAAGAACTGAACATGATCCTAGATAAGTCTAGAGTGAGCTCAGGCAAGGGTCTAGGTTTTAATCATGTAGAAGAAAACAAGAACCACCCTCCTCATCCCATTGGTACTAGAGGTAGAGGCTTGATTGAGAGATCTCAGGGGGAGAGGAGGACAGTGTTTAAGAAAGGTGGTTACTTAGAACCAATTAATCAAAACAAGAATGCTTCTGATTCAAATGGTGTCACCTCACAGAAGGTCAAATACCATTGTACTCATTGTTGCAAGGATGGTCACTTGGTTGAGTTCTGCTTTCGACGTCTCAAGGAGGAGCGTCGAGACCGTGCTCGTGCTCTTAGGAGTATTCAACGACGCAATAATGCGTTGGATGTTCGTAAGACACACGAGGCCTCAAAATGTTGAGGCTCTTAGTGGTTCTAGGAGGCGACAGGGTGTAGATCGCTTAGAGTCTTTTTGCCGTCCTCTTGGAGGTGTTTCGCGTACTTTGATACGTGACGTTCCTCCACAGCATGGTCTTAATCAAGGTCGTTGTGTTGCTCTGGATGTTGCATTGCATGCTAATCACTCACAACTTTCTGTTCCTGCTAAGAGAGTGACTCAGTACTGGATTCAGAAATCTTTGCTTACTAACCCCAGTACTAAGTCCATTCGTTCTCAGTCTTTTGTGTAGGTTGACCGGCGAGGGTTGGTGAACATGTGGCTTGTTAATTCCGGGTGTTCACGCCACATGACCGGAAGCTCAAAATGGTTCACCTTCATCAACAAGGCGTCTCGTGATGAGTTCATCACTTTTGGAGACAACTCTCATGGGTGCGTGACATACAAGGGCACAGTGCGCGTCAACAATAACAACATCCTCAAGGATGTTGCTCTAGTGAGTAAACTGAAATACAATCTCATCTCTGTTTCGCAGCTTATTGATGATGATTATGAGGTCTGTTTCAAAAAGACTGGGTGTCGCGTTCTTGACTCTTCGGGTGCACTTGCTTTTGGGATTTCTTGCCCTGGTAGAGTTTTTGCAGCTGAGTTTAGTTCTTCTGAGTCTAGGTGCTTTCTTGCAACTAGTTCTTCAGTTCTTCAACTTTGGCACCGACGTTTGGGGCATGTTGGTTTTGATCACTTGACAAGAGTTGGTAGCCTTGACCTTCTGAGAGGCTTGCCCAAACTCAAACCTATCAAGGATTTGGTATATGCTCCATGTCGGCATGGCAAACAAGTTGCAACTTCCCATCCACCTGTAAATCAAGTGAAGACTAATGGACCCGCTCAATTTTTACACATGGACACTGTAGGTCCAGCTCGGGTCCGATCGGTGAGTGGGAAGTGGTATGTTCTTGTCATAGTTGATGACTACTCTAGATACTCTTGGGTGTTTTTCATGGAGCATAAATCTGAAGCATTTGAGTTGTTTTGAGATTTGGCTTTGAGGCTTTTAAATCTCTTTCCTGGTGCTTTGAAAGGTGTTCGAAGTGATAATGGTTTAGAATTCAAGAATGTCTCTTTCGCAGACTTTCTTGCTAATCACGGCATCGAGCATCAGTTCTCCACCCCACGTACCCCTCAACAAAATGGTGTTGTGGAGAGGAAGAATAGGATTTTAGTTGAAATGAATAGAACTATGCTTGATGAATATGGCACATCACGACGGTACTGGGCTGAGGCTGTTAGTACTGCTTGCTATGTGTCCAACCTTGTACTTCTACGAGCTCTCTTACATGTGACATCTTATGAGCTTATGTTTGGGAAGAAGCCAAATGTGTCTCACATGAGGGTTTTTGGTTGCAAATGTTTTATCTTAAAGAAGGGTCTTCTTGACAAGTTCGAGTCGCGAACTTCTGATGGTATGTTGCTAGGTTACCTTGGACACTCGAATGGATATCATGTGCTTAATCTTGAAACTAACATCATTGTGGAGTCTTATGATGTGACTTTTGATGAGGCTAGTCCAGCTAGACCCGATCTTTCAGGTTCTCCACAGGAATCAGAGTCAATCTTTCAAGAGGAAGATGAGTTGGAGAGTGACGTGGGTCATGCCCCCACTTCTCATGTGCAAGCTGTGGATCCTCTGATTATTTCTTCAACTATAGCCGAGGGTCCTGTGTCCACTACTTCCTCTTCGGTAGGGGTACCCACTTCATCGGCAGCTCAGCTCCCTACCTCTTCTTCAGCTGAGGTAGAGGCTATCGAAGCTACTTCCACAAGAACTCCGGATTTGATCGGGGCAAATAATCGGTGACATCTTTGAGCTTGTAACACGCTCCAGGTCCATTTCTTCCTCAGACTTGGCACATTCTGCTTTTGTTGCTTCTTTTGAGCCCAAAGATATATGTCATATACTTTCTAGTGATAGTTGGGTCAATGCCATGCATGAGGAATTAGAGAATTTTGAGAGGAACAAGGTTTGGGCGCTTGTAGAACGTCCACTTGGTCACAATGTCATTGGGACCAAGTGGGTATTTAAGAATAAGCAAAATGAGGATGGTATTATTGTTCGCAACAAGGCTAGACTCGTAGCTCAAGGGTTTAGCCAAATAGAAGGCTTTGATTTTGATGAAACATTTGCACCTGTTGCTCACTTAGAGGCTATATGCATTTTGCTTGCATTTTCTGCTTCCAAGAGATTTAAGCTTTATCAGATGGATGTTAAAAGTGTATTTCTAAATGGTTTCATTGAAGAAGAAGTCTGTGAAACAACCTCCAGGATTTAAAAACCCTAAATACCCTAATCATGTGTACAAATTGTCTAAGACTCTCTATGGTCTTAAGCAAGCCCCTAGAGCTTGGTATGATAGACTTAAGAGCTTCTTGATCCAAAATAGTTTTGAAATGGGTAGGGTAGACAAGACCTTGTTTCTTCTTAGGCGTGGCAATAACCTACTAATAGTGCAAATATATGTGGATGACATAATCTTTGGTGGCTCCTCTAATGCTCTTGTGTCCAAGTTTTCTGAGATGATGAGTAGGGAATTTGAGATGTCCATGATGGGTGAGCTTCAGTACTTCTTGGGTTTGCAAATTAAACAGACAAAGGAAGGCACCTTTGTTCATCAAGCCAAGTACACCAAGGATATCTTGAAGAAGTTCGGGATGAGCGATGCCAAGCCGCTTAATTCCCCGATGTCAACAACCATATCTCTTGGTCCTGATGATGAAGGAGAGGCGGTGGACCAGAAGGAGTTCAGAAGCATGATAGGCTCACTCCTCTACTTGACAGCAACAAGACCTGACATCCAGTTCGCTGTCTGCTTGTGTGCGAGGTTCCAAGCCTCACCGAGAGACTCCCACCGGCAAGCTATGAAGCACATCATGAGGTACCTTCGATCATCTTTTGAGTATGGACGTTGGTATTCTTGCTCTTCTGTTCTTGGGATTCGGGATTTTTCAGATGCAGATTTTGCCGGGTGTAAAATTGACCGCAAGAGCACTTCTGGTACTTGTTACTTTCTAGGTACTTGTTACTTTCTAGGCACTTCTCTTATTTCATGGTCCTCTAGAAAACAATCATCTGTTGCACAATCCACTGCTGAGGCCGAGTATGTTGCAGCTGCAAGTAGCTGTAGTCAAATTCTTTAGATGATCTCTACCTTCAGGATTTTGGGTTGAACTTTGATAGTGTCCTACTTTTCTGTGATAACACTAGTGCTATTAACATTGCTAAGAACCCAGTGCAACACTCTAGAACCAAACACATAGATGTGTGATTCCATTTTCTTAGAGATCATGTTGAGAAGGGTGACGTTGTGCTCAAGTTTGTTGATTCTGAAAATCAGCTTGCGGACATTTTCACTAAGCCCTTGGACTCTACACGATTTTGTGCACTTAGAGGTGAATTGAGGATCATACATCCCTACGGTCTAGTGTGAGAGGGAGCTTTCTTCTTGTGTACCATATTGTAACATAGTGCATTTTATATCATTTGTGATATATCATGTGCACTTTCTAATTTCACGAGCTTTGCTTATTATCCTAAAAATGACAATGATTTACTAGAGTTCGCTATATGCCATGTTTTCATTGTCTAGCTCATTTCACCATGTTTTGACATATGTATTCAAGAATTTGCAATGCTAGATTAATTGGACAACAACTTGAACTTAAATTTTTGATCTACTGATGAGTTGCTTGCTAGGGAATTCTTTGCTTTTGAATCTGCTTATGTCTCTAGTATAGCAACTATGATCTCTGTTGTGACTGGTCAAAGATAGGACTTCATGGTAATCTTGATTAGGATCGCTAGTGACTTGACATGCCTAGGCTTTTGTGGCTCGAGTCAGAATATGCTTATTGTCATTAGGAGTCAGTAGCTTTGCTCTACATGCTTGAAATCTATCATGTGTTGATGTGAAAAATGCTAAATCGGGGATGAACCAGTCAAGGTACTTGCTCGTGCAGGAGATAGTACTTTGGTTGTGGCTAGTCCAAATAATCATGTGGAATCAATGTGAAAAAGTCAGGATGAATCGCTCAAGGTACTTCCTCGTGCAGGGGGTTGTATTTTGGTTGTGACTAATCTATTTAATCATGTGATTGCTTAATCCAGCATGTGGTAGAGTATTTTGGTCCTAATCTTAATCGATTATCCTCCTAGTCATGGCTTAGCACTAGTTTGTCATACTTCACTCATGCTTAGATTCATTGCAATTGTGACCATCTAGCTTGGAACTCATCATTAGTGAAATCTTTAATATGCTAAGAACTTGAGATGCTAGATGCTCTTCTTGATCTACATGTCTTTTATGGTTTGATGAGCACCTATGTGACGTATTAGCACTTTATGTGTCTCATTTTGGATAATTCTTAAAGCTCGCTAAAAACTAAAAAATCAAAAATTTCCATTCCATTCCATGCATACATGCTTATTCTTGATATTCTATCATTGCATAGTCTAAGGGGCAGGCGTGAAGTCCCCTGATGACTATAGTGCCAAAGGGGGAGAAATAGTAGTATCAATCATACATTGGCATTTTTTTGCGAGATAGGCATGTGTGTGCATTTTTGAACTTGATCTTGGATGTATCTCGCATTGTTCTGGAGTAGATCATAGACATATGGTTTATAGGAGTGAGGGAGAGTTTTGGTGATTATGTTTTGCCTTCACTCACATTTTTGTATCTTACTCTTGTTGACATTCACTTGGCTCAGTACTTGCTTTCTCTTTCTTTTGGTCAAGTGTGAATTCTTGCAAGTTGGTTGCTTTAAAATATTTCAACCAACTCCAATTTGATTGATTGAGAGAAGTTGGCAATATATTCATCGAGGAGATTGTGAGTCATGTGATGACATGGACAATATTTGTGATGAATATTTTGACGCCATATGTGGAGTTGAATTTTTAGTTGCATGAATTCGAGATTTGAATTATTTGCTATGTGGTTGATGATGTTGATTTTATCAATTTGTCTCAAGGAAAAATTGATTGGATGAAGATTTTTCTCGACTGACTTGGGTCAAGTGGAAAACTTGTGCTCAGAATGCTTTACTTGATCTATGGTGTGCAGGTGCAAGTTGGGTGCAGCGATGGTTCGATCATGTGGACTGGCATGAAGCTTGGAGGACGGAGATGCAGTTGGTGACGACGACGACATCGTGCGGCTTAAAAGCATGTACACGAAGAACAAGGAAGTGTGTGGAGCCACAAGACGTGAAGACCAAGTCGGTGCGATGGCGTTTTGGTAAAAACGCAAAAACCATCAAAGCTCAACCAAGAAATTACGACGGTGGTCGGGAAACGGTTTAGGGTTGCTTGCTTAGGGTGGAAGGAAAATCGAATGATGGCTAAGCTAGTTAGACGCTTTGTGATGCGTGCTAATTAGGTTAGGCCCATTAGGGCATTAAGGCCCAAGTGGTGAGAGGTATGCCTCCACCACTATAAATAGAGGGATAAGATGTGCTTATCTTTTAACCCTTAGGAAGCTTAGTGAAAATCCTAGTTAGGGGCTGCTTAAGAGAGCTTTGATCTCATCATGAGAGGCTTGTAAAACACCTAGAAAAACCCACGAAAATGCAATACAAAAAGATTTTTCCAATTCCCTTGTGTTCTTGAGTTATTTCCTTCATTAGCTCTTGTGGATTTTTATTTTTCTTGTTTTTCTTGTAGATTGATCCATGGTATGGCAAGTAAGTGATGGGGAGATCAACTCTATACTGATCCCATCCAAGCATACCCAAGGATTCAACCTTTTCTTTCTCTATTTCGAATTTTCTTGGAGAAGAAACAAGAAATAGAATTTTCCTGATTAATCTTTGTGGAGAGTTTGAACCTGTGATTTGGGGTTTGGAATAGGTTGCTGGGATATGTGAGTTGGTTCCATATTGATTGTATATCATAATTCCTCACGAGCTCCTAGAAATCGACAGTTTGCCTTTTCATTCAATCTTTAGGGCTGTTTTGAGAGAGTTGATAAAAGATGAGTTTTGGGGTGAAACAAATTGTGATTAACTCTTGATCTAGAATCATAATACCCTTCTCTAACTCCCTACAAAGTTTCATCGAATTTGGTTAGACGGATTTTGAACTAGAGCAAAAGTTGCATCATTTTTCTGTATTCTAGAAATCGAAATCCAGACAGTCCGAATTTCACCCGAAGGGTCCGAAATCCGGAGGGTCCGGATTTGCACTGTTACTGCTTCGGACGTTCACTGTTTTGATCATAACTTTTGCGTCTGAACTCGGAATTCAGTGATCTTAGACTTGTTTCGAAGCTATCGACGAGCTCCACATCACCAAGGATTGTTGAGGGTTTTTTCGCTGCATTTTCACTCTGATCGTACTAGTCCTTATGTGATTTTGTATGTGAAGGTTAAGTGAAAGAATTTTGAATTCGACATTCACCCCCCTCCTCTGTCGGAAGCCATCGTTCCAACAGGTATGCAGAGCAGTGTGCGATTACATAACCATATTTGTCCAAATTCAACATTCTCACCAATTAATCATCCGGATTGGTCCCTTGTTCTACTTCACTCTCTAGTCTCCATCTCTACTAAGCATTCATCCATTTGCCTCACCTTACTGTCTCTCCACAACCATCATGGTTGGCTGTTCACTACTTATGATGCCAACGTTGTGCTCCTCCTTGTCGCCATGGCCATCGTCATCACCGTCTCTCTATGCACGACCTCCGCCTCCACCAACGTCAAAAATAGGAGGAACCTCCCTACAATACCTCACGTATGCCACACTTCTTCCTATCCGATGTGGAACCTTGCCATCTTCATGACTTTGGTTAAGTTTGGTTAAGACCATGGCCGCATTTTATAGCACTAATTTCATTTTTCAGAATGAGCTTAACTTTGGTTAAGTTAAATTATACCAAAGTCATGAAAAAATAACCGGATTTGCTAATTCTATTCTTCTACTCGCCAACGTCTAACCTTTTTCTTACTAAACCGTATTCTTCTTCCTCAACTCTCTTTCTTTCTATGGCCATCTGCTGCTGCTTCGGTGACACTGACGATTGTGACAAGTTGCTACCTGCGGTGACCACGTCAATTCCACCATTGGCGAGGTTAGGTTTACCCCTCCCTCCCCCCCCCCAAAGTTTAGAAGGATGGCTGGCTAGGCGCAGGCAAGGTAGGACCTCCGGTAGGTAGAGCTGGTGGGCATGTCGATGAGCTAGAAGAGGAACCAGTGGTGGTGGTGGTGGTTGAGATTAGCAAGTTGGGAAGCCACCGAAAAAGGGCAAGAAGGCGGCGCAGTGGTGGCAATGGGGGATACGGAAGCTATAGAGGGAGGGGGATTAGAAGGGAGAAATAGGGTTGGTGTTGGAGGGCGGCCCAGCGTCGGTGAGAGGAGGGGGACAGTGTTGGGATCTATGGGGAGAGGAAATGGTGGGTAAGGGTTGTGTATGATTTTTATATAAGTGGCAGATAAAATCTGAGCTATCGGATAAGTATCTGATGGTCTATAAACATTTCACTATCGCCAAATAGGAAATGAGTCATTTGCTAAATAGGCGCCACCAAAGAAGATGAAGCAAAGAAGAGAAAAGAGCCGGGCGTATATATGCATGCAAGTTGCCCACGGAACAAAGAACAAATCTAGATTAGGAGTTTGAGTTTTTATGTGAACAAGATGTGGCTAAGCATGAGAACCATCTCTTCCTGCAGTGGAGCTATAGGGATTCGCGGATTTATTTATGGTCTCGGGAGCATACTCGTGGAGATATATGTATGTGCTGTATGTCTACGGTAATGTTCGTAAGTGTATATCGTCTTTGTAGTTGAAAAAAAAGATTAAATATTTTTTAAACTGATATGGCTATGCATACTATCTTCTTTTCTAGAATGCGGCCTAGTAACGTATCACACCTATTCACGTATGCAGTGAGCGTGCATGGCCTTTGGGGTGCAGCTTAGCATACAGTAGATTCTTGCCCATTTCTTAATTGAATGGCAGGAGAGCGCCCTTTTGCGATGAAGGACATTCTCTGACTCTTTATCTCAAACGACTGCGCGAGAGGTCCATCAATCGTTCACAACCCCGCAATTTATTCCAAAACGCAGTATTGATTCGATCAGACAAAATACTCAAATAACATTATTGCCAGTGAACTAGTCGATCGAGTTGATTTAAGATATCCAACATATGTCATAGCCCACTCCAAATAATAGTAGTACGGGGAGTACGTTCCGGTGCTTCCATTGCTATAAAAAAAAAGCTTTTACAACTGGTTCAAAAAAACTATGTCAGCCAGTTTTAGATCTGCATGTAAGCGAGAGGAGCTAATAATATATTTTATATCAGCCAGCTTTTGGAGCGGACTGAGATAACAAAACCTGAGTCAGTTCACTCAACAAACCGATTTAGATATATCAGAACCGACTGAGATAAAATTATATCTCCGTTGTTTCATCCAACAAAACCGATTAAAATAAAATAGTATCTTCGTCAGTTCATCCAACAAAATCGATTGAAGTAAATTTGTATCTCAGTCGCTTAATCCAACGGAACCGACTGAGATAATATATTACGTCAGTTGGTTCTGTTGGATGAAGCGACTAACTTATTGCATTATCCTAGCTGGTTTTTGTTGCTGATCCGGTTGGGATATTGTTTGTGACAGGTAGGCATAATACAAGTTTCTACCTAAAAACACAAAATACAGTTTATATATCCCAAAATTTGCAGATCTCTCCTAGATCATCCCATGACATAAATATATATCTACACACACACATTGACATTCACATCATATTTTAATTCAAAGATGCACTCAAGTAGATAGAAATTTATAAATTAAAGAAGTCCATCCATCACATTTGAATTGAGTTCATTACACAGTCGAATACACAAGTTTGAATCACATTTGAATGAACTCATTCGTCGGTTCCATCCTGGTGGAACTTGCCGTTCGGTTTGATGGCTTTCGGAACAATGAAGGCTGCCAACTGTATTCGAATCATGACAAGCTCCTTCTTTAGCAATACCGTTTTGGTAATAGGTGCAACCTTTCCATATGAAGATCATACTGCTCCCATGTAGAATAAGATGAATACGATACTATTATAGAAATATTTTGCTTACCCCAGTGACTGCGGATTTGTTCTCGGTAGCTCGACCCATGAGAAGGTTTATGTGGTGGTAGACATAGAACCCAAAGAAATTGCTCAAGTCAGGGTGCTGCTGGCACTAAAAAGATATAGATGAACTCAGTTTAATTAAGTTATATGGAACTCATATTATGAAGCATAAATGTGTGAAATTGTATACATACCAGAAAGTTGAAGAAGTGATATAGCTTATTAGGGCCCCCACCTTGACTTTTTTCCCTCTGTGCACAAGGAAAAGTTGGTAGGCTCTGAATGATGGTAACAAAGTTTTAATGAGACTAGTGATCTAATACAATAGAGTTAGATGAGGTAATTCTTTTACCTGTCAATCAACCTGCCGACCCTTTTGAAGTTGGTCTTCTTATTCAGGTAAGAGTCCAAGTAATAGAAAATGGACTCATTAAATATAATAACAATAAGAATCCAGTGAAAAATATATAGTCGTTAATCCAAAGTAAGTTGATGTTGCACACCGAAGGTACAAAATGGACAAGGATCATAAATGAAAAAGTATATAGCACTTACTTTTTATTGAAAGGATAAAAGATGAATTTATTATCTTGGGAGGCCTCCATAACTTGGAAGACGTAATCCTTAACAACTCTTTCACATTCATCCATGGACTCCTCAGAGCCAAGGTGTGGGTCAAGGAATCCTATCTATTCTTTCGCTTCTCTTGCTTTGACAAGGACGTACCTATATATACACGACCAAAGGGTTCTATATTAGCGATATGTATCAGTATTGTATTAATATACATGTAGCATGAGTGTAGACACTTACAGTGTGAAGCATCTAATGAGGCTCGCGTCCAATGTGTTTAGATTGTACATAGGTACAAGTCCTCCCAAGTCACTGGGAACTGTCACCCTGTTCGTGGAGGAAGTGCTCATATTTGAACTTGACTAGGATACTTTCGCTCAGCTCCTTCTTGTTTTGTTTCTTAAAGTTATCCATGTAATTCTTGTGCAACGTTGAGCAAGCCCACCCAAGCTCGGAGGCATTATTATTTGGATGCTTCACTAGTGGTTTCCTGAGCTTGTATGTACATTTAATTGGAGCAGCCGGGAGACTCCCTCTAGCGTCATATATCGCTTGAATTTTTTCGATGAACATCTCTTCGCCAGGAGCCAAGTGCATAAACTGCTTTCCCGCACCATGCTCCGGCAGCTCCACATTTGGCTCCCGTGCACTACTCTTTGGCGATTCTTGCATCGGTGGTTCTAACACTCGTGGTGATAAGGCCAACATTATTATACAGGAGTGTGTCGAAGGTACCGCCAAAAACTTGCTAGTCCGCCGTGACTAGTCGAGGAAGATGTCCCTCTTGGGCCATTGAATAAATGTGTCCTTGGCATTCTCTGGAGTTAAGATCTCATCATTCGGTGGAATAGGGAGCTTGACTTGCTTGAAGGTGTTGTTGACACTGTCGACATTCACCTTTGCATACAAAGGGGCTAGGGGAACATTGTGTTCCATCTGCTCTCCTGATGTTGGATATACTAGCCCCCAATTTGCATCAACCGGTTCATCCAAACCCTGAATCCTCACTTTAATAGTGCATTTCGTTGCAACCTACGTAATGATGCACACTATTAGCTAAGGGATCTAAAACGATCTTGTGTGGCGCATTGCAAAAATATAGCGCTTTTACCTTGATCTCATCGCACGAGGTAGGGATGTCAATCGACACGCAGCTACTCCTATGGGCATCGGGGTTGCACATAATGGTTCGTTCTCTTCTCCAAGCTTAAACTCCATTCTTAGGTCATTTAGAATTTTTTTCTTGAAGGTCTAGATGCTTGCGTTGTTCTTTGAGCGCTTTCCTTACTCTTTCGTATTGGCGCTTCGCTTCTAATTCTTGGTTGTATTCATATTTCCATGGACAAAAGGACCCTACACCCCGGGTGCGACCGGGGTGCTCCAGGTTTCCCAAGCCTCTTCCAATATATCACTCGAGAAGGTCCTAGCTTGAGATGTCGCATTGAGTTCAAGCTGCAAAAGCAAGAATTGATATTTTAATTAATACGAGGTTAATCATAAGCTGTAATACTACTTAGGCTCTTAGATATCTCACCAAGCGTCGATAAGCTAGCTCATCAGCTGAGTTGCTAAATTTGGGCTAGGTAGAAGCCGATGTGCTATTAGATGTTGCCTTTGCTCTAGCCCAAGCTCTTGTCCTCGCATCATGGATGTTCACAAATTGAGTTGAGACATTAGACTACGATGCCTGTTGATCCTCCCTTTCCCACTTCTTCGACATGTCCGTGTAGCCGGCTGTGCCCAAATGGTGGGGGTGCTTGTTTCTCTTCGAGAGAGCCCTATTCTATTCACTCCTTTGCCAGAATTCGTCTGTTGTTTTCATCTTCACAAATTCAGCCCAACTGATGGGACTAATCATGGGAAACTTCTGAAAGGGTTTCTCATCGACATCGACCGCCATCACCAGCATGATCTTCCAAATCTTCCACACCTTGCATGCTGTCATCTTGGCAACTCATGGAATCTTGGCAGCTCATTCCATGTGTGCCTTCCATTCATTTCTTACGATGAAGTACTTCATGATTTCAGTCGTTACAGATCTGAGCTACGTTTTGCTAACCTTCTAGTTTTTAAGGGTGATAGGCATAGGGTTGAAAACTTCTTCCTCGCATCATCGAGCTTGATAGGGGCCCCAGAGTCATGTAGAGCGGTCAAGGTGTACTTGAACTCCAGCCTTTTGGACTGCTTTCTTCCCTCTCCCCACCTCTTCTTCCCCATGGAAGTGGTAGTCGTCTCAGCAGACGGTCTCGGGGGCAATGGCGATGTACAATGGCTATTAAAATGTATCTACTAGAGAACTAAAAGACCCTAATCATAGAAAAGACACAAGGAAAAAATAAAAAACCTAACCTAATGCCATTGGGGAGGCTGGTGGCGGGGCTAGTTGGAGAGGGTAGGCTAGTGGCAGGGCTTGTTGGGGAGGTACGTAGGTTGGTTGGGGGGGTTGTGTTGGGGCATCGCTGGTGACTTGGGGCGGCTGTTGCACGAGCCCTAGCTCAGCCACGGCCGCTGCGGGTCATCTTGGCTAGTAGGAATGGCGGCAAGCGGAACTGCACAACGGGTGGCGATGGGTGGAGGGGTCGACGGGCAGAGGGGATGGCCGCGGAAAGACAAACAGCGATGCGGGAGTTGGAAAATTTTGCTTCTGGCGTGCCCTCGAATACTTATACGTATGAGTTATCTCAACCGGTTACACGCACAAAACCAATTGAGATAGCTCATTACCTCAGTCGGTTCACTTAGAAGAATCAACTTTAGTAGCAGCCAAAGTTTCCAACCCCCACGCGCGGCTGTTTGCATTAGGGTTTTGCATTTCAAATATAGTTGCGAATAGGGTTTTGATACTTTATTCAAATAATTCATAGAGAATACGCCATATTCGGGAATATATATATTAGAAAAGAGATTTTGTTCAACTCCGGCAAAGAGACATAATAAATTATGTTGTTTGGTTACAAAATTATTCCTTTTTGATGATTGTTGCATACATACGGAGCCGGTGCAGGTGTCACTTCTTTGTCGTGACTAATTTGGTCACCGGGAGGAAGACACTCGTCAATTTTATTATAATCTTCCTCATCCACTACATTTTAACTTAGACAATATTCCTTTTTGATTTTATAACTATGTGCCACTTCTTGTTTGACAGAACAATGATGTAGAAGACATGATCAGGGATGTCATTGCCATTGTCCATGTGTGCGGGACAACATCGACGATGGTCTGCCGCCACCTGGCTCGGAGGAGGAGATCGAGGAGGAGGAGGACGACGACAGTTGTCCGGAAGAGGAGGACGACGACGGTGGTCTGGAGGAGCATGCGGAGGACGCTGCCGCCGCCATCGACGACTCTGACGGAGGCAATGATAATGGCTCAAAGGAGGAGGAGGATGAAGAGGACGACACTGTTGACTCTAATGACTTCGACGACTCCGATGGACGTGACGACGACAGCGGGCTGACCTCCATGGCGTGATCCAGCTAGTATGGTGCCAAAGACCCTCCGAGGACGAGGCGTAGGCTACTGTAGATAAATTAGTGTTAAATTAGATGTTTAATTACTACTCCGAGCCGGGCAGCTACTGTAGTTAAATTAGTGTTAAATTAGATGCTTAATCCAAAACTAGTCATTCAGATTTGTTAAGCCATATTTTGCAATCTGAAAATAGTCATTCGGATTAATTAAGAACTGTAGTTGCGCTGTGTTCTGTGTACTGTCCAAAATTCTGAAAAACTTTTACTACCGCTTTAGCACAAAAACTAACTGAGTTACGTTTTTAGCCGGTTGAAAACAAAATAAACGACTAAAATAGTACGTACGTTCCAGTCGTTTGCGTATAATGAACCGGCAATATTATTTATACAGTCAGTTCTCTCTATAAACCGATTAAGCTGATACATTATCTCAGCTGGTTAATGTTTTGCAGTCGGTTATCTCAGCTAAACTAGCTAAGGTGGATGTTCTTCCTGTCAGTTTTTTGTTAACTGTCTAGGATGTGGGGTCTAGAAATCCTATTTTTGTAGTAGTGTTCCGTTCTTAGTGTGCTCCCGACACTTCTAACTTGGAAACACCTATCATAAAAATCATGAAAATATCTATAGAAAATTCACCACATCTATTACTACTTATAATATGGGAGTTGGGGCTGGTGGTTCATCCACACTTCCTCCTCTCAGTTGGCTAAGATTGGCTTAGCCCATCTCACCCTCTCTCCCCGCCTTGCACCCAACCCGCTCCCCCTCTCTTTCCTTATGGGCTTAGCCTACCCCTTCTCTTCTGCGCAGGCCCACCACGAGGCTTAGCACCAGCCTAACCCCGCTCCCTTCTCATCCCCTGCCTAGCACCAACCTGTCCCCGCTCACTTCTCATCCCCTACTTCTCCCAAGAGGCACCGCTTGCCAACAAAAACAGCGGGGCCAGCAGCAACGGCCAACCTCTCCTATAAATCCCGCCTCCTCTCTCCTCCTCATCTCCTTTCTGCACTGCCACTTCCTATGCCCTAGCACCACCACCATGCTCGGGGAACACAGGAAGGCTACGGTTTGCTGCAGGCCCATCGCAGCGTGCGGCAGGGACGAGCAGCAGCTGCTCCAACCGATGGCTGTAGTGTCGGCGTCCCTGCGCGCTATCAAAATGATGAGGAAGCTGATGGTGGCGCAAAGTGGGGTGCCACAGGCAGTGGCGACGAGGAGTGTGGTTAGGTGTGCTGGTCGTGCAGTGGAGGCGGTGCAGGGCGCAGTGGCCAGGACCGCACACGACGCCAGGGATGCCATGGCATGGGTCTTCTGCAAGGTGTACTTCGATTTGCCCGACCTCACCTACGGGGTACTCTAGATTGTCGCGTCTTGACTCGGCATGACCGTGGAGATGGTGATGGAGTGGATGAGGGCCAAGGAGGCCAAGGACGAGGCCAGCAAGACGGAACCCGACGGCCGTGACGATGACGAGGGAGACACGGGGGGTGCCGACGATCTGCCGGAGTTGGTGGACTGGACATGGAGAAGGAGCTGTTCACCAGGATAGGCATCCTGCATGGTGACGACGGCATGCCGCTGGGCGTCAACGAGGACGAGCAGGAGGCCATCAACCTCACCGGCACTGGGCGCCAGAAGGCCGTGTACGAGGCCAACTCGCTCATCTCTCAATCTACGCACAACTCCTATACAAGTTCGACAAGGATCTCGACAGCACATAAATTGAGGTGAATGAAAAATGTGTTTGAAAAATGATACTAAGATAAGATTCTACCTTTCCGTCTTCATATTGCATTGTCGTAAATTTCTAATTATTTGTGGTGGCTAATGTTCTTTGTTTCATCTCCCAAATTTGAGGAAAAATGGCTCAGTTTGCTTACAGCGAAGGAGATGTCAGGCCGAGTAGCACTAGCTAGGTACATGAGTGACCCAATGATCTGAGAATATCTTAGCAGATCCTTTCCTAGTCCCTGATTCTTTCGAAGCATCATACTAGGGTCATAAGGTGTTGGAGCAGGTTTGCTTTCCAAGTAGCCAAAACGGCTCAGCATTTTCTCCACATAATGAGATTGTAAAAGTGTGATCTCATACTCCCCCTTGATCAGCTTGATGTTTAGAATCACATCGGCTTCTCCCAGATCTTTCATGTCAAAACTTCGAGACAAAAAGGACTTAACCTCATTTATTTTGTTAAGACTTGTCCCAAAGATCAGTATGTCATCCACATACAGACACATCATTACTCCTTCACCCCCACTACAGCGATAGTATACACATCTATCTGCTTCACTAACTGTGAAGCCTTCAGATAGTAGGGTTATGTCAAACTTCTCATGCCATTGCTTAGATGCTTGTTTTAGACCATACAAAGACTTCTGCAACTTACACACCATGCTCTCTTGACCTTTTATTACAAATCTATCAGGCTGTTCCATGTAAATTTCCTCATCCAGCTCTCCATTAAGAAAAGCTATCTTTACATCCATTTAATGAACGATAAGACTATGTGAGGCAGCCAAAGACAGTAATACCTGAATTATGGTCAATCTAGCAACAGGTGAATAAGTATCAAAGAAATTATCGCCTTCCTTTTGGGTATATCCCTTGGCCACAAGCCGTGCCTTGTACTTTTCAATGGTACCATCAGGCCTAAGCTTTTTCTTAAACACCCACTTGCATCCAACTGGTTTGCACCCATAGGGACGCTCAGTAATCTCCCAAGTTCCGTTAGTGATAATGGATCCATTTCACTATGGACCGCATCTTTCCAGTACTCTGCATTAGGAGATGCATATGCCACTGAAATAGTTTTGGGAGTATCATCCACAAGGTACATAGTGAAGTCATCACCAAATTTTTTTCAATCCTTTATCTTATGCTCCGTCTAGGAACAACACTGTCATCCTCCTCAGGATCTTG
Organism: Stipa capillata; assembly: GCA_019208055.1. NCBI lineage: Eukaryota > Viridiplantae > Streptophyta > Magnoliopsida > Poales > Poaceae > Stipa > Stipa capillata. The sequence continues at coordinate 40,294 of JAGXJF010005897.1, forward strand.
CTCAGGTGTTTTGTCAGGATGTTCAATTGGTATGGCAGGTTCAGGAGTTTCAGCAGATTCTTGATTAGAACTGCTAGACATATCTTTCATAGGAAAAATATCCTCAAAGAATGTAGCATCTTTGGACTCCATGATTGTACCGACATGCATGTCAGGTACTCCAGATTTCACTATTAAGAATCTATAACCAACGCTTCGAGGAGCGTAGCCTACAAAGACACAGTCCACTGTTTTAGGTCCGAGCTTGCGCTTCTTTGTTATTGGCACATTGACTTTCACCTAACGCAAGTAAGAAAATGATAGACTTTTCTTCTTCCATTTTTCAAATGGGGTTATCTCTTTATTCTTTGCAGGAACTCTGTTAAGGACATGACATGATGTTAATATAACCTCCCCCCACCATGTCTTGGATAAACCCGCAGTGTCTAACATGGTGTTAACCAAATCAGTTAGAGTGCAGTTCTTCCTCTCGGCAATCCCATTCAACTGGGGTGAATAGGGAGGCGTCCTCTCATGGATTATACCATGTTCCTCACAGAATAAATTGAACTCATTAGAAAAGTACTCTCCACCACGATCTGTCCTAAGTCTTTTTATCTTTCTCTCTAGTTGATTTTTAACTTTAGCCTTATAGATTTTAAAGTGATCAAGAGCTTCATCTTTGGTTTTCACTAAGTACACATAGCAGTATCTAGTCGCATTATCGATCAAAGTCATGAAATATTTCCTTCCCCCTTTTGTCAACACACCATTCATTTCACAAAGGTCTGAATGAATAAGTTCTAATGGTGCCGAATTTCTTTCCTCCACAGCCTTGTGGGGCTTGCGGGGTTGTTAGCTTGCACACAAACTTGGCAGTTTGAACCTAACAATGGAAAGTTTCAGAATTATGTCTAAACTGGATAGCCGAGTTATACAACCAAAATTTATGCGACATAAACGTGAATGCCAAATAGAAGCTTCACTAACATTAATTGGATCATAAATTTGGTTCACAGTCTTATTACAGGAATCTGAAAGAGAAAGGCGGAACAGGCCTCCGCAGTCATAGCTTTTTCTAATAAATTATCCAAACTTAGACGCAACAACTTTATTTGACTCAAATGCCAACTTGTACCCATCTCTACATAGAAGGGAGACACTAACGAGGTTCTTGCTTATTGAGGGGACATGCTGCACGTTCTTCAGCTGCACGATCTTTCCTGAAGTAAGCTTCAGATTTACCGTGCCAGCACCAAGAACACGAGCATGCGACCCGTTCCCCATTAGTACGGAAGAAGCTCGGTTGGTCTGATAAGAAGAAAACATGGAAACATCAGCGCACACGTGAACATTAGCGCTGCTGTCAAACCACCAATCAGTGGGGTGACAAACCGAAAGAACAGTAGAGGATTTACCATACCCTGATGGTTCTGCATTATTCTCCTCGCATATGGTCACATTGACGGTCTTGGGCTATCCTTGTTGTGGTTTCTTGCTTTTATGCTGAGGACATTTCTTTGCCCAATGGGTGTCCTCACCGCACACGAAGCAAGCACCCTTCAGTCTTTTCTTTTCCTTCTTCTTCTTGAAGTTGGTCGTCTGAACGGCCTTGTCTTTTCCCCTAAACTTACCATGTCCAGGCTTGTGTACCATGTTGGCATTGGAATGACCCTCGCCACCCTTTAAGTGCACATCCTTTGCCCGAGCTTTCTCTTCCACATCAAGGGATGCAATTAGATCCTCTACAAAAATATTTTGCCTCGTGTTTTAGAGATGTGGCAAAGTTTCTCCACGAGGGAGGTAACTTGGTAATTATGCCCCCAACCACAAACTTGTCAGGTAATTAGCACTTAAGGTGTTCGAGTTCCTTCACCATGTACTGTATTTCATGCGCCTGGTCTACCACAAAACGATTTTCAACCATTGTATACTCGTGGTACTGCTCAATGGAAGAAAGCTCACTGTCAGCATCAGAAGCAGCAAATTTTCTCTCAAGTGCATCCCACAGCTCCTTGGCGTTCTTCATGTGCATGTACACATCGAAGAGACGATCGGAGAGCACACTCAGGACACAGCCTATGAACATAGTGGTGACATCGGTAAACTCTTTCTCCTTCTCAAGTGATGTAAATTTGTCTGGTTTCCCTTCGGAAACCCAGAACACATTCATAGCTGTGAGCCAGAGTGTTACCCTCGTCTGTCACCTCTTAAAGTTCGCTCCCGTGAATTTTTGAGGTTTAATAGCATCAGCAAAACCAGAGACTTTCATCATGTTCATTAAATGCCTATAAGGTTTTTGGAATGTTGGACAATTAGGCAATATAATGACACTAATCCGAAGACCTAACATGACTAGAGACAGAGAATCAAATCTAGACATTATCAATAGCATAGGAACTACATCACAGCACATGTCTAGATCACAGATTAACACTAGAACTGCGAGCAATGTCGCCATCAATTCCATTTACAGAAACAGGGGTATTACCGGAGATGTGAAGAAGCGATGCAGCCAAACTTGCCGCAGCGAAGAGGTCGATGCAGCGAGGAAGTCGATGCTGAGAAGAGATCGACGCAGTGCAGCAGACCGAACAGCAGCAAGCAGTCACGAAGGCGCTTCCCAAAATCTTATTCGCTCTCTCCCGTACAGGATCTCAAGAGCGGAGGGTTCCGGAGACCTGCTCTCCCGTCCCTCGGTGCACGTCGAGGAACGAGATGGAGAAGACTTCGGGGCGGCGCAGTGCGTTTGGAAAAACAGAGAATAGATTGATGGCTTGTTTTTCGTCTGAAAGAGCGATGGCTTCTTATATGAGAGCTGTGACAGGGCCTAACGGGGAGCCCAAATTCACCGGACCATTCACGCGCATGCCGTGTGCGCGTGCCCACGCCACGCCCGGTGAGGCGAGCGAGCGCGCGTGGTATTTTCCTTTCTCACCTTACATTGCTTTGAAGAGGTGTAGAGCACCAACCTTATAAGGTGGTCTCCCTCCACTTCCATTAGCAATATGGGACTAAAGTCACTAGCCCTTGCCATGCATGGGTGGGCCTTTAAAATTTATCTAGAATTAAATGTAGAATTAATTTGGGTCTAGCTCATTAATTATAACACAATACACTGAATGTATTCTCTAGTGGGAGAGGATAAAATTCAGCTTATAAGAGTGACGGTTCTACCATCTATCAGCCTAGTCTTTTTGGCGATAGGGCCTCAGAGATCGCTTATAAGCATTTGTTACTTTATAATTCTGCTTCGTGATCGGACCAGTGACCTGGGGCCTGGTCTGCGGTTGCGCAATAAGTGATGCTAGAGTCCATGTGCCTGATACATATCTCCTCAAAAAAATTGGTACAAATTAAATATCCAAACCCAGACCCTTGATTAAAGAAAAAAATCATACTCCCACCCATCTACTTCTCCAGCAAATTTTTTTTCTCCAAAACGGTGTCCAACGATTCCTTCCCAGCAAGACTCACTTCCGTGCATATATATACTGATATATACCGGTAGCATTATGTCCATGGTCCGTGTAACTCAGGCCCCATTTTAGACAGCAAACTAGGAGCAATAGCAGAGATGGAGAGCTCCCCGAGGTCTCAGCTCAATCCCGTTGATCAAGAAGCGCAAGCCAAGGCAGACAGGAAGCAAGGAGGATGGATCACTCTTCCCTTCATAGCTGGTGCATCATCTCTCTCTCTCTCACACGCATCCCTCCCTCCTAATGGACAGAAATGTTCTCATGTATCACATACTATGGCTTGTTTGTGTGTAAGCAGGGAGCATGCTGGGGATGGGGCTGGCAATCAACGGGACGACCAGCAACCTGCTGGTGTACCTGCTCAAGGTGTATAACGTCGAGAGCATCGACGCGGCGCAGATCGCCAACATCGTCCGCGGCTCGCTCAACATCGTGCCTGTCGCCGGCGCTATCCTCTCCGACTCATACTTTGGTTGCTTTCCCGTCATCATCGCTGGCGCCGCCATCAACGTTCTGGTGCGTGCTGCCACCCTGAGACATTCTCCTCTGTTTTTTTTTGAAGGAAAGAAGGTAGAGGATTCTCTACCTTATATCTTCATTACGTCCCATTAACGCGCAACAAAGGGAGTAAAACGCAAGAAAGAAAAGAAAATGACAGTTTGAAAACTAGAATAAAAAGCGGAGACAAGAATCTCGGAAATAAAATCAGAAATGACCAAGTTCTCGTTCACTTCTCTGAGCTAACTTGGAGAGAACTTGTCCGCCCAGTAGAGAAGTCGACATCCCCTAGGGCGTGCAAGGCCCATATCTGAATTTACTCCTTGATTACATGCATCAGAGATTCCCGGCGAATATTGTCAAACACCCGGCGATTCCGTGCTTTCCAGAGGTGCAGTGCACAAGTTGCAAAACAAATTGGCCACGTAATACGGTAACAGTGCCGTTTTCCGGGAGCCCGCTCTTAATTTCGTCAACAAAACGTAGGGTCGAATTTACGTTGGAAGCGTGTGTTAGACTGTCTGTAACCCTGACGCCCTGCCTATTTTTTTGTAACTAGTACGTACGTCTCAACTAAAACATGTAGAATTTACGTGAATATAAAAATAGAGTATTGTCACGGACCCGGAAATTACATATGATTAGGGGAACGAATGGTCGCCAAGGGCCAAGGGACCAGTCGACCTGGTGGCACGGTACCTGCGCCGTACTCACCGAGCCGGAGTGATCCGGCACCTGACCAACGCAAGCTGGCCGGAAGCGACTAAACTTCCCATAACCACATACAATTCCCTGATCCGATGAAGGTTTAGAGTCGTTCCCGAATTCTACCACGAAAAGCAAGATCGGAGGAGCCCGGCGATTCTACCAACACCCTAACCTAGCTCGGAAGCTAGTGGGTCGCTCGAAAGCCCGGTAGAATACGCCCACATCCGGCCTGGTCGGCACAGCATCTCAGCCAGCGGGTCACTCAACCGATTCCTGCTCGACTTAGTAAAAAGGGGAACGGTTTTAACTCTTCACGGCATACCCATACACTTCATATCATTCACGGACGGTGTATGAGCAGCCCCAATAACAACTTGTATATCACAACAAAGCACTACAGAGAAGGATTACCAGATAATGTTAACACATCCCATACTCGGGGCAGTACATATCTTACATACAACGCGACCCGAAGGTCAATAAACCTCAAAATAACTACAAGGGCAGCAGCGGAAACGCAAAATAAAAGCACCCGAGATGGTGGGGAAAAAACCACCTCAAAACAGCCCACGAGATTTCCAGGGAGTCGAAGCCGAAAGAGGTAAACCGAAGCAGCGAAACGTCCACATCGAAAGCTCCACGAACCTGCCTAGGATAGACCTAGGTGAGTACAACCCGTACTCGCAAGTCATTGCTCATCAACTAATTAAAACATGGTATTAATCATGTTTGACAAGGCGTGAAGGTTCGCAATTTATGTCAAGTTCAAGTTGCATACAAGAGATGAAATGAACATAAGCTACACAATTCAATTTCAGATTGTAGCAGTAGAATAGAAATCATAATCACATGGAGATAATAGCAACTCACAAGCACACATAAGAACATAGCAATATGGATGTCATCATTTCCAATTCATTCGGGGTAGCCCACACCCATTAATTTCAATTAATCTCTCGAACCGTCACCGGCAATACATCCCATAGGAATAACAATGTGCCCTTCACCGGAGGTAGCTAGTCTCCGAGTGACCGGGACTCACCAATTCGATAAACCATGGCAGAGATTCCGGTGACGTTCACGCGTAAAAAGGAAAGTAACACGGTGAAGTCACCTCAGGTTGGTGTGACGGCAAAACTCTTCTTACACCGGGGGCCGCCCTCATGGCATCAATTAACACCGACTTTATTCACCGTGCACCCCCTCGGCTCTCACATCTCACTTTAGCAAGTTTAGGTCAATTGGGCAACAAGGTTGATTCTCAGCCATAGCCGCTACATACAACACGACCTACACATACTAGTGCGGTACCAAGTACCGGTCAAGCAAACATTCACTCAAGCACCAAGTCAATTTAATTAATTAAGTCAAACAGGGATTAATACACAATGTAATGATTAATCAACAAGCAATGGAGCTTACCTCGTTGCTTGGAGAGGTACGAGGAGCATGCACGAGAACTCCAGAATACTCGAAACACCGGCAAGAAGCAAATGACCTCCAAAAAGGGAAAAGCAAACCTAAGAAGCTAATTTGAAAATGACGAAGATGCATGGATGCAATTGACATGGATGCAACTACAGTGGATTAAAATAAAGCATACGATTACGTAAACGGATGTATATTCATTCTAGATTTTGGTTTTGGTTTGAGTTGTGAGATAGCTTTAATCACGAATGAACCTAGAATATGGATGCATGCGTGGGATATGATGTGCAACTAAGAAGAAGGACGTTAAATCAATGATTAGGATTAAGGCTCATTCGATCGATTTATAGTTGTGGTAGGTAAGAGTATGGGGTCGTAATTATATTCTAGCTGTTAGGCGAATTGTAACACTGGGTATTTTAAGTTTGGTTGTTAAGCTAGATTCTCTAGGATCTTTTTTATATTTTTCTCGGTAAAGATAGGGATCTAACTAACCTTGCAATTAACTGGATGGTGAGGGCTAGAGGATGACTAGTGGGTCCAAGTTGCATGTATCTACCTCCTTACCATCTGTTGCATACTAATGTCTCAAGTATGTTAGGTACTCGATGAACTAGTTGGAGATATCTAGTATATAATAGTAGCTGTATCATAAAGTGAGGATGATTAGCACTTGGCTAAGTATCTCCTAGTCCAGGTATGAGATACTCAAGGTATGATTTAAGAATCTTTAACTACAGTATTGGGTCGCTACAACTCTTGCTTAGTCAATTATCTGAAACTATTGTATACTGGTTCCCTAAGGTTTTGTCAATGTTACAGCCCAAATTATGTGCAGGTTCTGTGGTCACCCTCTTAGTAGACACCAATCAGTAACGTATATGCACTATTACTGAATTTGGGTGCACACATTATTTTCAAATGGAATCGGCCGGGGAAAAAGAAAAATGGTAATCAGTCATCTTATTGCAGCAAGATTACGGGAAGATGGACTAAGGATTCAATAAGTAATGTATTTAGCTAGCTTTCTCAGATGCCTTGGCAGATATCAAGATATACAGACATTAGGTGTAACGCTAACTCGGTTAAACACCCTAGCAATATTGATGAGATTTTTAATGGGATTGGATTGTTTGGACCAACTCAGTATCTGCTTGATGGCTAGTATTTTTAATAACTCAACCACGGACGCCAGAAATATGCCTAGGTTATCAGTATTCTTAAGACTAGTGTTCATGACATGGGAGCGCAGAGAATTGCCAGTTTATTAGTTAATCCATTAACTTGGAGTCTTAAGGATGTCTTAGCCTAATCCATCGACTCATAGACCAGTTAACCAGAACTAACCACTAATTAGACAATCTTTGGAGTGCTAAACATTGATCTATTTCACCATCCTGTAGCATGTGCTTGAGAGGGACTCGGTTAGTCGTTCTGATCGTTAGGAACCACGAATAGCAGTACGGGGAGTAAGGAGCTGAGAGATGGCTCACCCCCGGTGATGAAGGACTGGAGCTAGCAGCTCGGGCTTGGTAAAGAGTCCAAGGTTGGTTGCTGAAGGAGATCGCCGGGGAGTTCGGCTTGACGAAGCGCCGAAGCAGTCGTCGGTGGTGGCGAAGAAGGAATCGCGCGGCAGCTCGGCTCCTCCGTGGAGACTTCGGTGGCCCGTCTGTGGCGGCGTTCCGATGATCTGCGCTCGGGCTGACGCCGAGGGTGGCAGCGAGCTCGGCGGGGCGGCACTGACGGGGAGATGGGAGGCCGGGGGCAGCGGTAGTCATGGAGGCGATTTGCTGCCGCGGCAGATCCAGCGGCAGGGTGGGAAGGCGCGGAGGGGCGAAGCAGCGCCAGTTGGCCGGCGGCGACGGCACGGTGGAGCTGCGCGGCGCGGGTGGGGAGGTGTGGCGGCGAGGGAAGGGGAACGGCGGCGTAGGCGAGCGGCATGGCCAAGGGGTGGCGAAGAAAGGCGGCGGGACGAGTGGCCTGGGCAGCGGGGAGCTCGGCCTTGGGACGCTGGTGGCGAGCTGGGAGAGGAGGGAAACCGGCGGAAGGCTCGGTTGAGGGGCGGCGGCGTGGTGGCTTTGGAGGAGTCGGCAGGGAAAAGAATGGGGAAAAAGGGGCTGCTGCAGGGAGATAATTGCCACGTGTAGGGAAAAAGGGGCTGTGGGTGAGCATGTTAGCCAGATGGAGAAAGAGAGCTGCCGGCGGGACCCACGGGACAGGTAAGGTGCTGAGGTATTTTCTTTTGTTTTGTTTTCTTTCCTGCTTTTGTTTTTATTTTGGTTTAGAGACTAAACAACAGGTCAAAAACAATTCTATTTCTATAAAAATTCACCAGTATTTGCCACGGTATACATATTCTTCATAAATATTTCCAATTAAATTAAGCTCATATCGAGCATGTCCTTAGGTTTTTGATCGGGGCTAGTTGTGAATTATCTATATGCATGCATGAAAAACTTTCATTTTAATTTCACACATGATTACGTGTGATCTCATGAGGATATAGAGATTATTATTTAGAGGGTCTTTACAAGTATGTTAATATTGTTTACTACTACAACTCAATATTTATTTGAAATAGTAATCATGCACGTGCAATGCACGTCTCAACCAATGCATGTGAAATTTATGTGAACACAAAAATAGATAAGACAAAATCTGGACATAATCTACGTGGACACTTCATGCTAAAAACTAACTTTCACATGTTAGACTATTCCATTTACTGCCACAAAATTGAACCCCCACCCCTAAATTTGATCATCAATCCTAGATTTTCAGGAACATTAAAATGTCATAAGGTGCGTCATTTGAATTGTGATGATACTGTTCAAATCTCAATCAGGCTGAACTTGCATCCTACCTACTGCAGTTTCTCAGCTTTAGGATCATTTAAGCTACGAAGTGAAATTAGCATTGCATCTAATCTAACAAAACATTGATAAGGCAAATTCTAGGCTTATGCACATCATCCTTTATATCGACTATAATGGACTACACCCTTTTTTCCGTTAACCGAGGAAAGTAATTTTTCATTTTAAGATTATTTTTAGAGCTCGAAAGATTTATTTTCCATGACCATAATTGGGCGGAGTCCGTTTTCTCTCCGAGTCATTAGTTTTTGTGTGCACACGTTCAGAAAGTGAAAAAGCTAAGAATTCAGATGAGTAGCTTGATTACCTGAACTGCTCTCACATTGAAGTGGCCAAGGTCGGTAAACATTGCTTCAGTTCTTGTTCCATGTTGGTGGTCGTCACCTCTCTGCATTGTGCTGCCTCAACCGGCTTCGCCTCCAGCCAATAGCCTTCAACCAGATTGGCCTGATGCACCTTGTCGCCACCCAAAATGGGGTGATATGCATCTAATAGTAGTTTAGATAATTTTAAATAATATATGGTGAACTGATCAGCCTAAAATGGATTGATAGCCAAAAATCATTAGTTGGAATGGATTGTCAAGCTTAAGTGTGATCAAAAAACAAATTTATAGGTTCAGTTCAGTTTAGCCAATAAAATTCAGTTCATTGGTGAACACTAAACAGAAGTATGTCTTGCAGGCAAACACCATTTGCAAGAAGTCTTGCAGGTTAACTTCATGTCTTTGCTTCACTTAAATATCAAACCCAAGTATGTCTTAAATTGGACAAACCTCATGTAGTCATGTGTATCATTCTATTCCACTTCTCCACTGGTTTATGATCTTTGTATACTACACAGGAGAGCCTGAATGACCTTACCTTGCAATGCTCAAGTATTGGAGTGACATGGTAACTGGTCAACATACCCTTCCACTTCCCATCTGTTTTTTCCAGATCCTGAGTTGAATAGTAAGAGTAGAATAGCGTTAGGAAGTGTGGCGCTCCCGGTTTTTACGCCGGGAGTTCCCTCGTGATCACTGTACCAGTCCCTGGATCAGTAGCCGATACACACGAGTTAACTTGTATATCATTGTCATACATGCGTATACAATTAAATAGACCGTTAAGGTCGATAATCTGGTACCTTTAGCCCAACGGCTATAAACTTGCAGCGGAAATCCAGCGGAGAGGTGGCCCATCAGTATGCCATACCCAACAGGCAACTGACTGGGGGTTACGCCCTAGCTTTCGCGTTCGTATACGTATCTGCGGAACCGTTGTCCTCCTTTGTCTGGCCAAATCAACAAGCCAGGTGAGTACATTGAATGTACTCGCAAGCTATTCCCACAGGAGAGATTATACGGCAATAGTTCATGCAGAGGTTTAGTCAAGGAACAGCTCTAACCTAGGTTACTGATTGAGCGGAAATGTGAGTTTATAATTCAAATACAATAAGGGTAGATTCCAAAGCAGTTTCATGAATCAAAGTGAAATAAAATAACGAAACTGTTCTTGAGGTAGACCCGGCTACCTCCTTTTCTCAATCTCGAGATAGCTCAGTCCATACTACCCCGGGTAGTATGACTAGCGTCTCGATTCACTGCTCAGCCTGCACCATCCCGGATAGTGCAGCTAGCGTCCTTAGAACGGTGCTCAGCCCCTGTTATCTCGGATAACATGGCTAGCTCCCGCTTGACTCCATGCTCAGCCCATACCGTCCCGGACAGTACGGCTAACCTTCTTCTCCGGCAATTCCTTGCTACCCACCGCGTAGCGTAAATTGCCCTCTGTGGACACATCATGCCCACGTCCTTAATCCCATTTCCCGGCTTTCGCAACCAAAACTTAGTCTAACCAGTGTGTGGCATTGCCAGTTCATGTCCATGACCGAGGACGCGGCTATTCGAATAGTTTTTAACACTCTGCAGAGGTTGTACGGCTTTACCCACAAGATGTAAGTCACCCTTGTTGCCAGGGTACCGATGAGCACACTTCGCGAGGTGTGTCGGCAGGGTGGTTACAACGAGACCGTCGCCCGCTTCCATACTAGGGTTGGACCCGCTAGGTGAATACCCAAGTTTGCAGTGCCTAGACACCAAATTGGGGCTCTCCACCTTTGTGTCGATCAACACCCAAACACTACGCGGCAGTGGATCTCTAGGACTTCAAACACCTAGCCACGACTCCTAACTTCCCACGGGTCCAAACCCTAATACTTGCCGGGGTACCAAGCCAAGTCCTTCCCATAAAGGACATGTGGACGTACGGTGGTGGAACTGGTTTAGCGGCACTTAGGCCCGGTCCTTAATTGATTCGAGCAAGACTCCATTCCTCAACCCACGATCGTCCCAGACGAACGTGCCATTATCAATTCCTCTACAGCCACAGGCTGCCCTTAGCATTCTCGCCCGAATCCAAATCATCTCCAATTTTCATTCGGGGTTTTGACAAACCTTCTTTTAGACACCACCCCGGATAACACACGGTATCCGAGGGTTTTATTTCCCATAACCCGAATGGGGTTTTATAAATCGCGGAAAACTTATTTTTGACTATAGCAGGTCTAAGCGCGGCTAATGCCTATTGCCTTAATACTTTTGTCGGTTGCGGGACAACCGACTTTATACCTAGGGTTACAAGGATCGGAAATTCGGACCTAAGTACAGTGCAGCTACTGGGAATAACTAATACTGCATAAAATATCATTTTTAACCACATAGCATGCAGAGTTCGCAAACAAAATAATTATGATTTCACACATATGGGATTCAACATGATCAAGGTGGGAATGCTTGCCTAGCAGTCCTGTCCGGGTCTCGGCCTTGAAACTGTTACGGCAATGGTCCGGGGTCCTTCGTGCAATATCTCTAACATCGGTATCTACATGTCGAGGAAACGACGAATAAACCAGCGGCACGAGGAAAACCAAGAACATCGAATATAAAACCGGAAGAATCAACACATGCGATCATGGTGCGTTTGATTAACCATTTGACTTTGAGAAGCTTTAGCGAGTTAGAACTGGGTGCATTATGTTATCTTGACGGAAGGTATCAGCTCAGGACACATCATCGGTCAGGGTTTACGGAAGATGTATACTTCGAACTCAAGACACCGCTTATACTTCGAACTCAAGACACCGCTAAGGTTATTCTATAACGAGTGTCATGATTAAGGGCTCCGGTGGACATTCTTAAAAGGGTAGCTGGGTAAGTTAGGGTTCTTTGCCGAGACGTGTCTCCTAGGGTTTCTACTGAATTAGGGGAAAATACGTTTTAGGGTTTTCTATCGAGCTAGGATTTTCGAAGGCGTCGAGCCTACACGAGAACTTAGGGTTTCCGGTCGACATGCGAGTGTACTAGACTTTAGGGTTTTGGAGGGTTTGGGAAACAAGGTTTTGGGGTTGGTTCCAAGAGGATTGGCAGCTAGGCACGAACATGGGTTCGTTAGATATTTTCTTCGTATAGCGGTTCGTACCTTCGACTCATCAAACTTACGGGAACTCCCTCTAGGGTTTTGGGAACACCTAAACAAGAATTGCTTATTCCAGGGTTATTGCTTTTAAAACTAAATAATTAACTCGACAAGGGTTACTGGTCCCAACATATTATGTATGGTTTGAAGTGATGATTGGAAGAAATTACGATACTACTCTAGTTAGATAACACATATACATCCCAGCTATATCCGAATTGAGTTAATTTCAGTTCTGGAACTCGACTAACTCCAAAAATTACGAAACAAGCGTCACTAGATAGGATTTGCTTTTAGAAGGGAGAGGGAGCTGGTTCGAGTTGTTATCGTGAGAGAACTTGGTCCTTACTTAACTACCCGTGGGTCCCGTCTGTTGGGAAGGTAGTTAGGGTGCCTACCGGTGGTATTAGCTTAATGATTGAGCTCGGTTAGCAACCACCGAGCAATTAAGCAGTGGAGCAACGTGTTGCCGAAGGGAATAGGAAAAGGGGATCGGTAAGCGTATCTCTGAGGAGCTCACCTCTTGCTCACCCCAGTTCATGCTCAGGTTAGAGAAACAGGAGGCAAGGGGCGGGGGCGGCATACACGGAGGTCAGGGCAAGCCCGAGAGCTCGAGAGGGCTGCTCCGGTGTGGAGTCCCACAGGGGCGGCGGCGAGGAAGAAGGGCAAGGGAACACGGCGGCGACGGTTTGGTGGAGAGATTAAGGAGGAGGTGGCGCCGGAGGCTCGGGTGCGGCGGCTTGCTGGAATCGGGGCCGGCGGCGCTGCAGTCCAGGTGGGGCGGCCGTGCGGATGGCGACTCGGTGCGGACTGGTCCGGCGGCGGGCGAGGGTGGCTCGGCAGGGCACTGCTGCGGCGGCTTGTGGCGGCGCCTTGAGCTTGACCGGCGGCTCCAGGGCGGCGCTCGAGGTGCGGTGGCCGGAGGGGCTCGATTTGGACCCGGCGGATTTGGGGTTCGGGAGGCAAGGGCGAAGGGCGGTCGGCGGCGACTGGAAGCTCGAGCTCCGCAGCGGCGGCAAGGCTCAGGCGGGGCGGCGCTTGCCGGAGGACGGGGGAGCGGTCGACCGCTGATGGGGCGGCGGCGCGCTCGAGGAAGGAGAGGAGGGAATCCGGCGACGTTGAGGCCGACAGAGGCGGACGTCGGCGGCGCGTCGGGAGAGCCTGGGCAGCGGGGTCCTGGTGGCGGCGGCCGGTGCCCAGGGGAGGCGACGGCGTGGTCTCCACAGCTCGGGGTGGCGCTCGGCTTGAGGGGGCTCTCGGTTTGGCGGGATGAGGTCTGGCGGCGAGAAGAGCAAGGGGGAGAGTGTGGCCTGAGCTTGGGGAAGTTTGGCTCGGCTTGGTAGGGAGAGAGGAGCCAGGTGGGGAGCTCGGTTAGGTTGAGCTCAGTACCTCGGAGAGCAAGGGGGAAGGAAGGTGGTGCGGCAGGAGAGAGCTTTGAGGAGGAGTTCCAGTAGAGAATGGGGTGCTGGAGAAGATGAAAATGGAGAGAGGAGAGATAGGGGAAGAAGATAAGGAGGAAAGGAAGCTTGAGGAAGGGCTCGGTGGGGAAGGAGGCACGGCAGTGAAGAAACGCAGGGGAGAGTTGGGCACTGCGTTGGGAGTTTTGGAGCTGATATGAGCGGAGCAGCAGAGCTCGGTCGGGTAATGGAGATGGGGCCAACAGCAGGAAGGAGTAGGTGCCGAGTGCTGTTGGATGGATTGGATGTGGCTTGACTGAGCAGTGCCACTGATAGGATGGAACGAGTTTGAGTAGACTTTGCAGTACGCCAGTTATTACGAGATGTCAAAATGGCTGGCAGGGAGGAGACGTACTGGTGCATGCAATAGTGCCACATTTTGCTGCTGCTGACCAGGCATTAATAGCATAGAATAGTTTGGGTGGTAGCAAGGAAAGACAGCTCGGGTGGTATAGCAAGGAGCAGCTCAGCATGTGCACCGCAGAGAGATTGTAGAAGTGACGGAAGAGGACAGGTGCTGAGTTTAATTAATGCAAGGAAAGGAGTGATGGGAGGCTTCGATCACTGCTGTTGCTGCTGCTGTAAATGCTTGGCAGTACTTACCGCAGCGGGTGCACGAGTGGCACAGTAGCAGTGCGTGTGTGTGCAGCTCATGGATGCCAAGTTGTGATGGGTATTTAACTTTTACTGCATGCGGGTGTGGCAAGAGCTGCCAGTAGGTTAAATGCGGATTAGAAAGATAAGGGCAGTATGGAATGACCACACGACGGGCCAGAACAGCTTGGCAGACATATCAACGTGATTCCAGGTGAGATAACTATTACAGGGGAGGTGTTCGGAAAATATCGCCGGTATATTCGTATATGCACAGGACTGCAGCAGGGATGGTGTATGCGCGTAAATATTCTAGGAGAAGGAAAAGGTGGCGGGGTGCATATGTATGCATATGCCGGGGCTTCAGGATGTATGTGCCCATATACACTGGGGACTTTAAGCATATATACCAAGGATTGAGACAAGTTGACGATGCGTTAGGGTTTTAAAAGGAACCAGTTTTAAATAGGAAGGGAACGGATCAGGAGCTCGGATCTAGGGTCTCGGAGCGCGGCAAGGTAGGGCAGGGACACGGAACTCGAGATGAGACCTTTGCGTTGGCTTAGGACGTGTTGGCGGTGAGGTACCGTCGATACGGCGGCGTATGCGGCGCGCGTAATGCGTTAGGGTTTTGCCCCTTTCGTCGAATCAGGGAGGAGGGAATTAGGGTTTAGGGGCGCGGCAGGGTGACGCAAGGTATGGGAATTCTTGGAAACCTTTGTATCTCCACTCGGGTCCATTTGACGACAAGGTACCGTGGTTGCAAATGTCCTGTTGCGCGGTATTGTCGTATTAGGGTTTCGACAGAACGGAGATCGATGGGAATAAGGGCAAGGGTTCTCGTGTTCTGATATTTGACTTCATCGCGATTTGAACTAACGTTTTAGTTAGGTATATTTCCAACTAACCTTATTAACGAGAAAATTTTTGTTAGCCCTAATTTTCGGGTTTTGGAAAATCGGGTGTTACAGGAAGTAATAGCATCATCATCTTCTTCTTTTTGGTTTCACACTTCAGTTCAACCATAAAGCTAGAAAATGAGAAAAGATTACTTGAATAGCCAAAAGTCTGCATGTTTTATTTCCTAAAGGTACATTTCATTTAAGCATTGGGAGGGATGATTTGAACACTCCAAAATCTGCTAACTGTACTCCCTAGCTTACCTTTAAGAACTCAAGAGGCATTCCAGTTAACTCTTCCTCGCTTAATAGAAGAAATTTGGTGAAATCTTCATGTTTTGGATATACTTCAAATTTAAGTCATCAATGTGAGATTTCAACTTCTCCATTTCTTTTCTCTTGGTTTGAGTTAGTTTTGCTCCATCGCATTCAAACTCTCTCACCTGTCACCATAATGAGAGAAATCAGCAAGCACATACTAACTGGGTGAAGCACTTCGCTAAACAATCTTCATGCAAGCACTATATCCGTCAATAATTCTTAATTAACCAGTTTTGCAATTTACATTCAGCTTTGATAAAACGTTTACAAAGAATGGAGATTAGTCCTGTATGCCAACAGTCATTGCAGAAATACAAATGGAACAAACAATATGAGTAGATGCAAAGGCACATCAGATGAAGAAAAGATACAATGAATATCTAACAAGAAGAGTCAAACTATAGGCTCTGTGTTTATCAACAATATTGAAACCCAATATGAACACAACTATCCTAGCAAAAAGACATGCAGAGATGAGTCTGCAAGTATAAACATACAGTTTCCAGTCAGAGCATAAGATTATCTATGAGGATAATTTCACATGTAGTGACACTAATCTGTACCAAGTATTGGACAAATCTTGTTGCTTCAAGATCTATTCTTTCGCCTCCCTCTGTGAATGCCTTTATCACACGATACACATCCTCACGCTGCTTGGTCACCTTGCAGGAAATAACAAGATTCTCATACTATGGGTTCAATGATAATGTATTGGATCGGAGAAGTCAATAGCAGGGAACTCAGCTTCTTTTTAAGAACATTCTTTTCTTAATCATATCACTTCATATGACTATACACAACAGCAAAAAGACTGGATCGTTGGAATGGTATTTATATGTTACAAATTCTCACTTAACTACGTAAATAGTATGAGTATCATAGCTCATAGACATCAAGTTATCAACTGACATGCATGATTTCACATTATTTTTGAAAAGTAATTGCATAAATGTCTTTCTGGGAAATGTAGAACTACCTGGAGTTATATCCACGTGATAGAATAGGAAGTAAGCAACAAAGTTTCACCTGCACAGCAGAACATGGGAATCCAATCGCTTCTCTGCTTCATCACTGGCCCTGCGTACATCATCTGATAGTGACACCATCCTTCGAAGCACAAACGCTTGGAACCAGAGAGAACTGCTGAGCATCTAATTCTGCCAACGGTGCAATCGCATCGCAAAGCTGACCTGCAACAAAATACATCATGTACCCAGATAGAAAATGCCATCCACTCTGTGATGTTATTCAAGCACATAAAGAGCGTACGAGTAAAATGCTTGCATCCTGCCACATTCGGGAATTTTATTTTATCTGCATAGAAGTGACACCCAAGTAATCAATAGATACCGGAATTAACTAAAGTTATACACTCATATTTCTAGAGTACAACTACCTAATTTGATGCAAGATCGACTCGTGTCAACATCTACTATCATTTTATCAGAAGAAGTTCTCTAACGGAACCACAACACCTGGCGTTTGTTGTGTCACGATACCAGTAGCTAAAAGCTAATGCATTTTCTTTTGGAAAACTTCAACAAAAGAAAATCAGTTCAATGGTCATACCTGCAAATAGTGAGTGTATATCATCTCATTCACCTTCCTGAAATTAGTTTACAAGTAAAAAAGATGTAACAGCCTGCATGCATGTGAAATCTTTACAATTCAACAGGACAAAATATTGAGCAACTGTAGACTTTACTCTCGTCATGAATTAGTTAAAAATAGACGTGCCATCCTTGAGGATCACAATTATTAGGACCACAAATGGTGGGAAGTCAAACTTCCATATCAGGGCAAGAAGCATAAAACCAAGTTCTTGTAGTGTAACGTGTAGACATATAATGAACTCTCTATCCAATTAGTCAATAAACAGGTAAGACATGATTTAGCAAACAGTAGAACATATAACAAACAAACACTTACCACAATACATATTGTAATTGACACAGCATATATCTGCAATAAAAAAACCTTAGAAAATATTGAAAAGATAATGGACGGCTTAATTCTTCATCCCTGAAAAATTGCCTGACTTGTTAACACAATAGTAAGACTCACACAAAGGCCTGGTTCAGTTAGGACAATATCTGAAGCCCTATGAGCTGCATCAGTCAAATCATCCACTGTAATGCTAATATCAGCCTTCTTCAAAGCTAGAGCATCGTTTACACCATCTCCAGTCATACCACGTTTATGTTTTCTTGCTTGCAAGCTTTTTCCCAACTTGTGCTCCGTAGAAGTCATAGTTTAAAAGCTAAGTACGCATGAGTATTGCAAATAGTTCTCCAAAGTTGTACCTGAAAAGCACCAGCAAAGCCATCAGCTTTCTCAATACAAGTATATTCACAAACACAAGAAATATATTAAGACTTAACCTATTCTCAAGTCTCAACACAATGGTTAAATAAACTTTTTATATCAAATCATGTTTCAACTCTACATTTGTAGGATCATTTCAAATTACTGAATCAATTAAGGCTCAGTTTATTTATGTACAATTAAGGTACCTATCTACTTGACATATTCAGATGTGATAACACTGCATGTGCATTCTTCTTTGTTGGAGCCAGTGGGCTTGAGCAACTCACCCAGTTTTGTACAGGAAGGAATTATAAGCAAGGAAAGTCGAAAACATTCAGAAATGCACTAAATAATCAGGAAAAAATCGTTGAACCTTATCCACGATGTATTGGATGCAACTGGATCCCCGTGGTCACCTGACCTCCTCTTTCTTGCATAGGCATGAATTGCAAAGAGTAGTCTTGTCTCACTCCTCTTATGCATGCACAAGAAAGAAGATAAATTGCAAACTGAAACTTCAAAATTAAAGATGACTTCCATGAAACAGGCGATGACTTATCTTTCTTACCTTAATTAGCAAACCAACACAAAACCATGATCTGAATTAAAATGCATAAGTATTTAACTTTCCTTGTTTTGCTAGCAGAACAACAAATATCACTCTCCAGTTGACGTGGAACCAAATTTAATATATTAAATATTCATTGTAGTTTTTCACAACTATAGCCATTGATAATATCTAGCCGATAATTTAAACTAATAATATATTGCAATTGAAATCAGCCATGTTTCCACTCTAATGAAATGCATGATTCGAGTTAATAATACACACTTTTGGAATACTTACACACGTTTGGAATACTAAATGATGCGGTTCAATAATTTTAGCAAACAAGTAAATAATCAAGGGGAAAATTAACCAGCACCGTTCAATAATTTTAGCAAACAAGTAAATAATCAAGGGGAAAATCAACCAGCACCTAGGTCGAACACCTTGCCTGCATCCAAAGAAGACCATGCATGTGAGAAGAAGAGATAGCAAAAGAGAGGGATGCGATGAGATCACCACGTGTATATGACGGCTTCCTCAAATGCCTTTGGCTACCGGAGTAGCAGGTTGGCACCAGCGCGGTCGCACGGAGGGCGGAGGCGAGGGAGAAGCACTGGACCAATGCGCCGCCGGTGCAATAGCAATGGCATGAGGTGGACGCCACACACAAGATGACTCCTGGTTTGGACATGGACAAAGCGGTGGATGCCAATAGCGCGTATGGCCGAGTCGCCGCTCTGGCTCCTCTCCGGCAGGGGTGTGACCTTCTCCCAGGACCTCCTATTGCAGATCCTCCTCCACCTCCACAATGCATCACGCTCTCGCTCCTCAACGCCGCCCACCTCCACCCCTGTGTCTCCTTCCCGCTCCGCACCGATGCCTATGACGCCGTCGTCGATGCACTCGGCCGCGCGCACTAGTTCAATGCTGCATGGCGG
Source organism: Stipa capillata (assembly GCA_019208055.1). Classification (NCBI taxonomy): domain Eukaryota; kingdom Viridiplantae; phylum Streptophyta; class Magnoliopsida; order Poales; family Poaceae; genus Stipa; species Stipa capillata. The sequence goes on from JAGXJF010005897.1 coordinate 59,783, forward strand.
CATGTCCTCGAGGCCGTGGGCGATGGCGCTGCCACACCCCGCACGTTCGCAGTGCTCGTGAGGAGGCATTCGTCGGGAGGGAAGCCGACGCCGCCGAGTTCACCACTGGCGGCGGAGCACAGGCGGAGGCGGCGGCGGGGCAGAGGGGCAGGCAGCAGTGGGGCAGAGGGGCAGGCGGCGCGGGGCGGATCTGCGGGACGCCGGGCGGCTGAGGCGGGTAGAGCGCAGGCCGCGGGGCGGCGGACACGGCCGGCGAGGGGCGGGCGAGAAGGATGGGGCGACGGAGCAAGCCGAGGGCGGGCAGCGCGCGATCGCACAACGGAACGAGCGGAAAAGGCGAGCGAGACTAATTAGATGGCTGCTGCAGAAAGGACAGAGGCGAAACACGCCGAATTTCTCATCCGTCCGATCTGCTCCATCCGATGGCTGATGTTGTTCTGTGGAAAATCCTGTGTAAACAAACGTGGTGACTGTAGAAAAAAAAACTCGTCCTTTTAATAGTAGTGGAGATGGAGATGGAGATGAAGATGCTATGTAATGCGCGCGATAGACTCGAGTCATTCGACCGCGGGGGAGTGATGAAGTGCTTCAGCGTCATGGTTTCCTTTGTGTTCAATCGTCCTCGGTATGCCAGCCATAGAAAGACTTTGTGCCTGTGCGGCATTGCCTGCAGCCAAATCAGTTGCGCAGCTGGCCAACACTATGCCATGATCGGTGAACAACCTGTAAAAATTTCTTCTTGTTGGGGCAGTTGATGGGAAGATTTGTTGTACTCGACCATATTCCAAACGACACTTACCTACTACGGCCTATAGAATTGGGAATTTGGGATTAGAAGAGATGGTACTTTGAACCTTCAGTAGTCTTAGTTTTTTCTTGATCATTGCAATGCCCTCGAGTTAGGACGTAGGGATATGGCAAACACAGTATCTCGATACCATTTTTGGGATAAATGGTAAAAGAATTTGATCTATGTCAGGTAGTTATTCTAACGAAAAAGGTGATCTGAATTACTCCTTCCGTCCTAGAATGTAAGGCATATTTTGTTTGGTTAAGATAAGACTTTGATCAACAATTACTTTATTAATATGTGGTTTATGTGATATAAAGTCATAATCATACGAAAGTACTTTTGAATACGAATCTAATGACATCAATTTTATGTCACATAAACCACATATTAATAGAGTAATTCTTGATCAAAGTCTTGTCTTAATCAAACAAAATATGCCTTACATTTTGGGACAGAGGGAGTAGTTGTTATTATATTACTGTTTGATACGCAACGCAATTATGGAGATGACTATTTAATGTATAAGGTCATTTAAATGAGGAAATTAAACAATATATTGAATATATAGTTCTCACGTCGCGCTCTCTCCATAATACAACCATATGTATTATGCACACACGACCACCTCACATTGATGCGATGACATTGATGACTACCAATTCTGTTTCTTGCAACAACCTCCATGCATATGCCAGGCCCTTTCATATCCAAATTACAGCCAACGAATCTATTCCATTATATTATTAAAATTACTGTCGACGATCGGTGAATCGGTGATCTTACGGTATTCGTGGAACAGTGATACTGGGGGTAGGGACCTCTAGGGCCCAAGGCCAGGAGATCTGACAACAAGGGATAGCCCTTTTTTATACAGGTTCGGGCCTCCCTCAGGATAATAACCATACGTCCTGTTCGTATATATTGATGGAGAAAACGTCTTACAATGGGGGTGTATGTTAGTAGCTACCCTAAGCCTAATCACAGACTAATCTAACTAATCCCGCCGGACTCGACTCCTTCGAGGTAGCGGGTCTTCTAGGGCTTCACCTCCTGGGATTTAGCTCAACTCGCTGTGCGACTAGACAGATCTATCCTCCCCTATGGGATTGCTGATCCTTATATAGGGGGCCCCCGGAGTCATACTGGACAGGGACTTGCGCCCGAGTAGGACTCCGGCTTGAACATCGGGATTGACTTCCTAGTTTAAGGGATGTCTCCCCTCTTTTCGAGGGGTTACCTTATGGTCTGGGGATCCTTACTAAATACGCAGTACCTTTCTGGAAACCTGGGAATTTATATGCGGATACCTCCTGATATACAGGATATCGTACTATACATCATCAAGTCCCCCCATCAGTAAGTGAAGTGAGGTCATGATTGTTCTGTAAAAAATCTACCCTTCTCGGGGAGCAGCTCCGAGTAGGCGAACCGGGTTCTCCTTGTCGACAACTTTCCCGAGTAGGCTTAACCCCTACCGAGTAGTCATGACAGATATATCGGAGCAATTCTCTGGAAAACCCAAAGTTCTTTCCGATCCGATCTGATCCGTCGATCACGGACACGCATCTTGCCTGGCGGATTTCTGGAAAACCGAACCGTCGTGGCGGAAATTTCGCGTGGTGATGAAGAATCTTTCCTTTTTTCCGCGTCGCCGTGCGGCTGACGTGAGCCGTAACACGGCGTGCTTGTCGGGGTCGTGGGTTTGTCAGGCCTCTTTTTCCCGCGCGACGCCTCGTGTGCGGAAAAAGCAACTGCCCGCATTAAATGCGATGGAACGGATCGTGCCGTTAACCGCGCTCGGTCAGGCGAAGATTGAAAATCCCTTAAGGAACCAAGAGTTGGGGTTTTTGCCCGCATCACTCTCCGTCCCTTAGCATTCTTGACCCCCTCGTCTTCTTCCTTGCGCCCATTGTCAAAACCTCTTGCTTCCACTGTCTCCGATCAGCCGGAAAGAATGGGCAAGAAGAGCGCCACAAGGAAGTCCCTTGAGCCCAAGAAGTCGTCGGGGGATGCTTCGGTGGAGCCAATTTCCGTCATCCCCGAATTCGAAGCCTCGGTGATGGATTCCTCCGCCCTCAAGAGACTCGTGGCGGAGGAGGTGATCCTCCCGGAGGTGTTCGTGTCTGTCCGGGAAGCCGTGAAGGAGACGATCCCCAGTCTGGATACGGATTGGGTCGTCGTCTTCGTGGATTTCTTCAGGTGCGGATTCCAATTCTCATCGTCACACTTCTTCCTCCTCGTGCTCCAGTTCTACGGGATCGGGTTGATTCACCTCAACCCAAACTCAGTCCTGATGCTGGCGGTCTTCGTACACCTGTGCAAAGTGTACCTCGGCATCCGACCAAGCCTGGAGCTGTGGAGGTTCTTCTACAACCTCCGCCGGATGAAGGTCAGTGGCAGAGGAGTCGTCAGCGGCGCCGGGTTCCGACTCCGGGAGGGGAAGAAAGACGCCTACATTCCCTCCTCCTGGAAGTCGTCGTGGTCGGGCTGGCACTCGAGGTGGTTCTACTGCCAGCCCCCACCTCTCTCCGGGATCAGCTACCGAGGCCTGGCTCCTCTCCCGGCGAAGTGTTGGGCAGAAACCCCGAAGGAGACAAAACAGCTCAGGGCTCTTGTCGGCGACATCGCCAATCTCGCCGCCAAGGGCTTATCGGCATGGGATGTCGCAGAAGATTTCCTTCGGCGGCGACTTAGCCCTCTTCGGTCGAGGATCCAGCCTGCCTGGACGGTCCTAGAGGGACGAGACCAGTCAAGGGACTTTGACACTGGTAGGCATTTTTCTCCTTCCTGTGTCATGCTAGTCGGTGCGACTTCCAACTTGTTTTTGATCATTTTAGATTGCGTAGATCTGTCCCCCGAGGAGCTTCAGAATAGGTTGAGCAACCTATTCGAGCAATCTCCCCCCAGGTGGGCAGACTGGGGTGCCGCTGTCTATCTTGAGGCTCAGCCCCGACAACCAAAAAGAAATCCTCTCGGTAAGTCGGAAGTCATTTACCTTGTCTGGTGTTTTGTTGGTCACTCGTACGATAATACTAATCACCCTCGAGTTCGTCTCTACAGTGGGTAGGCCGCGGAGGCCCTGACTCGAAGGCCGAACGTGCTGGTGCCTCCGTTCAGGATGAGGATGTTGAAGTCCTCGGGGAGACTGGGCCAACCTCCGAAGAGGGAGGTGGAGGTCTATCCAGGGCCGTGGCGGCAAGGGAGGACACCCGGGTAGAGCCCCCTGCCCGGAACTCTCCTCCTCTGCCAGATCCCCATCCTCAGGTTAGAACTCCTTGCCCGGCTAGTTCTTCTCCGTGCTTTCCCCGAGTAGGTTAACAGGAGTAGCTTGTCGGACGGCATGAAGTGGGTGGCCTTCCTCCACGAGAACCGACACCTCCTCCCTCGACTACTCGTAGGGAAGAGGTGACAACGGCGAAGGGAAAGGCGCCACCGGCCTCCTCTGAGAAGCGAGGCCCTGATGCTTCATCCAAGGGATTCCTTCCTCATGCGAAGCGCACAAGGTGAGTGTGTTTTTCCTGGCCCTCTCCGGAGTTCCTTTCGCTTCTTGTTTTGATGATGAACTGACTTGGAAGTTCCTCCGGTTAGGATTACCATCGTTCCCGCCGGCATCCCGGCGGAGGAGACCGCCGAGGAGCATCCCCCGCCACCAAGACCAGCGCCGGCGTCGGTTGAGCAGGTGGAGCCTTTTGCGCCGGAACCCTTGGTGCCGGAGAGTGTCGGCCTGACGTCTTTGCTACAGGTAAATAAAAATGTCAGCGATAAAACGTATACTATAATCAATACTGACCTTGCTGCTTTTAGATCGCCATCTCCCGGATTCCCCCGCTCGAGAAGGCTCAAACCGAGCTAGAGGCTACCCGAGCGGCAAACGAGGAGTTGAAGAAACTCCTTGAGGAGTCGGGGAACTGGCGCGCGGAGAAGGAGGAGCTGCAAAAACGCCTCCGAGAAGCCGAGAAGACGAGGGAGACGGCCGAGGCTGAGCTCCGGGTGTCGAAGGCCCGCTTGTCGGAAGCGAAGTCCTCCCTGCAAAGGAGTAATGCCTATGCGGGAAAACTGGAGGAGGATCTCGAGCGCGCGCTTGGTACGCTCGAGAAGGCACTCATCGAAGTTGGAGTTGCCGTCCTCCCCCATCCTTCATCTGCTACCCGGATGGAGGAACTCGTGGCGTCAGTCTCTCGGTTGAAGCCTCTTCTCGAGAAGCTTCTTGAAGATGAGCTCCAGCAGGGCGTGCGGGACGCCCTGGCTTTTGCCCTAGCTCTTCTCCGGTGTTAGCACCCAGACTTGTCGCTGAAGGCCCTAGCCACCGACCTGCCAGCCAGTACGGAGGAGGAGCTTCTTGATGCTGTGCAGAGCACGGCGGATGCCTTCGGTGATCGGGTCCAGGTGTCTAGCCTTGCTAAGTAGAATAGGAACTTGTACCAGACAATTGTCAATAACTGTGCGATTAACCTTATGTGTTCTTTGTTTTCTGAAAACTTGGGTTCTTTTTATAGTATTTGTCTGCTCTGCGAAATGCTTGTCGTATGCGGGGTTTGTTGTGGACTTGATTGAACTCGTTGCTTCTTCCCCCTGACTCAGGATCTTTGAGTTGTGCCATTTTTACCACGAACTGAGGTTGACCAGACCTTAGGTTTAGTCGGATGGAGGGCTCCGTGGCTCCTCGTCATCAGTAAACACGTTAAGGGGTCCCCGCCCAGTTTTCCCGGTTGTAGCGACAACTTGTGTTCCTTTGTTTGCCGAGGTACTGGGCATAAGCTAGTAAGCTCCACATTTTTGCCCTGCTAACGGTCGCATTACGCTCTACCCGTGATGCCTTCTGTTCAAAGTAATCGGGGACGTGAATGAGTGTATAGGTTCCGTTGGTCTAGTCATGTTCGCACCTTCTTTCCCGAAAAACGTTACTACGGAACCGGGGAGCTTAGTCGACCAGGCCTTAGGTCTGGTCAAGTGGGGGGCTCAGTGGCCCCCCTATCACCTGCAGACATGTTAAGGGGTTTTCCTCGTGTCCCTGACGGTTGTAGTGTGGAACCTTTTCCCTTCACGCAGGCCGAGAAAGATCAGTGCTCGTACGTGTACACCAATTCGCCATATACTCATCTAGCCCCCGACTGTCTTATTCGAGGGGCATCTCGGATAGGCAGTCCGAAAAAAATATATTGAACTAAAACATGATGTATTTAGAAACTGTGTCTTTTACAAGCTACTGTAAGAAAGACATTCTAGGAAATTAAAAAAAAGTAAGCCGTCCCCCCTCCTTCAGCTTGTTGCCGGTTGTTCCAGAGACTCACGTCCTTTCTGTCGTGACCTGCTGACGAAACTTTGTTGAGTGCGCGTACTGGGCAGCGGCGCCCAGAGTGTCTTATTATCGACTTGTTCATAGCTTGACGATCTTCAGGGCTGGAGCTAGTGCAACTTTAGAATTTGCTGATGAGGGGGCGATGGCCATGCAACCTTACCGAGGGTACTTGCTCGGGGGACTCTCTAAGGGACATGACCTTTTGGCAGCTGGTACGAGCGACCTGGATCAGGCGGCTTCTCCTGTAGAACCGTGGTCCTGCTGAGGAAAAGGCCCTGTTTTCCCCCAATTCCGACCTAATCGTGGAACTTTTTCTCCGACTTGGAGGGGGTACTTTCCGAAGTTGTCCCTCGCAGTGGCGGCGGTGGTCTTGACGATGTGGAGGCGCGTGCCGTTACATCGGTGTCCCGACTAGACAACTGATGTTGTTCTGCGAGGTCGAGGCTGCGATTGTCGCAGAGGAGTGCTTCTTTGGAGGAACTCTTTATCGTGAGGACGCCTTTTGGGCCGGGCATCTTTATGCACTGATAGGCATAGTGCGTTGCTGCCATGAACTTGGCTAGAGTCGGGCATCCCAGGATAGCATTGTACGCTGTTTCAAAATCGACGACGTCGAACAGGATCTTCTCTATTCGGAAGTTCTCCGGTGTACCAAAGGTAACCGGGAGCGTGACTTGCCCGATCGGCGTAGCCGACGAGCCCGGGACGATACCATGGAATGCCTGCATCACCGTCTGGACAGATGACCGTGGTACTTGCATTGCGTCGAGGGCGTTGGCGAATAGGATATTGAGAGAGCTCCCTCCATCTACCAGCACGCGGCCTACTCGGCAGTTGTTGATTGTTGGTTCGATAACAATTGGATATCGTCCCGGCCGAGCACAGTTCTCAGGGCAGTCTGTCTGGTCGAAAGAGATCATGACCTTGGACCACTTGACCGCCTAAGGGACCCGCGGTACACTCGCGAGAACCTCTCGGGCAATCGCCTTGTATTGCCTTTTTGACTCATAAGAGGTTGAGCCCCCGAATATGTGCTCAATTGCTCTGACGTGCCCCTGGAAAGGCTCAGGAGTGGAGTCATCATCGTCGGAAGTCGTGTCCGACTGTTGTTAGCGACCTGAGGATCCTCCTCGTGGAACTTCTCTCTTTCCTCCCTAAGGTATTTCTTGAAGATGCGGCACTGACGTAGATCATGCGAGTCGGTCTGGTGAAAGTCGCACCAGGGCTTGGATGGCTTGTCGGAGGAATTGGTAGGCTTGTCTTTGGGGCGCGGTCACCAAGTGCGCTTCTCGGAGATGTCGGCCATTACCTCATCGGCTTTGGCCCTTTTCTCCTTGTTCCCTCCGGAGGACTTCTTCTTGCGTTTAGTCTTTCTCGAATCGTCCCTTGCTCGGAGGGGAGAATTGGTCGGCCCGCCTCGTTGCTGCCTGATGTATCGCAGGGTCTCCTCCGCACAGGCGGCCTTTTCGGCCAGGTCCATGAGCTGTCTCGTGGTCTTTGGCGATCGCATGATCAAGTCGTGCGTACACATCTCGTTTCTCTGCTGCCCCCGAGTGAAGGCGCGGATAACATCCGAGTCAGTTATCTCCGAAATAGTGTTGCAGACCGCACTAAACCTCTTAGTGAACTCTCGGAAGGTCTCGTCTGGTCGCTGGACAACTAGAAATAGATCGTCGACACGACCAGGTCTTGGAAAGGTACCTTGGAAGTTCCCGAGGAGCATATCGCAGAGCTGTCCCCACGAATGGATCGTTCCTGGGGGTAAATTCATCAACCAAGTCCTAGCGGCTCCTCTGAGAGCGGTAGGAAGATAGTTGGCCATAACCTTCTCATCCCCGCCTGCGGCCTCGATCGCGGTGGTGTAGATCTGCAGGAATTCTACGGGATTCGTGGTGCCGTCATATGATTCTAGTGACCTAGGCTTGAAACGAGAAGGCGATCGCACCTGCTAGAACTCCTGGGATAGCGCTTGGCATCCACTGAAGGCTCCCTGATAAGATGCGTTCTCGCCGCTGTTCGAGGTCGAAGTTCGGCCGCGAACGTTGGCGTGTTGCGTGTGGTCCCTCCGAGGAAGCTGTTGCTCTTGCTGGTGCCTTTGGTGTCGGCGCCTATTGAGCTGGTCTCGGAGGTCAGCAGGTGGCTCCTCCTGAGGAGACCTGTTCATGGGGTGTCGTCCTTCTCGGTCACTCTCTTCTAGCGGAGAAGGGGTTCTTACTCGAGTAGAGCTGCGTGTCACCGACTAAGCGCGAGAAGACTCGGCTTGGTCTTGGGCCTCTTGGAGGTCAGCCCCCAGCCGTTGTAGCCATTGCATACCCGCGGGTGTTGATAAATCCACTGCCGGTGGTCATCGTACTGTGTCGTTGCGAGCCCTCAGGCAGATCTCGGTCCTCGAGATCTTCGTGGCCATCGTCGATCGCGAGAACCACTCGAGGTCCTTGGTTAGATGATGTGTACTCACGCTCCATCGTGTTGTCCTCATCGGACGTGGCGTGAGTAAGGTCGTGATCGTCCTGACGATCAGAACTCGCAGGTGAAATTCCGACCATTGGACTGGTCGTTCCTGCCGGGAGGTTGTCGTTCAGCACCAACTTCCCGTCGAAGGCCCTGGCGCACTCAGCCCTGAAGCGATCTGCTTCGCGATCCGAGTACTCTCCAGGGGCGTATTTTCCAAAATCCACGCGATCCATGACCGGGTACGGATCCATGGGGCCATAGTTGTCGTAGAAGCCCCGGTATGAGTACCCAGCACGGCGCGTGGGGGCGATCAGACTTCCTGCCGTGTCTGCTTCCTCCTCTTCGGGTTGGACCGACGAGGGCTGTGCAGTTAGCGAAAGGAGCTGATCGCGATTAGTTGCAGATCCTGCCGACTTTGATTCTTCCTGGACCGCTTGATCCGGGGAGGTCCCCACAGTCGGCGCCATATATTGATGATCGGTGAATCGGCGATCTTACGGTATTCGTGGAACGGTGATACTGGGGGATAGGGATCTCTAGGGCCCAAGGCCAGGAGATCTGACAACAGGGGACAACCCTTTTTTATACAGGTTCGGGCCTCCCTCAGGATAATAACCCTACGTCTTGTTCATATATATTGATGGAGAAAACGTCTTACAATGGGGTGTATGTTACTAGCTACCCTAGGCCTAATCACAGACTAATCTAACTAATCCCGCCAGACTCGACTCCTTCGAGGTAGCGGGTCTTCTAGGGCTTCACCTCCTGGGATTTAGCTCAACTCGCTGGGCGACTAGACAGACCTGCCCTCCCCTATGGGATTGCTGATCCTTATATAGGGGGCCCCCAGAGTCGTACTGGACAGGGACTTGCGCCCGAGTAGGACTCCGGCTTCCTTGAACATCGGGATTGACTTCCTAGTTTAAGGGATGGCTCCCCTCTTTTCGAGGAGTTATCTTATGGTCTGGGGATCCTTACTAAATACGTAGTACCTTTCTGGAAACCCGGGGATTTGTATGCGGATACCTCCTGATATACAGGATATCGTACTATACATCATCAATTACAATATAATAAAATATATTGAAAAAAGATACATAAATTTTTTCACCAAAAAGTAAAATATCCTGTCACTAATCTGTTAAACTACCATAGCCGATAGATGTTAATAATACCGTGGATTACATCCGATAGATCTTTGTAATCGTACCTAAACAGATCACAACCAATATATCTTCATAACTGTACATAAACATATAATAATCGATAGATCTCGACATAAACATACCACGAAAGATACATTTTTGTAACTACGTGTAAACTCATCTGGCTGTTTATCTGTGAACTCTTATTAATACTAAAAGATAATACATTTAAAAAAAAGAGATAGACTAGAAATTCTCATAAAAAGAAAAACATACGGGCATTAATCTGATGGACTCTCTTATTATTAGTGGACCACAGCCGATAAATCTTCATAATCATACTTAAACAGATCGCAACCGATAGATCTTCATAACTATACATAAACATATCACAACTGATAGATCTTCATATCTGTACATAAACAGATCACAGATGATAGATCATCATAACTGTACTTAAATAGATCACAACCGATAGATCTTCATAACTATACCTAAACAAATCACAATCGATAGAACTTCATCACTATACCTAACTATATCACAGTTGATAGTTCTTCACAATTGTAACTAAAAGACCACAACCGATATATTTTTATAGTTGCACATAAACATGGTCCTGCCATTAATTTGGTGAACTCTTATTATTACTAGACTAAAACCAATAGATCGTCGTAACTGTACCTAAACATTATCCAACGTCAAATTGGTGCACCTTAATTATTAATGGCCTATGGCTGATAGATATTTATAATTTTACACCTCACGAAAAAGCTACCCAAGCTTTAAGTCCGTGTACTGATCTAATATCAATGATCTGTGATATAAATCTTAATTCCACATAGTGATCTGATATCAACAACTCGTGATATGAATCTTAACTCTACGTACAGATCTTATATCATATGTAACTGGTCAGTCAATCGTGATCTGAACTTTAATTTCATATGATCTAATATTATATATAAATAACCTACCAGCTCAGTACAATGTATGACCGGCTGGGTCACGATCTGTAAATCTAAATAATTAAAAAATTTCTACAAAATTGTGCAAGACACCATGCTAGTTATTATCATTAATTTTACATGGAACTTTTTGTGAGCTTTTCAACTTTTCTTCTATTAATATCTTGTTTAACACTGTCAATTGCATGACGTGCCCCTCCAATGTCATTTTCCAGTCCTTCGTGCTGTTCACGCTCTCGGCGGCGCTGCCGTCACTACCGGAATCACGACGTTTGCCGAGTGTCGGCCGTTTTGCAACATCGGGCACTCGGCAAAGCTCCAGAAACCGAGTGCGAAAATGAAAACACTCGGCAAAGACGTTCTTTGCCGAGTGTCTCCCACATAGCACTCGGCAAAGATGTTCTTTGCCGAGTGTCCCCCCACATAGCACTCGGCAAAGAATATCTTTGCCGAGTGTCAACTTATGGCACTCGGCAAACATATCTTTTTTCTGTTTTCTTTTTCTTCTCCCTTCTTTTGCCAACTTTTCTAAATAAACATTATTTGTTTTATTTTTCCTTTTTATCCTCTGTTCTTTTCTACATATTTGTTTTTCTTTTTCCTTTTCTTTTCTTTCCGCCTCTCTATTTCCTTTTATAGGCATTTAGTGCATTTTCTAGATATTTAATTAATATAATTCAAATTTGAACTGTAAGTGCATGAAAAAGTTGGCAAAATTGGGTTGAAAAATCCTATTTGTGGTCTTTAGTCTATGTTTAGGCCTTATCCAAGAAAGGAAAGGAATTCCAAACATTAGGGTGCCAAGACTCGACCCCGACCATGGAGCTTATTGGTTTTTTAATTCCAAAAAATGCAAACGAAGTCTGAAAAACATGATACTTGGCATGGTGCCCTCATATGGCATCAATATACTGTGGTAAAATTTGAGAAGGTTTCGCAAAAGTTGTGACATACACTGCTTAGAAACCGGACCATCTCCGAGGAAGAATCTAGGTTTCGAGAGGGAACGGGTCAGATTTGAAGGCAAAGTGACGGTTGCTTCATCGGTTAACCTTGAAATTTTTCTACACTCAAGATATACCATTACATGTTCCATGTCAAAATTTGGCATTTTTCGGGATTGTTTGCTATATTTAAGTCATTTAGTGCATTTCTAGGCATTTAGTGAATATAATTCAAATTTGAACTGCAAGTGCATGAAAAATTTGGCAAAATTAGGTTAAAAAATTCTATTTGTGGTCTTTAGTCTATGTTTAGGTCTTATCCAAGAAAAGGAAAGGAATTCCAAACATCAAGGTACCAAGACTCGACTCCGAACATGGAGGTTATTGGTTTTTTAATTCCGAAAAATATAAACGAAGTCTGAAAAACATGAAACTTGGCATGGTTCCCTCATATGGCATCAATATTCTGTGGTAAAAATTTGAGAAGGTTTCACAAAAGTTGTGACGTACACTGCTTAGAAACCAGACCATCTTCGAGGAAGAATCTAGGTTTCGAGAGGGAACGGGTCAGATTTGAAGGCAAAGTGACGGTTGCTTCATCGGTTAACCTTGAAATTTTTTCTACACTCAAGATATACCATTACATGTTCCATGTCAAAATTTGGCATTTTTCGGAGTTCGTTTGCTATATTTAAGTCATTTAGTGCATTTCTAGACATTTAGTGAATATAATTCAAATTTGAACTGGAAGTGCATGAAAAATTTGGCAAAATTGGGTTGAAAAATCATATTTGTGGTCTTTAATCTATGTTTAGGCCTTATCCAAGAAAAAAATAAATAAATAAACAAAAAAGAAACAAAGAAATAAACAAAGAAATAAACAAAGAAAGAAAGAAATAAATAAACATCTTTTGTTTGCCGAGTATCCGATTTTTGACACTTGGCAAACACCTTTGCCGGGCTACGCAGCCTCTTTAGCTCGATGGGCCGTCCAACTTTCGGCCCATTCGTCATCCGGTCATCGTATGCAGCAGCGGGGTGGGTTCTCTGGTTTAGTCCCACCTCGGCCGTCGACCTTGCGCTTGACTGGTTTATATACGCGGTTGCGCACCATGGCTCGAACTCCTTTGAACACTCATCGGGTGCTTATACACGGCACCCGCTTCTACGACTGACATGTTGGTCCCTCGTGGATAGACTCAATACATGTACCATGCTGATGTGTGCATGTGTAGTGCTGATGTGAGCTTCCGGGCAGCAGCAGTGCCCCGCCGGCGTCCAAAAAACCGCCACGTCGGCGGCCATTTTTTTGGTCCCTGATCACCTTGTTTGCCGAGTGTAACACTCGGTAAAGCCGACCTCTTTACCGAGTACCTGCACTCGGCAAACCACCTGCGGCACGTGGCACCGGCGCCGTCGCCTTTTGTTTGCCGAGTGTCGGATGTGACACTCGGCAAACTTTTTACCGAGTGCACGACAGAAAACACTCGGCAAACATGGCTTTGCCGGCAGGCTATATGCCGAATGCTGTTTGCCGAGGGTTTTTCCTCTTTTGCCGTGTGCTTTTGGTGCACGGCAAAGTTATGGATTCCGGTAGTGCGTCCCTGCGACCACCGGATTGCCCGACGCCGTCCGCCGTTTGTCAGCACGGATCACCCGGGCAGCTCGCCGTGCTGTACGCTGCCGTGTGCCTCCTCGCCATCGGCACCGGAGGGACGCGCTTCAATCTGGCAGCGATGGGCGCGGACCAGTTCGGGAACGCACGCGAGCAGGACACCTTCTTCAACTGGTACTTCGTCTTCCTCTACGCCTCCTTCGTCGTCGGCGACACGGCCATCGTATACATCCAGGACGGCGTGTCCTGGGCACTGGGCTTTGGCGTATGCCTCGCCGCGACGGCGTTCAGCTTTGTCATGCTTCTCCTGGGCGCGCGGTACTACAGGATGCCCGCGCCCAAGGGCAGCCCCTACACCGAGCTGGCCCGTGTCGTCGTGGCCGCCGTGCGCAAGGCTCGCGTCGACGTCGGCGCGCTAGGTCGAGCGCAGTACTATGTTGGAGACGACGCCGTCGCGGACTCGGCCAGCGAGGGTGCTCCAAGTAAAAGATTAAGGTTGGTCGCATTCCAGCGTCCCAAACGGGACATTATTACGGTACGAGGATGTGTATCGGTGAATCATGTTCGTGTCATCTTGCAGATTTCTTAATCGCGCAGCCATGATCACTGTAAGCGACAGCTCCAGGGATGCATCCGGTGGCCGTCGCTCTAGCGATTGGCGGCTGTGCACGGTGCAGCAAGTCGAGGACCTCAAGTCCCTCCTCGGGGTCCTCCCGCTGTGGTCATCCGGGATAATCGTCAGCGTGTCGATCGGCGTGATGATCGGCATGATAATCCTGCAGGCTCTCGCCATGGACCGCTCCCTCGGCCCGCGCTTCAAGATCCCGGCAGGGTCCCTCAGCGTCTGCTCGCTCGTCGCTTTCATCGCGGTCACACCAGTCCTGGACCGTGGCGTGTTCCCGCTCTGGCGTAGGATCACCGACACGGCCCCGTCCCCACTGCAGCGCGTGGGGCTCGGCCACGTTGTGAATGTTGCGGGCACGGTGGTCGCGGCGCTGGTGGAGCGTCGAAGGTTGAGCGTCGTGGACGCGCACCGCGGCGCCGACGAGGCGGCTGGGTGGGTTACCCCCATGTCCGTGCTGTGGCTGCTCTTCCCTCTTGCGGTCGTAGGCATCGGGGAGGCCCTACACTTCCCGGGGAACATGGCGTTCTACTACCTGGAGTTCCCCAAGACGCTGCGGAGCCTGGCGACGGCCATGGCGCCGCTACTCATCGCGATGGGGTTCTACCTCAGCACGGTGTTCGTCGACGTGGTGAGGCGGGTAACGGCGTGGCTGCCCGGGAACATTAACCAGAGGAGGCTGGACAACGTTTACTGGACCCTGGCGGTGGCGGGGACCATCAATTTTGCGTACTTCGTCGTCTGTGTCAGCCGATACAAGTATCAGAACCGCTGGACGACGATGGCAACGTAGAGGAGAATATGTCCAAGAAATTGACGAAGGCTTTCCTGTGTTTTGCTTGATACAAAGAGTTGGTGATTGGGTCACGCCTTAGGATTGCTTGGTATTGCTAGGATGGGCCTTATATCCTTCTGGTACTTTGTAATTTCTCAACGGCCCTCCATAGGTTTGATGATCATATGGCTGGTGTTAGTAGAGTATTCCTTCCGTCCACAAATGTAAGGCGTGCACGAAATTTAAGGTTCAACTTTGACCAAGAATTAAACCAATAATATTAAGTTATATGCATGACACAAAAATAATACCATTGGATTCATATTCAAACATAGTTTCAAATGGTATCACTTTTATATTATATAATTCAATAATATTGGTTTAATTCTTGATCAAAATTAAACCTCAATTTAGTGCACGCCTTACATTTGTGGACGGAGGGTGTATATCCGACCATCATTACAAATTAATAGTGATTCGACTATATTTGTTGTGCCCTGGTGTTAAACCTGAAGATCTAATTGAATTCTGAATAAATTTAGTGGTACATGCAATTTAATAGCTAGGATTGCGACAGTGGTGGTCCTGAGCACGGAATTATCCCTATGGACGTTTATTGATCCACGTACCCCAGTGGGCCATGCCGGGAGGTCATATTACTAAAAATATGTCCATTACAGACGGTTTAAAAACCCTAATATTGACGGTGTCCTGAAGCAAAGGTCTATGATGACCCGAACCGCCTTTAATAACGGCTTCATGCCTTGATATGACCTCATCACAGGTGTTATACAAGACCATTGTTTTTTCTTAATTAACTAGCCTCAAGATATGCTAAACATACCCTCTGAAACATTATAATAACACATGCATAGACATATCACGTTCGTTCACAACAAATATAAGCATCACATATTCAGTCAATTCACAACAAACTATTCAATCCTTGAACCTTAAATCCTTGCAGGTTCACAAAAATCACTCACGTTTTCAAATATAGTACTCTCCAGTCGAGCTATCTGTGAAAACTTATAACCTATCGTGTCATTCAATTCACAATGATGACCCCCATTATGAGAAAATTTGAGGGTGCAACTGACCATCAAGGTGTCACAACACTGTGGCTAAATGAGACAATAATTTATAAATTTTCATAGATAGCGCAATTAGAGAGTGTTGTATCGAAATTAAGCATTCAAATGTATTGAAATAGATACATTCATAATATCATATGCCTCAGATTCTAACTTGCTCTTAACTGACTGCGTGTCTACTTTTTCAGAATGAGATAAGGCTTGTTAATCATTCCTAACGCATACTAAAAAAGCAAAGCACACAGTCATCATATAGCAAAATCTTATCACAAAGCAACACAATTGAGCAACGACTCTGAGTTTAGAAAAATGTCTTAGAATTGCCTATTTTAAACAATTGCACATTGGTCGACAAGGGTTCAGTGGTGCAGAGTTTAAGGTTGGTGTTAATGCAATTTGAACTTTACCCCAAACCCCTCACACTAAACCCTTGTAAATCATCATGCATAGTTTTTTAGTGGGTCTTATTCATCATTGGCATAATAAAAATATATCAAACTACCATCATGTACAAAAATTGTACCACATCAGTCGATTGTGTCAAATCAAAATACGGAAGCTCCAACAAGCATTGAAATCTCATAAGAGGTGGGGATAATCCGATGAGTTACTACCATCCCTCCTGTGAAGGAAGAGGTAGGACCTCTCCGTTGGAGCATGTCACCTCTTATCTTAATTTACGGGAGCAGCGAGGCGAATAATCTGTCGATTCAACCCCACCTCTTTGTGATTATGATGCTTGCCAAAGCATCCGGCCTTTCATTAACAGAACCGTATAAATGATATAAATTTTACACCTTAGTTGCTGGTCCTAACACATTTTATAAAGGCTCAAGTGGTTAAGGGTTCAGGGTATTGAGTTTAAGGAAATTTAAACCTAGTCCTGAACCACAAACCATTGATCCCTTGTAAAATGTTAATTATGCAGTATTAAAGTTATTAAGCTAGGCATGGCATAGCTAACTAAAATAGCTAAACATAGCTCAAATAGCTAAGTATAATTTATAACCCTAATATAAACATGTCTATAATGGCATATTAATGCATCCTATATAAATGTAACATGCTTACAACTATATTCTAAAATCCCTAAACAATAAGTTTTCATCATGTTCAACTCATATTTGACCCAAATTCACCCAATTTTCATCAATAGTGTTCTACCATATGAAAATATCACATATAATCAAATATTCCTAACAAATTTTGCATAGATCTATCATCTGCAATATATCACATTTATTCAAGTATTCGAGAAACCATAGCATATGCGGCAACAGTGAGGGACATCGATGAGGCACATACCTATCTTGCTGTCTTGGGTGCAGAGGAGATCAAGGAGGCACGGTGATCAACGATGTCAAGGAGCTTTAGGAGAGAGAGGAAGCCGCGCCCTCCATCTCATCGCCCTTCACCATGGCGGAGGCGGGTATGCGCTCCACCTTGTTGGCCATCACCACGGTGGAGGCAGCCGTTCCCTCTGCCTTGTTGCCCTCCACCATGGCGACGCCCAAATCCAGTGCGGTGAGGGTGGCTGTGCCTAGATCCCGCCACGTGGCGCCTGGATGCCGCTGTGGTGAGGGCGACGGTGCTCGCTTCCCGTCATTGCGACCACCTATGTTGTTATCATCCTTGCTTACGCCATATCTTGAAGAAGGAGGCCACCGCTGGTCCATTGCCTGATGCCTCCGTGCTTGTGTCGGCAGGGTCCTTGTGGCCGTCCATGTTGTCGTGTCCTGCTCGTCGGAGAAACATCATCAAAGCTAGAAGGAGGGAGCACGTGGTGCTTGGCAGGGCTCAGCGGGGTAGCTAGGGAGGAGGAATTCATCGGCGCCGAGGCTAGGGCACACACTAGAAGGCAGAGAGAGAGATCAAGAGAGGGCAGGGGCTTGGACTTAATCACAGCGGCGGCTAGGACCAAGACGCAAAAGGGAGTTAGCTAGGGTTACGAGAATGGGTTATATACCGGAGATCTTGTCGTGCCTGATGTACTAGAGATGGTTTTGTTAAAAAATCGCATTACAAACAGTTTTTGTTAAGAGACTATCTGTGATGATCTATTTATCACCGATAGTTTTTGAAAAAACCATCTATGATGTGTATTTCCATTAAAACCGCCTATGATAACTCTATTCACAGGCAGTTTTTAGTGAACCTTTTGTGATTAAGGGTCTTGTATGATCGTTTCTATAATAGTTTCATGATACATCGCGCTCGGTATCCCGCTATCACCACTGTGCTTGGCCAGCCTAGACGCAGATGGGACTGGTGTGATTTTGAACCTGAACTAGCCACATTATTTTACATAAAAATTCTTGGGGTTCCTAAATTTTTTGTTCGATTCAGCTTAGCATTACTACTATTTTCTACCCTGTTAATTCATAAAAATTGGTCTCTTTGCTTAGAAAATCAGCAGAAAACTACGAGTGCTTGCTAGAAATAATGGGAAAGTTCCCTCCATTCTTAAATGTTTGTCATTTTAGCTACCTTTCAAATTTTGTTCTTAAATGTATGTCTTTTGTAGGTTCATAGGCATATTCTCTTCTACACTGTCTTTTATACCCTCATCATTGTTACTCTAAATAATCAAGAAGTGAATTTCCTTCCCAATACCATTACTCCATGCATGGATGATTATTTGGAGAGAGAGAACATGGGAATGGGTACACTTGGGAGTAAGAGGTGGACATGATAGTCATTTAAGCTTATTTCTTAATTCTTGTGCTCAAATCTAAAATATATTTGAGAATGGAGGAGCAGATTGCTACTGTCTCCCATATTTCGATTAGGCCTATGTTGAGCATATTGCTTACTACCGGTAAAACTAATGAATGTTGCACTAAATGCTTGTGCCGCAATCCTAATATAGTATGAATTATGTGACATGAGAACAATTGGCGGACCACAGAATAAAATTTTATTGACGAGAGAGTATTATACAAAATCAATGTAATCCATACACACGATGATGAGGATATCCTTACCACTGATATATTCACTGCACCACCTGCCATTCCTCTAGTACCAAAATTACAATGACCAATTACTCGAGCTCACACACATCAACTTAATTGTTAGGTACTTTCATTTCTCGGTACATCTAATGATTCTAAGAACTATATGATGCTTTCTAAATCATATTGTGTTAATTTATTAGGAAACCAAAATCCAAATTTGACGATACAAGATGGACATGATGGCAGCAAAGAAGGGAGCCCTCAAGTTGATCTCAATAATGGACACTACAAGACCTTGAAGCCCCCGGCCATCAAGAATATATAAAAGATGACTGCATTGCTCAATTTAATACAAGATGGTGGTAGCTAATACTTATTAATACTTTGGGTGTTAAAAACACTTGGGTTTTGTGCCACTTCAGTTTGGGCCAAGCCTATGTAATGAATTTTTTAATTAGACTAAGAGACCAAGAGAGGGGAGGAATCATAGTCGCCATCCACTTGAAGCCTCCTCCCCCTTGGTACCCCTTTCCTTTTTATATTTGTTGTACACCCTAGGTCAGACTTGAGTTTTATTAAGTTTAGTTTTTGCCATTGTGCAAACTACATAGTTCTTTAGCTGTGTTAGACGACGACCTGTAAAGACTACTTGTAGAAATCCCACCTTTTGCTACTTGAATACCGTGTCAATATTTGCAATTTCAAACTGCCTCTTATTGTGTTATTGCTTTATTTTTCATTGCTCGCAGGAATAAAATTTTGTGTTCAGATTGATCATGCTTCCTGCAAGGTCAATAACCCTCTAGACTAGATGTAGTTATTTCTAAGTGCAACATTGTCATACATTGTAGTCAAATCGGGAACGTCATCCCCACTAAATCGATAATTGTCCTCTCATCAAAAGATCAGGACACATATGTCCTATCACAAGCCATATACCAATTTTTTAGATAATGGAAGAGAGACTCTTAAGACCAGTGCATCATATGATGCACACAACCTCAAAATTTATTACATAGTCTTAACTAAGGAGTAGCAAACTAAAAATTACAAAATGGCATGATAGGCCACATTTAAAAGAAATCAAGTATCACGTAGCCTAATATGCACTCACCACCCAAACTGGGACATAAGCTACTTGGTAAGCAACTCCAATCTTTTTGCTCTAGTTACCATCGGCTCCCTGTCTTGCAACTGTTGTAGAAAAGATCACAATCGTAGCCAACTGATACATGTGTAGATACTCTGCATAGCATGAGATAACTTTTTTTGGTGAAAGACCATGTCATTTCTATGTAACCATATTGACCAACACACCACTGCGGGATCCACATAAATAAGGGAGCTTAAATACCTAGGTACACTCTGCAACCAATTTCTGAAAATATGAGTGAGAAATTGAAAAATGCTAATTATACTATATGCCATATAAACCGTGTAATAGTGCAACAAAAATGTTGGATTGTCTCTACGTTACTACAAAAACAACAACGCCCGTCACCTTGCCAGTTTTGCAATGTTATCCTTTGTTAGAATCACTGTCCTACTCAAATACCATAAGGACATTTTTTATCTTAAAAGGGAGTTTCAGTTTCCACACTTGTTTATTACTTTAGCGGAGTCGAGTATTCACCGAAGCAGTATACATCCAATGAACTACGAATGTACTTGACGAGTGGAGGCCCCATCTAAAATAATCTGGCCTCGACGTCAACGAAATGCTTGTAACTCTAAACTAACTCATTCCAATCCAATAAAAGTTGACCAATGAGAGTTCTCCAGAAAGAGACATTCAGAGGATCCGAACCCATCACTTCAGCTACCGTTGCATGTTTTTCTTGGAATGTTGAAAAGCCAGGGATACTTAATGCATAATGGAGTGTTATCTAGCCACATAGCCTGTAACACTTAGGTATCAACCATACCCGAATGCTACAACACTAAACTAAAAACAGCTAAGTTTGGGAAAAGTTATAAATTTTTGCAGAGTCTCCTTCATTTATAAGGACATCCACCACAAGCAATTAACAATTTATCATAAGACATAACCACATAACTCAAAATAAGCATTCACATAGTTGCACGTAGCATTGAGACTCCAACAGGGCTTATAACGAATGTAGCAACACATCAACCACCAACAAGTTATATAGAACCACAAGTCTCCAACATTATGATATATATGACCAACTATAAGACTAAGCTACTATATAGTAGAATAAGATAGCATGTGAAAATTATGTGACATGTTCGTATGAAGATGAGCTACTTTCTTCCATACATGCCATTACTCTGCGTACCTGAAAACCAAATTAAAAGACCAACGGAAAGAAAGAGTGAGTAAAGGATACTCAACAAAGTATAGTCTAGATCCTTAATAACAAAAATCACATTTTGTTTTTCAAATAAATTCCAACTAAACACCAACTTCCTGCAAAATCAACGAATACCAAAGCATATAATTTCAGAAGCATCATGGAGTAGTCATCACTGACGCTTCTCACAACCAAGCTCAAGCACAACAGATTAGCTCACATGTGACGGTCTATCACTAACCTCTATGGAGTAGTCAACATGCAGCGGTTACCACTACACCTGGCTTAAATAATCATAACACACCAATGCAGTAATAAGGAACAAGACACCAACCAAGAACACAAGAAGAACCAATAACGGGCAACCATATAATGAGTTGGATCTCATGCACTTGTCTCAAGTTCGATGATCAACCAATGGTTCGTCATGCACTTCTCTTGTTCTCCCTCCTTCCTCTTATTCCTCTCTTTCCTCTCTAGTCCCTCCTCACCCGATTGGTTTCCTGCAACTTCCTCCTAATTGGTCCAAAATCCACACGTAGCAAGAACAAGCAGCCGGAGTGAGACCAAGGGGCGGCGGCGGCAACTTGAGGGTAGTGCAAGGGTTTGGGACGTGGCGTTAGGTGAGAGGAGAGGGAGGGTTAAGGCTGGGATTTTATTTTATTTTTAATCTGAAATTTGCTGGAATTAGGACTCTAATGAAATCCAATGGTCAGAATTTCTTCAACTCTCCAAAATCCATCCAAACTTTAAACTGTACAAACCTATAGTTTATCTTGATCGATTCGAGAAGACGAACATGACCACGGTCTCAAATTTTCCATGTGACTTACGGGTTCAAAAAGTCAACTCTTGGTCACCTCTTTTCCAGTTTAGGTCAAAGCTCTTCTATTATAATTTCAAGGTATTATATTCTTTCCCCCTTAAATAGAATTCACCCTCGAATTCTTCACTTCTCACTTCTTGGCAAGAGAATAATTGAACTGAAACACAACCTAATTACTCATCAGGTGTGAATAGCTCTAGATACTTCTCATGCATCTTTGATTCAGGTTCCTATGTTGCTTCACATTCTGCCAGGTTCGTCCAAGTACCCTAGGTAATTTGACATTCGAGATCTCAAAAATACTTTCATGAAATACATTATGCACACCCTTCATAGATTCTAGCAACTCAAGACCATTAGTCAACTTCCCAACAAGTGCCAATATCGAGAAAGGACCAATGTACCTCGAGCTAAGCTTCCTTTGGATATTGAATCTCCTAAACCCCTTTGTAGGTGATACCTTTTGAATCGTTTGATCACTGACTTGAAATTCCACTTTTCACTTCTCGTGATTGGCATAGCTCTTTGCCTACTCTACGCTGTTAGCATATCTAGTCTAATCTCAGTGACCCTCTTCGTAGTTTGCTGAAACCAACCAGGTCGCAAAACTGCCTTCTCGCACACGACATTCAAACAAAGCAAGGATCTACATTTCCTTCCATACAAAGCCGCAAAAAGTGCCATCCGGATACTAGCCTGATAATTCTTATTACAGGAAAACTCCACAACCAAAAATTGATCCTCCCAACTCCCTTGCCAAGATAGAACACATCAGCTCAACATATCTTCCAAAGTTTGAATAGTATGCTCCAACTGTCCATCACTCTAAGTGTAAAAAACAATGCTAAGATTCAGCTTGGTGACCAGAGCACTCTATAAATTTTTTCCAAAGCTTGGAAATGAACTTAGTATCCCTGTCTGGAACAATTCTTTCTGGTACAGCCTCACTACTACCATAGGTGATACACAAGCACTCAATGTCGATCTTTCTCAACCCCGTGGTCATAATTGACCTTGAAATGCCACTCACTTAGCAACTTGTGCTTTCAACAAAAAATCTCAAGGGAACTCTCAAAACTCAGATTGTCCAAGTGCAAGACTAAGGTTCACTCTCAACAGAACTCCTATGCGTGTAGACAAATGTCGCTTCTACTAAGGGGTGAGACTACACCATCCTAAGGTTTAGTATGAAAAGCATCATCTCTCTAGGATCTATAGGCAAGGCACACATAAATCCACCACTCCAACGTAACAAGAGCGAATAGCAAGAGTAATTGGTATGGGGCAAATCCATCCTGCACCCAACTATTAACTCCGTACATGGATAGATGAATTGCGCAACCTAATACTCAGGCATCCTTAGTTGGTATTGCAAAAAGATCTCATGGGAGCAAACAAGAGTTTGAGCATTGACTCCCATTTAATCAATCGGCATAACCACTACAGAAACTACACTACCGATTCTCCAAGATTTATTAGGTTTTACTAGCCACCTCACTACTCACTAATTAAATGATAAGGGCATAGGTTTGAACAAATGGTCAAAACCTACAAGATGAGGGCTTGGCTAAACCAAAGCTCTGCACTGAGCTCACACACGTGAGGCCAATCCAAGCAATGCCTCAATCAAGGAAAATGAGCACACATCACAACTAGATAAACCTCACTATATAACAAGGAATTCCACAAAACTTCTAGGCTGTGCGGTAATTCCGCGAGGGAACTAACTGAAACCACCCTTCTATGGTTCAACAGCTCAGATAAAAAAAAAGTGCTAACTGCTGCTTCTGTCCTCAACAAAATAAAGTTCACTTAATATCGAGATAAAGAACAATTCGGGGATTGGAAACACGATCTATCATTGAACGCTTCTCCAAAACCACAGAGAGACATAAGGTTGTTTATGCTCCGAAGAAAACTCCTTGACAGATAAAGGAATACACAACCTTACCAAAAGAGCAAAAAAAAGCTTGCCTCCAAACTCACTGACCAAGGGTCGATCTAATTAACACAACCTAAGAGAGGTGAATGCACACTTGAAAAGATCAGCTCCTCACTAGATGGAGCAAACAAAACAAAGGATTACATAAACCAAGATGTCATGATTAGGAAATGTACAACTAGGCCACTTCCAAGTAAATCAATGGGGACTTTAGTGAGATGATCGATCGGACCTTGGTGGGATGTTCATCCTGGTCTTCTAAAACCACAAAGCTCAACCAACCGCATGAAGTTCATTAGTAATACACTTCATCAAAAGGTCCATGACTCTCACTAGTTAACCACATGACTGAGATGAGAAGAATGAATCTTTCAACAAATTGATGCAGAAATAATAGATAGGCAGGGTCCGTAGAAGGCTTCTACTCCACAATGATGAGTGACAGTGAAGCTGGCAGTAGAAGTACTTAGTTTAGAAGAAATCATCGGCGGGCAACAAGAAATGAGCTGCAAGAACTCTACCGCTAGAATGTGATCACCACACTTAGTGCATGAGGTAGACTAACAAGGAACATGTCAAAAGAAACATCGGAGATACGTGGAAAACACAGCTCCAATAGATTGAATCTCCTCACCAGACGGAGCAAACAAAACAAAGGATTACATGAACCAATATGTAACAAGGAACTATGCCACTACCAAGAAAATCAACGAGGACCTCATTGAAATGATTGATCGGGCCTTGGTGAGATTTTCATCCTCGACTTCTAAAACCACAAGCTCAACCAGATGCGTGAAGTTCATCAGCAATACACTTCATCAAAAGGTCCATGACTCTTGCTATTAACCACATGACTGAGATCAGAAGAACGAAGTACAATAAATTGATGCAGAAGTAACAAATAGACATGGTTTGTAGAAGGCTTCTACTTCGTAATGATGAGTGACAGTGAAATTGACACTAGAAGTACTGAGTTCAGAAGAAATCATCGATGTAAAACAAGAAACGAGCTGCAAGAACTCTACTGCTAGAACGTGATGTCCACGCTTAGTGCACGAGGTGGACTGACAAGGATCATGTCTAGAGGAACATCGAAGACACGTGGAAAACACAGCTCCAATGGCTTGAATAGATATGACAACTTCCCAAATTGATTTAGATCCACTTAAGTCCTCATAACATTGCTTCATCAACTCGACTGCTCTAAGAAAAACCCAGCACACCGATCATGACATCCAAAAAGGTCATTCTCATCTGGGGTGTATAAAATCCAACTCATCTTATCACATCTAGGTACTGGCATCTACCAATAAACTAACATTTTGACTTTTGAGTGGGACTCATATATGAACTTCCACACACAAAAACTATACTCCATAAATCTCAAATAATAATTCTCTAATTCATGAAATCTAATCACCCGCTTCATCAGGTCTTAACTCCAAATATAACCATAACACTCAACTTCGCTATATTGGCATAATCATCCTACCAAAGCCTCGATGATTAAACCCATTAAGATAAAAATCTGACACATATCTACAACACTTGTTCTTTGATCAACTAGGCCAGAAGAAGAGTCATCCAAAAGACCTACCATTAATCACTAATTCTCTATCAAATCTTAGCGCAATAACAAGTATCAAAATCCTTCAATTCATTGATCACCATTATGAACCTAGATCACCATAAGAATTCCATAAATTTAGTAATTTACCTAATTCACTAGTAGTTCATATCTTTCCTCAATCCACTAAAGTTCATTGCTAAGATCCATAATAATCCTTTATCCAAGTCCACAATTAATTCATAGAGAAGATATACTCATAAATTAATCATATCTAGCAGTTATTCACGAAGAAGACATCATAATAAATATCCATGAAGCCAATTTCATATCCTTTGTAACCTAGCAATCTGAAGTTAATCGATTATCCTATTTGCGCTAATTTGAATTAACAAATCCAAAATATGCATAATAGCGTTACTGTTTAACCAAATATATTTCTAGCCTAAACCCATCAAGATTAACAATTTAATAGTTCAAATACCTTGGCACATTTTAATTCACAACTCATCATATTGATGCCCCAAAAATCATCAAGCTAACCCAACATTAATCCGCAAGGATAATAATCAAAATCGTTCATTTCTTCTTATCAGTTTCCACTCTAGCATACCATATTTTATAACCAAATCCAATCCTTTTATATATATATATATATATCTCTTATCATAAGTCCAATAAAGCAAAATCAGTAACTAAACCCATCAAAATCATATCTCCTTATCATGCTACCCATCAGCTTAAGAAAACAGTATGATTGATCAAATCTTTCCATTCAAATGTTGACTCACCAGTAATAAGCGCAAGTCAAAAGGAACAAAGAAGAAAAACTTACTCGTACTCGAAGCAAGCCACTGCAAGCCTCCCACGACAATGGCCTGCCAACAGGCACAACAATATTTTGAAAATAAATTTTAACAATAAAA
The DNA here is from genome assembly GCA_019208055.1 of Stipa capillata. Taxonomy (NCBI): domain Eukaryota; kingdom Viridiplantae; phylum Streptophyta; class Magnoliopsida; order Poales; family Poaceae; genus Stipa; species Stipa capillata. The sequence continues at coordinate 86,025 of JAGXJF010005897.1, forward strand.
AGGTATACGAAGCACAAATGCAATGCATAACCCCATGAACCCTTCCTACTAAGCACCAGTGTACTAAGTTTTAAGTTGAGCTAATTAATCCCCTACTCTAATACCTACAGCTCGCTCTGATACCAATGTAATATCCAAGACATCAACACTACCTGGAATGCTACCATACTAAACTAAAAACAACTAGGTTGCGAGTGTCGGAGTATTATTCCGACAATACTGAATACGGGGCAGCGTACGAGTAGCAGATCTAGGGTGCACACGGGACACAGAGTTTAGACAGGTTCGGGCCCTCGAGAAGAGGTAATACCCTACGTCCTGTGTTTGGCGAGTCGTATTGCTTGTATCCCGCGTGAGGGTATGTGTCTATGCCTATGATCAGATGATTGAGAGCTCTATTTTTTTGTCTCCCTATCCGGGGATCCCTCCCCGGCCTTATATAGGCAGCCGGGATAGAGTTACAAGAGTCCGGATCGGCTTACAAATATATTTCCTAATCGGTTACAACTACCACGGGGATCCCGGGCAGGTACGTGTCCATGTCTTGTACTCCAAGTCGATGATGCGCCCCCGTGTTGTAGTCGGACCCCGAGTAGTCGGCCTGGCCCACCCTATGCTCGGATGGCCAGCTTTATCCTCCTTGACGATACCCGGGTGCTATGTCATCGTCAGTAGCCCCCGAGCCTTCGGCCGACTAAGATAGTCGGGCGGAGGCTTCTTTGTCTTCTATAGTATTCACTCTGAGGGCACGAACAGTGCACCCAGAGGGTGTAGCCCCCGAGCCTCTACTCGGTTTGAGGAACCGAGTGGAGGGTCTTCAATGACTCTTCCCGAGTAGCTGGTTTACTTGCCTTTCCGTAGATTTCACTCTGGGGGCACGAACAGTACACCCAGAGGGTGTAGCCCCCGAGCCTCTACTTGGTTCGAGGAACTGAGTGGAGGGTCTTGATGATTTTCCCGCCTTCAACCGACTCGGCCAGCGCAAGGCCGAGTGCTCAGCAGCTTGAGGTGGAGAAAGCCACCACCGACCCGTCGTATCCCCCATGGCGTTGAGATTAGCCGTGGGCTGTTTCCCGTGTAGCGCAGGGTTGTGGCATAGACTGGCGATCGAAGACAAAGAGTTAACGCCGAGCTGTTTACACAGTACTAAAATAATTGTTGAAAGAAAGGAGCCTGAGTGCGCTTAGGCGCACCCAGTGTGGTGTAGCCCCCGAGTGTCCACTATGCGTAGCCGTGAGCATGCATAGCAGGCCAGTTGGGAACCCCAAAATTTACTCGGATGGAGCAAAGAAATATCTATTCACTTATTCATAATTAAAATATGGAAATACAAAGCTTAAGCATAGAAATGACTTAGCTGTTCAATGTTCCAAGCGTTGGTGACGAGGTTACCGTCTTTATCCCTCAGTCGGTAAGCCCCCGGACGTAGTCGGGCGGCAACGTACGGTGCATCCGAGTCCGCCATGAAGTCCTCCTGAGAAGGATGGTGGCTTCCCGAACTCTCGAAGCCGTCCGAGTCGTAGTCGAGGACGGGTAGAAGGGACTCGATCGTACCAACCAGTCGGGATCTCTATTCGACAGGTGAAGACCCGTTCCCGAGTAGTAGATCTGACTCGAGCACGATCAGGTTGTTGGAGTTGATCGCCGAAGTAGTCAACTCGGATGAGGTTCCGAGCACTAAAGGCGATGAAGCCCCCGGCAACTAGCTGGAAGCCGAGTCGCTGAGGTGAAGCTTGCCGAGCAAGTCGACGATGAAGTCGGTGACAAAGCCTCCAGGCAACTGGCTGGAAGTCGAGTCGCAGAGGTAGAGCCTGCCGAGCAAGTCGGCGTTAAAGTCGGCGATGAAGCCCCCGGCAACTGGCTGGAAGCCGAGTCGCCGAGGTAGAGCCTGCCGAGCAAGTCGGCGATGAGGCCGGCGATGGAGCCCCCGGGCAATTGGCTAGAAACCGAGTCACCGAGGTAGAGCCTGCCGAGCAAGTCGGCGATGAGGCCAAGCTTTCTGAATCGGAGAGCTTATCCTGGAGCGGCGGTGGAGGTCCGGGGGTCGAAGCTCATGACCAGGCCCGGAACGAAGTCACCGTCGTTGTTGAAGAAACCCATCTGGATCTGTTCAGATGGATCTATGCGCCCAGCCCCTACTTGGCACGCCAACTGTCGGAGTATTATGCCGACAATACTGAATACGGGGCAGCGTACGAGTAGCAGATCTAGATGGGTGCACATGGGACACAGAGTTTAGATAGGTTCGGGCCCTCGAGAAGAGGTAATACCCTACGTCATGTGTTTGGCGAGTTGTATTGCTTGTATCCCACGTGAGGATATGTGTCTATGCCTATGATCAGATGATCTGAGAGCTCTATTTTTTTGTTTCCCTATCCGGGGATCCCTGCCCGGCCTTATATAGGCGGCCGGGATAGAGTTACAAGAGTCCGGATCGGCTTACAGATATGTTTCCTAATCGGATACAACTACCACTCGGGATTCCGGGCAGGTACGTGTCCATGTCTTGTACTGCAAGTCGATGATGCGCCCCCGTGTTGTAGTCGGACCCCGAGTAGTCGGTCTGGCCCACCCTATGCCCGGATGGCCAGCTTTATCCTCCTTGACGATACCCGGGTGCTATGTCATCGTCAGTGAGAGTCTAGTTTCAACTGCTAGACCCCCCCTGTATACATCCTCATTAGTCCAGGATCACGCTGACGGTACACAGGCGAAATGAATAACATTGCATGCATTCAGACTTTAAAAACTTAACTTGAGTACGATATGCCACATGGCTTACAAAGTTCCATGTCTTAGCAACATTATTACATCAGAGGCAAACAGCGGAAATAAAAGCGAAACGGCTCCATCCGTGCCACAGGCAATTGACGGAAGCCACGCGACTTATTCTTCGGGCTCATCATAGAAGAAGTCTTCATCCGCTCCTTCTTCAGCATAATCCTCTGCACCCACCACAAAAACATGCATGATGAGTACTTCGCATACTCAGCAAGCCACCTGGCGGCAGATGGTCCTACCATACTACATGCAAGGCTTCAAAGAAAGGTTTTAGGGCTTAGTTGCGTAAAGCAAACTTTTAATTTGAATTACTGTAGTAGGTTTGAAGGCAGCATTTTGATATAAAACAGTTTTATCATCAGGGGTGTTTTCCAGCGTGTGGTCCTCGACCAACACATTCGAGCAAGGAACTCCCACCTTAGCTCGACCATAGGTTTCATCAGCAAAGGGGTAGAGGGAAGTAGCAAGGGGGAGAGGGACAGGTCCTTTTCATCAAGAATTAGTCATGTGCTGTCCATAACCATGGACACGGCTAATCGATTAGTTTATTACTCTGCAGAGTTTGTACACTTTACTCACATGACACAATCTCGCCTTGTTGCCACTGGCCGTCGCCAGCATAGTACACACCCATCGGTGTGTACCGGCAGGGAGATTGTGACGAGGTCTTTTAGCTAGATCCCCCTAAGGTGTGACATGTCCACCGGGTCTAGCTCGGAGTTGAGAGTACATCCCCGCACTCCGGTCCCCCCATCTGTGCCGAGGGTCCTCGTAGCCACGTCCACCCCTTCTGCGGTACGGCAACATCGGCACCAAAGGCTGACTAACCTACTTGACCAAGCCATTGCCCATATAGCATGTGGTTGTAATGTTGTCACAATTCTCCAACTTCAAGACTTCGGCCTTATTCGATACGGACGACTAATGGCTTCTTCATCACCCGAAGAACGACCATTGCTCCTTCATCACAATGATCTAGCTGTCGCCCGCACCTTTTAGATGGTAAGTTTCACCTAGAGTAGAATAGGAAGAATAGAGAGAGAGGGAATCATCGGGCATCCGGCCCTAGCTCAGCGAGCTCAACAAGTTTCAACAAGGATCATCGATCTGATATTCATTCCTCCGTAGAGGCAAATCAAAACAACCTAAAGATGTATTTAAGCATGGCTAAGCATTTCTCTACTCTATTCAGAATAAAACCTATTAAACTAATCAGGGTATCAAGTAAACAGGGCAACAAGCAGACAGGGTAAAAGTGTGTTAATCGACACGCTAGCTACTGGATTAAAACAGCATGCATGTTTGTAAATGACAAAATATTAATAACTTTCAGAAATATAGGATCAAATATGATCAAGAAAAGGGGCATGCCTTCATGGTAGTACTCTCCATCTTCAGCTGCTTCGGTCACTGAGTCGGTCTCTTCACTCCCTATCGTCGTAATGAAATGAGAGCAAGCAAATAAATAACCAATTCCAAAAGGAATGACTCGGAAAGCAATCGCGAGAGAGAAGCACGACGAAGGTAAGATACGGGTAGAATGGAACGATGGCACGATAGCGTCATCGCGAAGAAGATAGAATGGGTCTACTAAGATTGGCCATAACCATATATATATATATATATATATATATGCATATCCCCTTCTGGGTAATAGCATAGATATTCTTATACATACACAACAAATACCCTAACATACTATTCATCATGACAAAAGGTATAATCATTCACAATTAACCACAAATAAATATTTAGATAAATCCTAAATATTTATAATGGTTAATAACAGCAAAGAATAAATTATAACATTTAACCACAATTACACATGCATTTCTATTATTTAAAAACTAGGAATTAATCACAAAGCTATTCCCTACCATTAGCATGAGCTAAATAAGCATGGAACATCATGGAATATGTTAACAGTACTGGAACAGTACCAAAAATGATTTAATATTAATTTTTAATCTGAACATTATTTAACTAAAGCATTTTCTAACATTTTTAGTGTAACAATTATCTAGAAAATAGTAATTAACATTAATAAATCACACAGTTGGGTTAACATGATTTAATAGCAATTCCAGAGACATTTCATGTTTGGCAAAGTTCTAGAAATGTATTTTAAATAATTAAAATTATTATTCTAAGCATGAAATCTACGCTAAAAGCATGGTAAAACATTATTTAATTATGCTAAATGGGTTTTCAAGACTTGACACCATTTCTAGAATATAACATGATTTATTGGGTACTGGCCATGCATTTTTAATAGATAAAACAGATTTATAAAGGCACTAATACTAAAACAGGATTTAAATATCAATTTTAAATAGATTTAGAACACATCTTGATTTCTATAGCTCAAACCATTGCAGTGAAAATGTTTTGGTTTACATGGTGAAAGGACCTCAGATGCCGACTAGAGGGGTGGTGAATAGGAGGCTAACAAAAATTACTTCTTTTAACTAGATTGTTTAGGTTAAGCCTTATGCAGAAGTAAGGATTAGCTAGCTGTGTGACAGGTGAGTGACACAGGTAAGTTGCGATGTGTAAATTAGCATGCAGCTGTCACACAGGTGCCTAGCACAGGTAGGCTAATGACTTAGCAAAATGATAAGCAATCAAAGTGTCTGTGTAACAGGTAGCTGACACAGGTGTGAGATATGATCTATACTAACTGTGAGACAGCTAACAAGACACAGGTGTAAAGGTAATCTAAGCAGATAAACAGAATATCTATATGAGCATACAAGCAAACAGATATAGCAAGAAACAAGGAGTAAAACAACAAGTACTCAGGAGACAGAGTGTTTTTCACCAAAGTTCCCAGCTCTTTGTAGAGTGGTACGTCTCCGTTGGAGAGGCTACTCCGAAGAGATTGCCAGCACTGAATCGTGCTTGTTCTGCGAGTACCTGATCTCAGGCCTCTTCCTTTGCTTGTGGAAGTCCTTTTGCTTGCAGCAGGTAGACTTCAATCACCCTCACAGACTACTGGTCCAGCCCACACAAGCTTGGGTGGTACCAGCAACTCCTATGCCCGTCTAGGAGTAGACACTCCAAGAGTAATAGATTCAGCAGTAACAACTCTTGGAGGAACCAATGCTCTTTGCTCAAGAACTCTAACCCTTCCCGAACTGACACTTAGGAAACTTGGCTCTCATTCGGTGGAAAGAGGCTTTGCAACGGTCGCATATGAGTTACTGATTGGCTCTTGGTTGAGGTCGAAGATCTCCCCTAGTCCCCTATATAGGGGGTTCACAGGCAGTTGACCGTTACACTGTTGCCACGTAGGATTAAGTGAATCACCGGTGTCAGCCACCGGTGACACAGCCAATCACTCCGCCCAACTATAACCGGCTCAATCAAACCGATACCTGTGTCACTGGTGGCACACACAGGTAAACCCTAAACTGACGCAGCCGCACTGCTCAGCCCGGTCTTGGCACATGACATGCCCTCAGCGCACACACTCTCTGAAACCTATAACAAGAGAACCTCCGACAGCCCTCTAACTTAGCAGACAAGCTATCGCAACGCAGGTTTCTTAGCGATTACAAGCTCTCCCCTGGTACAGAGATGTACCTGAGTCATAGAGCGTTAGACCACCTGTGACACTGCTGTGTCACACCGGTGACTCTAACCCTTAGGGTTTTCTACTGCTAGCACTGCAGAGTGCCAGCTCCAACCAGTTTCATACTTATGAAAAACTGCTGACACAGGGCCACTAACCTCAAAGCATTAGTGCCACTGTCCAACATCCTGAGCATTGAGCAACTAGAACCTCCACAGATCATCACTGCTTCATCCCTCTTGATAGTACGGGCTTTTCCTATGGACTCAAAGAAACTAGCAAATCTAGGCTTTACCTGCCCACCAACTGTAGTCACGGTCCTTGACGCATCAAGCCACCATCACCTTGCTTGCAACTCCTTGCACAGCACCGGCTTCTTCACAGCTGTGGCACAGCTGTCTAGCACAGCCATTCCTTAGTCCTAGAAACCACCCTTCTACCCTTTTTGGTGGTCATCCTTTCCTTGATGACCCTTCTTCCTGGAACCTACAAACCTGCTTACACTCATTGTAAATGTTAGATTCTAGTTTGAGTTGCCATTAACCATCAAAACCAACTTGGGTCCTAGATGCTCTTTTAATCTCCCCCTTTCTGGTGGTTAGTGGCAACCCATTCAACAAATTTGCATAACAATTTGAATAGAAGGTATATGTGCAGGTTGTAGAGAATACACTCCCCCTGAAGCTGTGCACGAGAGATTTGTTTTTAACTTGCCAATGCACATATTATGATTTTGGATATGGGCAGCATTTTCTTACAATTTACACTCTTATCAGTTCAGAACAATAAGTGTATCAGAGAATAATGAGCTGAACTGAAATATTTTTCTCTTGATGCATTTGCAACGACCAGAGCATATGAAAATGTGTTAGAGCATCTGAATATATATCTTAGAGCATATGAGAATATTAGAGGGTAGATTCACTATGGATATATGTATCAGAGCCAAACAACTTACTGGTCATATGTATCAGAGTGCCAATGGGCATATATATTAGAGCGAGAGCTCTAGCATGAATATGTGAATCAGAGCATATGTTTAATATGAATATGTCAATCAGAGCATAAGTCAATGAGTATAGGCTAGACATGAATCAGAGCATAGGATTAATCTTGAGTATATGAATCAGAGCAAGCAGACTAATCAAAGCAATAACAGTCTCACTACCTCAGAAAACACATTTCCTGCACCATCTCCACTGACGGAGAAAAAATACCCATCAGTGGTACTGTTCACCACTGACGGGCGAACAGGTAACCATCAGTGGTTATTCTAGTAGACAGTCCAAATTGAGAAGAAAAAATATTTACTGACGGGTAAAAAGCATTGCCCGTCAGTAGTTGTGAATTTCTATTGACGGGAAGTACTATTGACGTTCCTGCTCCTAGAGCCCGTCAGTAGAGTGTAATACATCATTGACGGGCCCAAATTAAGGCCCGTCAGTGATGTTTTGGCCCTAAACCCTGCTCAGTTTAAAAATACATCACTGACGGGCCCGAAATGTCACCCATCACTGATATTTGGCCTAACCCTAGTGGGCCGAGGCCCATCTCGCCTCACTCGGTGGGGGGTGGGGTTGATATACCCCCACCGCCGCCGCCATCCCCTCACCTCTCCCCATGCCGCTCCCTTCCCGCTGCCCGCTCTCCCCTCACCTCTCCCCACGCCGCCTCTCGCGCATCTCCTGCTCCCATTAAAGCACCCGCCGCCGATTCCCGCCCCACCCGCCGGGCGTACAGGCGCTGGTTCCCGCCGCTCTCGTCTGCCCCACCCGTCGGAGGGGTCTGCCTCGCCTCGGCCGTGCCGCCCTCCCTCGGGAGGACCCCCAGCAAGCTCCTCTCCTTCTCCCACCCCACTAGTCACCCAGCCATCGGTGTCTGGTCGATCGCTTCTTCCATGGATGTCGGTGAAGGTGCCCGTCCCGCCGTGGCCGCCGCCATGAGCGGTAGCTCCGCCGGGTTCATCCAATCCATGGTTGGGTCCTCCTCCTCCTCCACGCCCCTCTTCTTCTGGCTCCTCACCGTCGCGCTCGTCGCCGCCATCCACCTCACCTCCGCCTACATCTCCTCCTCCCACTCCCCCTCCTCATCAAAGTAAGAGCAACGACAAGAGGATTGAGTTTTCCGTGGGCTCTGAATTCTGTATTTCTGATCGCTCGGTGTTTCTGATCCCTTTTTTTTTGTCAGGAGCGAGGATAAGGAAGCAGAGAGGAAGGTGCTCCGCGGTGGCTTCACCGGTGAGGACAGGGAGGAGGCAGCGGACGCGAATGATGACAGAATTCTGGAGATGTTGCGGAGTTTCAGCTTCGTGCATGCGACCGAGGAGGATTTTGTGGAGGGTCTGGTCACGTACAGCCGCATCTTCAACGACAGGGAGCCCGAGCCGGTGGAACCGGTGGCACCGGCCGCGCCCCCGCCGGTTCCGTCGAGCCTCAACTTCAGCTTCTAGCAGAAGAAAAGGAGGAACAAGAGCATGAGCAGGAGAAGGAATCGCCGATTCCATTGGGATCGGTGGCCAAGGAAGAACACGAGGACGAAGAGGGAGAGGTGGTCGCGCATGTTCTCGCTGACGGCGCGCTGAGCAGCTACGGAAGCGTCAGATCCAGACGGGCTGGCCTTTTTTTGGGTTTTTAGCGTATCTCCACTGACGGGCACGGCTGCCCGTCAGTGGATTTTTTATCTCCACTGACGGGTGCAAAACTTGTTAGTGAAGGCGGTTTTGCGCCCGTCAGTGAAAGTGTTTTGTGAGGTAGTGTCTAGACATATGCATCAGAGCATTGGACATACGCATCAGAGCAACACACTTGGCACACTGAAATATTTCAGCATCAGAGTAAAATGAGCAAAATAAGACTTAGTATAAATTGTAATCAAGGCAGAAGAATCAGAAATAGAACAAGCCTTGAGTACACCAGAAAATAATTTTCTTTCTCCCTCTTCCTCTATTCTCTCCCCCTTTGTACAAATCTCCCCCTTTGTATGAATCTCTCCCCCTTTGACACTAAAACACCAGAAAGGGGTGAGGAAGAGACACATTCAGAGCTTGGACTTCAACAGCTGGAGAACTTCTGACATCTGAGCCTGCAATTGATCAACCTTGGATTACAGACTGAATACTTCTGATCTGAGCTGGAGGTTCTCTCTGCGCAGAGCCGCAAACTGTGTTGGCATTACTTTGTTCTGATAAGCTCTGGATGCTGCTTGAGACATCAGAGAGGAGGACAGAGTGCCATCTTCAGCCACCTGTGTCACAGATACTAACTCAGCTGGGTCAGCTGTGGGAGTAGCAGCGGTGACACCGGTGGGGACTTGGACTTGAGGCACAGGCACGGAGGGAGCAGGCGCTTGAGGAGCTATTGGAGCAGCTATGTCACCGGGAGCTGACACAGCTGGTTCAGGAGATTCTCCAAACAAAGCTGGAACAGCAACCTCATCAGGATGGTCATCAACCTGAGGCTTGAGCTGGGTCTTGATAGTCTTCACTGTCATGTCAAAGTTGGAATCCAGAAGACCTGTTCTCTGAAGGATCGTGTACATGATGTATGATCCGTACCTCACATTAGCTTTCTTGTCCTTCTGTATAGCATCTATCTCATGGAATATATATCTGGCCACATCAAAATGAATGTTCTTTGTTATGTGCACCATCACCTGCCATACTGAATTGTATACTGCATCTGTATTTTCTCCTTTGGGCTGGAGGGTGACATGAAGGATCTTGACTAGATGCTTTGCTGTGATTGTGATTCCCTTGAAGTACACATGATCTGAGGGAGCATTGGCAGGGAATGTAAAATTCCTTGGATAGAATCTTCTTCTGTCAGCATTGGAGACAGGCTCTAACTTAAACAAATTTGGCATACCAGGCTCTATTGGTGTATGAAACAAGCTGTTGAATTCTGGAGCTGTGATTGAGAGCAGCTGGCCTCTTGTCTTCCATAGCATGACATCTTGATTTTCTTGATCTACCTAGACAGTGGCATAGAATTCCTTAATGATTTCTGGGTCATAATCTTGTTGGAGATTGCATATGAACTCCAGACCTGAGGCTTGGATCAGAGATTAGAGACTCCTCAGTCTGGGATCAGTCAGAGCAGACCAATCGATGGCCTTGCAATCAACAAAGCCCTTGGAAGCAAGGATTTCATGGTAGATACCCCTTTGAAGGTTAGTGTGAAATCTGGGGTCTGAGCAAGATGCATCCTGAAACTCCTTGTCTTCATTGAAATATGGGCAAGCTGACCTCATTCTTATGAAGGCACTTGTGCTCATGGAGGCAACTTTGCTTCTTGATTTCTGAGGATCACTTTTGGATAGCTTCTTGGCCACAGCACGGGAGATGAACTGCATTTGATTTGCCTCAGTCCTCAAAGCATGAGAGAAGATGTAATAATACTTAGTTTCCAGATCTTCTTCTCCAACTGAGAGACTGGGAGAGTTATCTGCTTGTTCAACCTCTTCTTCCTCTTCCACTTCTTCGTCAGCTGATTCTGCAGTTGGAGATGATCTCTCGGCTTGGTAATCTTTATCTGAATCAGCTCTAGCTCCTCTCGGCCTTGGAGGGGCAACAGACACAACTCTGCCATCATCTGATGAGCTCTCAGAGCTTTCTTCTTGCTCAGCTGACTTATTTGTCTGTGCCACAGGTGATGACACAGGTGCTTGAACTGAAGGGGCTGGGTCAGCTGGCGGTGGCACAGGTGATTGAGACAGGTGAGGCTCTTGGGCCTGAGCTTCTTCTGCCTGTGACACAGCTGGTTGAGACAGCTGTGGACTTGTTGGTTTGGCAGCTTCCAAAGGCATCACAGATCCAGCCTTTGGTGATGGGGGCATATGGGCCTCTTTGGTTGGCTGTTCTTTGGCCTCAGACACCAGAAATTGGGATGGAGACATCTGTTTCTGGACATCCAGGGTGGAAATGGATTCTACACTTGTAGAACTTTGAGATTTTCTGCTTCTCCTCTGGTATGTCTGCAGACTTGACTTAGCTGGGCTAGCCACCGGTGACACCGGTGGTGGCATCTCCTTCTTCAATTCTTGAAGAGTTTGCTTCTGTTGATCATGTTGATCCTCGAGAGATGGCTTGGAGCTCTGGGTCGTCTCTGAAAGAATTTCAACATCTGCATCTGGCTACCTCTTGGCTTGAGGTTCATCACTGATCACAACAGTTTCTGATCTTTTCCTTTTAGGAGCTTGAGCAGGTGCAACAGTAGGAGGAGGCTGCTCGACATGAGCTACACCCTGTTCTTCCACTGAGGCTTCAGGTTCTTGGATCATGATGCCAATAGCCTGAAAGGCTTTAGCAAGTCTTGCTGCTTTCTCTTGACTGAACTTAGCAGCCTTTGACATGGCTTTCTACTTTCTTATACCAGCAAGGGCGACAGTCTGGCTAGAGCCTTGCCATTATCTTCTTCGGAAGCTTGTACTGCTATGAGAGTTTTATATCTCTAAAAACTTGGTTTGCTTGCCTCGAGCAGCCTTCAGTCTCTTCAATTCAGCTTCTCTCATTTCCTTTTGTTTGTGAAATTCTTTAAGCTTTGCTTGGCTCTTTCTTGCTTCTTCATAAATTTCTAGCCTTTCTAGGGCTAAAGCATCATGTTTGACCAATTCTTCTGAAGAAAAGATGGTCAATGGACCAGCTGAAGTTTCTTTTTAGCTTGCTCTTTTGCATCTAGTTGTTTGCCAAGCTTTTGAGCTTTGATAGCTTCCTATTGTTCTCCAGCCTTTTTCATCCTTAGAGCAGCCCTGAGCCCTATTGGGATGTCATCCCCAATATCTGAATCTGAAAGGGTTGCTTGAGTGACTGGTGGCTTTGAACCTCTCTTAGCTGGTTGCTTCTGCTTCTTAGTTGCTTCCTTTCCCAAGGATGTGTGCTCAACAGCAGCTGAGGATCTTGTCCTCTTGGATGGAGCACGTTGAGCTGAACTGGATTTACCAGCTTGAGAAGCTGATTTCTTTGCAACTGCTTTCCTCTACCGATAAGCCCTTTGGCTTGCCTTTCTCCTCTCAGCAACCTCTGCTTTCTGTCTCAGCCTTTCTCTTTCTTGGTCTGAATCTGAAATATTTATCTCAAAGCTGGACTGCTCTGGATCAGACCACTTGACCCCACTGTCAACTCTATCAGAATCTGAAGACATCTGTAGAAACAAGATAGATAAGACAGAGTATAGGTAAGAGGTGTTCCTGAGATGCAAAAGGTAGTAGCTGTGTGAGACACCTGTGTCAGAACGGGGAGACACAGGTGAGGACTTGGTAACAAACCGAGGTCTCAGCCTATTGAATAGACTTGCCTATGTGACAGGTGAGACCCTAGCGGTGACACAGCTACGTGCGGAGGCGGACGACAGATTTTAGAAATCTAGAGGTTTACTGGTTTTTGGTGGTTAATTTCGAGCAATATAGGTTCTGAAAGATTATCAGGAGCTAAACCAACCCTAACAACTAACAATGCGCTAATGGATTAGGCTTTAGAGCAAAAACATAAGCCCTAAGAAAGAACAGACGCAAAGTAGGGCTGGCGGAAGCTTACTTTGAGCAAAGATTAATAATGCGCGGATGAATTGATGCTGGAGCTCTTCAGACAGCTTTCTCCTATGCTTCGAAAGATTTGGAGGTGCGAAAACGTCGATTTCGATGAGAATTTGGGGTTTTGGCGCACGGCGGAAGTTTGGGGTTTTAACGTAGAACGTGGGTTCTGTGAAAAATGTATCGACCCCTTATATAGGCCGAAGGGGTATAAGGTGGCTGTGTCACATCTGACAGAGGAACCTGTGACACAGGTGAGTAGACAAAATACCCTAGGGCCTACGGAAATCAAAAGCATTCACCTGAGACACAGATGGATAGCTCAGGTGACAAGTATTTCATTCATAGAATACCAAGACAGAGAGAATTTGATAAGAGAGCAAGCATATGGGCACTATCAAGAGATCCTTATGCAATCTTCCCAATGTCAGTTTGCTAGAAAATCAATCAAGCAAAACTAAAACTGACATGAGTCGATTTTGAAAATAGGTACACAATAATGTGCACACACACAGCTGAAAGATCTCTACACATTAATGTGCACACACAGCTGAAAAAAAAATCTCTACTCTATGCATAAAACACATACATCTGTGGCACAGGTGATTAACACAGATGAGCATGTAAGGCATATAAATGGCAGAACATATGAACTAGACACCAAACCAATCCTTTTTATTAAAGATTAGAGACATCAATGATATTCAATTCAGTCCTCAGAGCACAGAACCTAGTCTCATCTAAAGGCTTGGTGAAAATATCAGCTAATTGTTTTTCAGTCCTTACATGACACAGCTGTATATCTCTCTTCTCAACATGATCTCTCAGGAAGTGGTGCCTCACTTCAATGTGTTTGGATCTTTGGTGGTGTACTGGGTTGTTGGCTAACCTAATTGCACTTTCATTATCACAGAAGAGGGGTATTTGATTAAAAGATATGTTGAAATCTTTCAAGGCCTGCCTCATCCATAATAACTGAGCACAACAACTACCAGCAGCTATATACTCAGCTTCTGCAGTGGAAAGGGCTACTGAGTTTTGTTTCTTGGATGACCAGGACACTAAGGAATGCCCTAGAAATTGACAAGTACCAGAGGTGCTTTTTCGGTCAACCTTACACCCTACATAGTCACTATCAGAGTAGCCAACTAGCTCAAAATTTGCACCTTTAGGATACCATAAACCAAAGCCTGAGATTTGAATCAAGTATCTCAGTATTCTTCTTACTGCAACTCTGTGACAGTCCTTAGGATTAGCTTGAAATCTTGCACACATGCATACACTCAACATAATGTCTGGCCTAGATGCACATAAGTAAAGCAGGGATCCTATCATGGATCTAAACTCTTTCTGATCAGCAGACTTACCTTCGATGTTTAGGTCCAGATGACCATTTGTTTGCATGGGAGTATGAATAGACTTTGCATCCTTCATGCCAAACTTGGTGATGATGTCTTTGGTGAACTTTTCTTATGAAACGAATGTACCTTCCTTGAGTTGTTTGATTTGAGGTCTTAGGAAGTAATTGAGTTCTCCATCCAAAGACATCTCAAACCTTTTGGTCATCATCTGGCTAAACTCATCACTCATGGAGCGGTTAGTACTGCCAAATATTATGTCATCGACATATATTTGGCACAGAAATAAATCCTTTCCATTTTCTTAGTGAATAGAGTTGTGTCTACTAAGCCCATTTTAAATCCATTCTTGATCAGAAATTCTTTCAATGTATCATACCATGCTCTAGGTGCTTGTTTTAAGCCATAGAGTGCTTTGTGTAGTTTATAGACATGGTGTGGTTTCTTATCATCTTCAAAACCAGGTGGCTGTTCAACATAAACAAGTTCAGAGAGTTTACCATTTAGGAAAGCAGACTTCACATCCATCTGATAAAGCTTGATGTTATGATGAACAGCATAAGCAAGGAGGATCCTGATGGCTTCAAGTCTTGCTACTGGAGCAAAGGTTTCTCCAAAGTCCAGACCCTCCACTTGTGTAAACCCTTGAGCCACAAGTCTGGCTTTGTTCCTTACCACTTGTCCATTCGTATCTTGCTTGTTCCTGAAGACCCATTTTGTTCCAATCACATTATGATATTTGGGTCTTTCCACCAGGGACCACACTTGATTTCTCTCAAACTAATTCAACTCTTCATGCATATCATTTATCCAATTAGCATCCATGAGAGCTTCCTTTATGTTCCTAGGTTCAACACTGGAAACAAAAGAGTAATGTTCACAAAAATTAGCAATTCGAGAACGAGTAGTCACTCCCCTATTAATGGCACCGATGATGTTGTCTACAGGGTGATCTTTCTGCAGCCTACTGATCACAAGGGGTTCGGGGTCAACCACCAGTGTCACAGCTGATGGTGTTGCCTGTGACACAGCTAGTTCTTCTTGCGACACAGCTGGCTGAGACAGGTACTCTGCATCCAAGAGATCATTGGCTGGGTTGTACTCGAGCTCGATGTCTTCATCTCCAGTGTCTTCATTCAGTAATGGAGAAAGTGGTTCTTTATCACTTGGTGAGGCAGGTTCTTCCTTGACAGTAGGTCTGATCTCACCAGTTGGTTTCTTTTGAATGTCCACATTCCCTACATCATTAGCAACTTGTTCTCCTTGGGAGCCATAAGACTCATCAAAGTTCACATCTACAGATTCTTCAACAACCTTTGTGAGAGTGTTGAATAATCTATAGGCATGAGAATTAGTAGCATAGCGAAGGAATATACCAACATCAGATTTAGCTTCAAACTTAGTAAGACGTTTGCCCTTTCTGAGGATGTAGCACTTACAACCGAATACTCTGAAGTATGAGACATTTGGCTTTGTGTTGGTGAGTAGCTCGTATGGAGTCTTCTTGAGTAGTGGATGTAGATATATCCTATTGATGGAGTGGCAGGTAGTGTTGACAGCTTCAGCCCAAAATCTTGGTGAAGTCTTGTACTCATCTAGCAGTGTCCTTGCCATCTCTATCAGGGTTCTGTTCTTCCTTTCCACTACTCCATTTTGCTGTGGAGCATATGGACTTGATAGCTCATGCTTGATTCCATGCTTGTCCAGAAATGCTTCCACCTTTGAGTTTTTGAACTCAGTCCCATTGTCACTCCTGACCTTGACAAGGTTTACCTTCCACTCATTTTTGTACTCTGACAATGAGGTGCTTAAATTTCTTGTAAACCTGTGTCTTCTCCTTCAAAAAGAACACCCAAGTATAG
Source organism: Stipa capillata (assembly GCA_019208055.1). Lineage (NCBI taxonomy): Eukaryota > Viridiplantae > Streptophyta > Magnoliopsida > Poales > Poaceae > Stipa > Stipa capillata. The sequence continues at coordinate 102,125 of JAGXJF010005897.1, forward strand.
CGAGAAAAATTATCTACAATGACAAATCCATACTTGTTACCTCCCAAGCTCTCATATGTGGTGGGACTGAAGAGGTCAATGTGTATGAGCTCAAAAGGTGTGGTGGTGGTCATGACATTCTTAGGACGATGGGCAGCTCTAATTTGTTTGCCGACTTGACATGAGCTGTAGGGCTTGTCCTTCTCAAACTTCACATTTTCCAGGCCTATGACATGGTCATGTTTGCTCAGTTTGTTGAGAAACTTCATCCCTGCATATCCTAGCCGCCTGTGCCACAGCCAGCCAATACTGGTCTTGACCATTAGGCACCATGAAGCTGCTGCAGGCTGTTCGTTGAAGTTTACAGTGTACAGTTTTCCAGACCTGCATCCTCTGAACACTTGAGAATCATCAGATAGTTTGGAAGCTATAACCTCATCAGGATAGAACGTGACTTTCATACCTGTGTCACACAGCTGTGACACAGACATAAGGCTATAGGCTATCTGATCTACAAGTATTACATTGGATAAAGAGTGATGTTCAGATATGGCAACTTTACCAATGCCATTTACCTTTCCGTTAGAGTTATCTGCAAAGATCACATGTTTACTTGGAAGATTTTCATGTGTGATCTCTACAAACTCCTCTCTGCCTCCAGTCATATGTTGTGTACATCCACTGTTCACAACCCATTCAGTTCCACTGGAGACAGTATCCTGCAAGATTAGTTATGGGGTTTACGGACCTAAACTCATTTGGTTCCCTTTACAATTTTACCATATGCAAAAACAACAGTTAAAGAGTTAGAAGATCTGTTCTTATAGTTGATAGCCTAAGCAACAGATGATATGACATGAATTCTTTTAGGCTTGCTATCACCTGCAACCTTAGACAGAGAAGTTAGTTGGCTGTGTGAGCTACCGGTGGCACTGGTGGTTGCACGGCTGTGTAAGACACCGGTGACACAGGTAACTGTAATGTTTGGAACCTAGATCACAGGCAACCACTTTGTCAAGTGCCTGCAACCAACATACTTAGCCACAACCTTCCTTTTTCTGTCCATCTGCAGTACATAGGATGGGTTGGATGGAATGTTTACTGCATTCCCATTACCCTTCTTATGACTAACAAACTTGTTGTCATATGTACTTGTCTGCCTCACAAATTTTTCTGCAAGATTAAAGTTAGTAGCAGCAGGCAGTTTATCTTTATGAGCAGAAGGAATGTAACCCAAGCCTTTTCGGCCATCATTCTTTCTGAGCATCTCAGCTTTGATCAGCTGATAATTTTCCATGCCAATATTGGCAGTGCATAGGCCTTTCCTCATTAGCCTTTTTAGCTCTTCAAGCTCCTCTTTGAGCTTGTTGTGCTCATCTGCATCCACAAGATTAGTAGTAGTAGAGGTTGATGCCTCTTTTGAATCATCAGTGACTCCACCTGTGGATGTTAGAATATTTATGCGACTAGCACAGTTCAGGCATGATTCAATAACAGTAGGAGCTGTCAAGGGAGCATCAGTGCATATAGTAGAAGAAATATAAGTGCACAAAGAATGTTTTTCCTTGAGCTCCTCATGCTCCTTTATCAGAAGCTCATGAGCTGCCTTGAGCTTTTCATGAGCTATTTCCAGGTTTTCCTGGTCAAGCCTGAGATTTTTCCTATCATCAGTAACCTCATCATAAGATTCACTCAGCTCCCTGAGTTTATCCCTTAAGGATATATTCTCCTTCCTCTCCTTGCCATAGGCCTTATCTGTTCTTTCAAGGATGCCCATTAGTTTAACATAATCAAGGAAGTCATCCTCAGTAAGTACCTTAGAACCTTTGGCCATGAGACACAAAGAGGCAGCAGTGGATGGAAGATGGTCAGCTTCAGCACTGGACTCGGAGCTGTGTGACCTGGCTGTGTCACAGCTGGGTATGTCAGCCATGCTGATGGCAATCCCAGCAACTTGATCTTCTTCTTCAGACTCCTCTTCTGAGCCTGAATTCTCAGACACCCAAGCCTGTCCAACATAAGCTCTGGCAGTGGCCTTGTTCTTGGAGTAGGTTAGATGCTTGCTGTTGAAGGTCTTCTTCTTCCCATGGAAGTCCTTCTTCTTTCTGTACTGGCTGTTGTCCTTTCTCTTGGTTGGACAATCAGCAGCAAAGTGGCTTTCCTTGCCACACTCAAAGCACTTGTTATCTTTTGACGGCTTCTTCCATCTGAATCTGTCACCTGATCCAAGTTGCTTCTTCTTCTTGTAAAACTTTCTGAAGTTCTTTGTGAGGAGGATGAGTTCACTCTCTTCTCCACTGGACATCTCCTCATCAAGATCTTCACTGCTATCACTCTCAATCTGTGATGTTGAAGCAGTAGTCTTCAAAGCAATATTTTTCTTGACAGCTGGAGAGGAGTTTTGCTTGCTTTCTTGCTTAAGCTCCATCTCATGTGTTAGAATCCTTCCTAACACTTCTGTGGGCTTCATTTGCTCAAACCCATCTTTTTCCTTCAGCATGAGAACAAGTGTTCTGTAGGCTTTTGAAAGCACTGACAAGAACTTCTTGATCACGTCTTCATCTTCCACTCGGTTGGAGCCTAGGGCCTTCAGCTGGTTTGTGATAATGGTGAGTCTTGAAAACAGAGAATTGATGTCTTCACCATGCTCGAGCTCAAACCTCTCTAGCTTTCATTCCAGAAGGCTCCTCTTTGACTTCTTCAGAGTGTCACTGCTTTCATAGATTTGCTCCAAGGTATCCTAGATATCCCTAGCAGATTCCATGGTACTGACTCTGTTGAAGTCATGCTCCTGTAAACCCATGAAGATGGCAGTGGCTGCTCTAGCATTGTTCTAAATATTTCTCTTGTCAACGATGCTAGGTGTCCTGGGATTCTCCAAGTTGTAACCTATATAAACAACATCCCACACATCTGAATCGATAGCGATAAGATGCATTTGCATCTTTCTCTTCCAGAAAGCATAGTTAGTCCCATTAAAGACAGTAATTTTACCCTCATAGCCCAACATCCTTTAACTCTGGCTGTTAGGCCAAATCAAAGAGCAACCCGCTCTGATACCAATTGAAAGGACCTCAGATGCCGACTAGAGGGGGGTGAATAGGAGGCTAACAAAAATTACTTCTTTTAACTAGATTGTTTAGGTTAAGCCTTATGCAGAATCAATGATTAGCTAGCTGTGTGACAGGTGAGTGACACAGGTAAGTTGCGATGTGTAAATTAGCATGCAGCTGTCACACAGGTGCCTAGCACAGGTAGGCTAATGACTTAGCAAAATGATAAGCAATCAAAGTGTCTGTGTAACAGGTAGCTGACACAGGTGTGATATATGATCTATACCAACTGTGAGACAGCTAACAAGACACAGGTGTAAAGGTGATCTAAGCAGATAAACAGAATATCTATATGAGCATACAAGCAAATAGATATAGCAAGAAGCAAGGAGTAAAACAACAAGTACTCAGGAGACAAGAGTGTTTTTCACCGAAGTTCCCAGCTCTTTGCAGAGTGGTACGTCTCCGTTGGAGAGGCTACTCCGAAGAGATTGCCAGCACTGAATCGTGCTTGTTCTGCGAGTACCTGATCTCAGGCCTCTTCCTTTGCTTGTGGAAGTCCTTTTGCTTGCAGCAGGTAGACTTCAATCACCCTCACAGACTACTGGTCCAGCCCACACAAGTTTGGGTGGTACCAGGAACTCCTACGCCCGTCTAGGAGTAGACACACCAAGAGTAATAGATTCAGCAGTAACAACTCTTGGAGGAACCAATGCTCTTTGCTCAAGAACTCTAACCCTTCCCGAACTGACACTTAGGAAACTTGGCTCTCATTCGGTGGAAAGAGGCCTTGCAACGGTCGCATATGCGTTACTGATTGGCTCTTGGTTGAGGTCGAAGACCTCCCTTGGTCCCCTATATATAGGGTTCACAGGCACTTGACCGTTACACTGTTGCCACGTAGGATTAAGTGAATCACCGGTGTCAGCCACCGGTGACACAGCCAATCACTCCGCCCAACTATAACCGGCTCAAGCAGACCGATACATGTATCACCAGCGGCACACACAGGTAAACCCTAAACTGACACAGCCGCACTGCTCAGCCCGATTTTGGCACATGACATGCCCTCAGCGCACACACTCTGAAACCTATAAGGAGATAATCTCCGGCAGCCCTCCGACTCAGCAGACAAGCTATCGCAGCGCAGGTTCCTTAGCGATTACAAGCTCTCCCCTGGTACAGAGATGTACCTAAGTCATAGAGCATTAGACCACCTGTGACACCACTGTGTCACACCGGTGACTCTAACCCCTAGGGTTTTCTACTGCTAGCACTGCAGAGTGCCAGCTCCAACCAGTTTCATACTTATGAAAAACTGCTGACACAGGGCCACTAACCTCAAAACATTAGTGCCACTGTCTAACATCCTGAGCATTGAGCAACTAGAACCTCCACAGATCATCACTGCTTCATCCCTCTTGATAGTACGGGCTTTTCCTATGGACTCAAAGGAACTAGCAAATCTAGGCTTTACCTGCCCACCAACTGTAGTCACGGTCCTTGACGCATCAAGCCACCATCACCTTGCTTGCAACTCTTTGCACAGCACCGGCTTCTTCACAGCTGTGGCACAGCTGCCTAGCACAGCCATTCCTTAGTCCTGGAAACCACGCTTGTACCCTTTTTGGTAGTCATCCTTTCCTTGATGACCCTTCTTCCTGGAACCTACAAACCTGCTTACACTCACTGTAAACGTTAGATTCCAGTTTGAGTTGCCATTAACCATCAAAACCAACTTGGGGCCTAGATGCTCTTTCACATGGTAAATTAGTTCTAGGGTTCTCTCATCCTAGGCAAAAATTGAATATAAATAACAGAGAGCATTTCTATTTTTAATAATTAAAATAAAGCTTATTTTAGTTCTAGGAAATTCTACACAAGGTCAAAAATTATGAAAATTTACAGAAGTACTCCTTAGCATACTATTAATCTACAGAAAAAAATAACTTCAAAATAATCATCCAATACAAAGTTATCTCAGAATTTGATCAAATTTCATCCAAATTTGAATATAATTCAAAATCTAGCGGTCGGATAAAAAATCCGGTCGCACCATTGGACTTGTGGGGTTCTAACGATTCCGTTTTATTCCTAAAATCAAAGATCAGACCTAGATTGGATGAATTCAAAAATTGGACAGAGGAGATGTGCAAAAGGTACTGTACAAGGGTTTACTGTTCATGCATACTGTAGCATGCACTGTAGCACAGAGGTTTTTAGAGGAAATCACTTCATGGTTGCACAAGATGGATGGATATGTGTGAAATTGGTTGAGGGGTTTTGATCTAGGGGTTGATGGGAGTCTACCTCGGAGGGTGATTGGAGAGAGACTCACCGTGGGTGAAGAAACGGAGTTGAGGAAGAACTCACGGTACGGTCGATGGCGTGGACGAAGCTCACGATTTGTTGCGGTAGGAGATGCGCGTCGGCATGGGGAAGCTCCTAGTAGTAGCGCCTCGGTGTGGGGTGCGTCGTGGTCGCCGGAATTGCTCGCCGGAGTTGAGGAAGAAGAAGAGGTGGTGGAAGAAAAATTGGGGAAGAAAGCAAAGAGAGAAAACAAAGGGGAGAGGAGAAATAGGGGAGGGGAAAGGGCAAGAATGCACTGGTTAATTAGGGCCAGATTAATGGGAGCAAAAACCGGGATTTAATTGCCTCAATCGCCGGCGGAGCGAAGAAATCAACCGGCGGCGGTGGCGTCATCGCGCGACTCGTGTGGCCGCTCGGCTGCCTTGGGCGTGCCAGCGCTTGGCCTAGCTGGCCGGCCGGCTGGCTACTGCACACAGCCCAGGCACAGCCCAGGCGCAGCCTGGCTGGCTGGCCTGGCAAGGCAGCCCAGCGGCGCGGCCTGCCAAGGGAGGAGGCGTCCCAAGCACCAAAAAAGGGGAGGAGGCAGCGGCCTTTGGCCCGGCCCAGGAGGGAGGGGGCAGTGGCCTGGCAGGCCGGCCCAAAGGGAGGAGGGAGGCGGCCCAAGGGGCAGGCCGACAGGGCCCAAAGGGGAGGAGAGAGGGGGCCGGGTGGTCGGCCCAGGAGAGGATGGGGCAGGCCGAGGCGGACGGGCCGGTGGGGCGTCGGCCCAGGCGAGCCCAAAAAGGGGAGGCGGTCGGCCTTTTGGCCCAGGATTTCAGAAAAAGAAAAAAACATTTTTGATTAAAATTAAATCCAGAAAATAGAAAACGACCTTTAAAAATAGCAAAACACTTCTGAAAATTCTCAGAAAATTCCAATAAATCAAATTGAGCATGGGGAACTTAATAAAAATATTTTTGGAGCAAATTTTCAAATGACTATCAATTTAAAATTCAAAAACACACTTATTGCTCTCAAATTAATTCATATAGTTGAATTAATTTGAAACAAAATCCAATAAAATTACATATTAGCATATTACTTAGTTGCACATCCTCTTTCCTTTTAAAAAAATTTTAAGCCCGTAAAATCGAGGATGTTACATAGGTCCAGTAAAAATTATAAATACCAAAAGAGTCTCCTTTGTCTACAAGGATATCCACGATAGAAAATGAAGAATTTATCACAAGAGATAACCATATAACTCAAAATAACTATCCACGCAGTTACAAGTTGCATTAAGACTCCAACTGTGCATATAACACAAGTAGCAACGCATCGACCACCTAACAAGTTATATACAGCCACAAGTCCCCAACATTACGACATATATGACCAATTATAAGACTATGCTATTGTGTAGTAGATAAATGAGCTAGCATGTGAAAATTATGTGAAGTGTTTGTATGAAGATGAGCTACTTCCTCCCATACATGTCATTGCGTACCTCAAAACCACACAAAAGAACCCAAAAAAAGAGCCAAAGTGAGTAAAGGATACACAGCAAGTACACTTTAGAGCCTTACTAACAAGAATCACCTTTTTCTTTTTCAAATAAATTCCAACTAAACACCAACTTCCTGCAAAGTCAATGATTACCAAAGCATAAAATTTCTGGAGTATCATGAAGTAGTCTGCACTGACGCTCCTCACCGAGCATGCAAGAAGGCCAATAACGCAAAAAGAATCAATAACAGGCAAACATATAATAAGATGGATCGTCCTACACTTGCCTCAAGTTCGACAATCAACCAATGAACTAGCCTGGGCTCCGAAAACTCCTAAACCTGTGGAAAACCCCTCTTAGCACTAACTTAAAACATCCATGATGATCAGTAGCTATAACATTATACACGTCTCTCAACAAAACCCTAATTTGACATTCTCAACAAATTCTAGGTACCTTCCCTTTTTCTCATCCCTCTCTATTATTTAAGTACCTTTAATTATGTATATCCAAATCAAAGAAATGAATACTCTACGTACATCTACGTATAATTTTCAACAACATTACTGTTGAGCCTAAATTTTCATTCCGTCTTTAAGACCACTTAATTAAGCTCAACATATCTCAGCCCTGGAAAAACTGCATAACAGTAGTAAAACATTAGTTATAACTTTTGTACCACAAACCCAATTTGAGCAAACTCAGTGTCGTTGAAAAGCTTATGAAGAATGCTACCACTTTCTCAATTACGTCAATTCAAAATTTAGCACAATTTAGTCATAGCTTTCAAATTAAGCTCGTTGTTATCAAATCTAAGCCTTAGATCAAATACCAAGTATAATATCTTCCAATTCATCCATCAATTCTATTGGTCTCGACTAGCCCAGTTGGCCCATTTACCCTCAAACCGCTCTAAAAAATCAGTCCTCGTATATGCACCCGGCTGCCTCCCCTTCTCAACAGATCGAGCAAGCATCCAGCCGGGGCTTCCTCCTCCACCGACGCCTCCCCTAGCTTCTCATCAAACCTGCACCCGACCCTTTTCCTCCTTCTCCTCCCCCTCCTAATCCTATTAGATCCAGGTGAGGCCGCGTGGTGAGTGACAGGACCGAGGGCCAGGCCGCCGTGGAGGGCACTCCACCGTGGTGGAGGACGGCGAGCCGAGGACATGGCCGCCTCCGCCATCATCTAGGGTCATCTCTACTTTGGTGGAGGGCACTCCTCCTCGACGTCCTTGACAGCCGTCGGACTCCTCCACCAAGCGTGGCGTCCTTTCCCTCCTCGACGCCCTCAATCTTCGCCTGTCGGACTCCTCCACCAAGTGCGGCCTCCTCTTCCTCCTCGACCTTCTCCGTGTAGGTCTCCTCCTCTGCGCCCGGGATAGCAAGGTACATGCCTTCTCCCTCTCCCTCATTGTTTTTGCAAATGCTAGGACACTATTGATGAAAATCGGGTGATATATGATATGCAAAATTTGTCATGAGTATTTGATGATATACAATATTTTTCGAATGTTAAAACACTAGTGATAAAAATTGGATGAATTTGGTTCGAATTTGAGTTGAGCTAACATGATGAAAAACTAATGTTGGGGATTTTTGATTTTAGTTGTGAGCATGTTAGATCTATATAGGATGTATTAATATGCCACCTTAGACATGTTTGTATTAGGGTTATAAATTTTAGTTAGCTTGCTGAGCTATATTTAGCTATTTTAGTTAGCTATGACATGTCTTGATTAATAACTTTAGTACCGCAAAATTAATACTTTACAAGGGATCAATGGTTCATAGTTTTGGACTTAGTTTAAATTTCATTAAACTCAATACCCCAAATCTTAAACCACTGGAGCTCTTGTAAAATGTGTCGGTACCCGCAACTAAGGTATAAAATTTGTACCATTTATGTGGTTCTGTTAATGAAAATCCAGATACTTTGGCAAGAATCAGAATCACAAAAGAGGTGGTGGTAAATCGATCGATTACCTTCCCCCCTCTTGCGAAGAAGAGGTGACCCATTCTAATGGAGAGCTACGATCTCTTCTTCACAGGAGGGTGGTGGAAACTCATCGGATTACCCACACCTCTCATGCAATTTTAATGTTTGTTGGGCCTTTCAGGCTTTCATTTGACACAATCGACTAATGTTGTACAAGTTTTGTACATGATGGTAGTTTGCTATATTTTGATTATGTCATTACTGAAAAAGATCCACTAATAACTTGTGCACGATAGTTTACAAGGTTTGAGGGTCAGGGTTTACACACATTTACAGGCATTTGGGTACTTTTTACGGAGTTGTTGAAAGCACGCTAGAACTTTGCCCTCTCGATCGGCAGTTCCACCATAAACAGTATGTTTACAAATAGAAGTACTTCCAACTTTAAGTAAGAAACCCGAACTATAATTTTCATAAATGCTATTTTTTTAGATAATGAGGCTATATCCCCGACCTCTGCATCGACTGATGCATAACCATTCATTTATTTCAAAAGTTTGAATACAAGAATGTTACCATATCGAAGAGAAAGAGCAAAAGCTAGCATGATACAACTCATGCATCACACAACCTATTGCTAAGCCGCCACCTATATTGAGTGAACAAATCTTGCGTTACCATTTCCAATCAATTGCAGGCAGTAGCCAAGGTATCCCGTTCCTCCTGCTGCTTCTGCAATAAGGACCACATAGGGAGCTAGCTAATGATCATATGGATAGCCCACAAAAAGTTTAGAATTCTCATAGCTTTAAAAAGAAATCATTACAATATAGCCAAATAGAACATATAAAGTGATCACTCCCACTAGGATTTATGCCCTAAAGTGGTCGACCCCTTCCCGCTAGCCAACTCCCAAACAGATTAGCAATACTCTAGGTGAGAGGGAGGTTGAAAGCCATAAAGATTGCTCGCCACATGAGACGAGAGACAATACATGCAATGAAGAGATGTTGAATTGTCTCATTCTCATGACAAAAGCAATATTTTTTTGAAATTGCCAATTATGTTAGGCGAAGTTAAGAGGTACCACATAAATACTAGAATCTTGAGAGGGAGTTTCTGAAGAAACCAAAATTCATCATCAACAAAGTGTAATGACCCAAGCTTGTAAACATGTTGTAATGTGACCCTCGATGGTCATTAGGAATCAAGTGTCTTTCATACCATGAAATTTCTATATTTATAGCAATTAAAATAACCCTAACTTAAAATGTGTAAAATTTGACCTAAAATCAACTTAATTAAAACTTATGAAGCAAAAGTCATCAAATTAATCTCTGATAATTTGAATGGGTCTCCTATATCTCACAGAAGGCCTATGAAAATTTTCAGATGATACAAAATTAATTTTGTATTTGAATGAACTTTTATCAGTTCAAATTCAATTGGCAGAAATATAGGAAATTAATTGGGTGAATTTTCCCTTTTCTCAAAATTCATGAAATTTCATACATGTGTCTCATTTCCATTCCTACACCAAAATATAATTTTCCATAAATTCTTGGTAATTATCTAACCTAGCTACTGTTCAAACCCATTTTGGGACAAAGTTGGACTTGGATTTAAATAATAGTGAAATATAATTTTAGTTTGATCTGAGAAAATTCTCAGGTGGGAAATGATATATGACCTTCTTTGAATTTTCCCGTATTTAAAAATGTAGGTTTGCATCTCCTAGAATTTCGAATACCAACACGGTGCACACAAAAAAGAAAGAACCCTTACTTTATTGGGTAAATTGCGACCAATTCAGCAGCATTGCTAGGCCTAGCCCAACATCTACATCCCCTCAACCATGCCCGCACCCCTTGCATTTTGTGCCTTTGATGTAGGGAGGTGTTCCTGTGGTCCTGCCTTCCCTCTTCCACTGGTGATGACCAGGACCCGCTTGCCAGGTCTCCATCGCCACACATCCAAATGCACGGCAGCAGGCATCAGGGTGCAGGAGCAAGTCGTCGACTTAAATACTATCTTCACCATGACACACCTCCCTGATGCCACATCACTACCGCAAATAAGAAGACATTAGAGCCGACAGTGCCCACCTTAGAGCCCTTCACCCCAACTAATCCCTCCCTCGAATCGCTCATCCTGACCTCACTTTCTTCTCTTCGACACTACCATCACGTTCCTAGGTCCTTTCCGCTTTACCCTACCAAACTCGGAGGATTGCATCGAGCGGATCACTGGGAACTATGAGTGGCTTTCAACATCGATGGTTGCACTCTCAGAGACATCGCCTTCACCACGAGCTCCAACGGTGAATCTTTCATGCCTAACCTATCCTATTAGAATCGCGTTGCCTTCTAGGTCTCACTCCTCCTTGTCGTGCCATTTTCTCCCATTCAGGCGAGATTTGCCCCCATTGGGCCTCTCTTCTCTAGTGAGTTCTAAGTCACACTAGCACTCTCTCTAGTTTCCCAGACTGTTTTGCTCCATTCCTAACTACCTGCTCTTCCTCGACATGCACAAGTGGAACATGTCGTCGTGAAGTTGCCGTTGCCGGCAACATTGAACAGTGCCACCTAGCATCCAGCCCAACTCTGATGCAGGTAATGACCGGGATAGGTTCGAGGCGATGGTGTGAGGTTTCCACGACAAAGACCAAAGTTGTGGTGGCGGCTTCCCTACCACCCTCACCACACCCTTGTTCCGCTGCGACTGCTCAAATCCAGCGCACAATCTTTAGCACTCGCTCCACCAATCAAGCATGCCGAGGCTCTTGTGGCGAGGCTCTTGACCAAAAGTGATGCATTTAGCCCTCTTATTCCCTATAGCTTGCTCGTCACTCTACCATGTTCTGTCTCACCGTCGGTGACCAGTGCTCCATTGTCTCTAGCGACTGTTGGTCCTGATGACCATGGATGCAAGCCCACGAACCACATAGGAATCCAACACGGTACACCACATTCAAGATGGCCCTCTAGAGCACTGATGTGGCTCTGCGCTGCCGTTTTCATGCATTAGCCCTCGCCGACGTCCTAATTAGGTGGCCTGACGCGTGGGCCTGGTGGATTAGTTAGTTAAGTTTGTTTTGAAGTTGCCTATGAAATGTGGGCCACACTGTGTTAAAGATACAATTAAAACCTGTTTGAATATATGAGTGCATGACAAGCTGACCCCCTCTATTTAATGGTCACTTATCTTAAAATGAGAAAAGATTGAAACATGGCATGCATATCCCACCTGTTATTGACTCACCATACTAAAACGAATCAAAATATAAATACTACTGTGTCCTATTAGCCTTGAACAGTCAAAGCAGACCCCTGTCCACACATGTCAACCTCTATAGCTAGCTGTCTCCGAGTGTAAAAAGTAATTATCTAAAAATTGCTGAAACTTGCAAAAATCATAGAAAATTCGTATGAACTCCAAATGAGGTGCAATTTATAGCAAAAATCATAGTTTTATATTATGATATAATTTAACAATTTTTATTTATGTTACTTTTACACAAAAAATAGATTAATTGGTACATTAATAAACCCTAAAAGTGACATATAGAACTTAGAAAAATCATATCTTTTGACCTATGGCTCCAAATGGAGTGATTCCAGTTGCATTAGTTTTGCAATTTAGTTTTGTATGTTCTAGGATGCATTTCATTTGTCATTATGAATTTTGAATTTCTATTATTGATTTGTTCTCTCATTTTGGCATTTTTGAGTATTTCATTTTTGCTTTTTGGTGGAGCTAGGCAACGAGGCCTTGTACGGGAGTGATCCCTCTCAGGTCCAGGACTTTGAACAGCAAAAAAAACATGCAGCTCATTTAATTCCATTGATTTACTTTACAAGTATCTTGTCTATGTGATGATTATGCAAGTGTTCAAGTGACATGCTTTGTATGCTAATTATCATTATTTATTTTTACGGATGAAATTTCCTAGCGTGATAGGAGTTGGTTACCTGATCATGACTAGTAGGATGTGAGAGCCAGGGAACAATGCAAACAGACATATCAATATGCTGTGTGACTGATACGATACCGACCGTGTTGGGTCCTTCTCTTCAACCACGGCGGGAGTGTTGCCGCTGGTCTTGGGGTTACTCGTGGTATGTCTGGTCAAAGAGTAACAACCCATCAGAACACTTATCATTTGGGATGTGGGTGTTTAGCTCGATCTCAACTCCACATTGCAAAGTCTGGAAGTACTTTGATGACTGATTTAGTTCAATCGGTGATGGTTTGTGATCATGATGATAATCTGAAAATCAATGGTTTGGTATGGTGAATTAAAAGGTTAACTTGATGAATTGGTCCCGTGTGTTAATCTCATGCTTATGTCATATTGTGCCAAGTTGGGAAACAACTACTTGTGTAGTATTTTATTTTATGTATGCCATGTCTTATGTTAATTGAAATATGCACCATAATTCTTGCAAGTATGAAAGTACTCATTGGAATTTCATTCCTTACAACATTGAAATATGCACCATAATTCTTGCAAGTATGAAAGTACTCATTGGAATTTCATTCCTTACAACTTTTGTAGGTGATCCTCGTATAGGTGAATGCTATGACACTGAAAACGTTTAAAATGATGTCTAGTTGCATAGTTTGTTTGGTGTGACATAGTAGTGGCTGCCATCTCGGGTAATTTTATGTATTTCCGCTGCCAAACTTTTACTTATGTGCATCGTGATCGAACTTCGAGTCGAGCTGCTTGTAAGGTAAGTACTTACCATGTATGAGATGTGAATTATCTATCTTATAAACCTTTCTTTAGGATTTGTGTTGTAGTATTCAATTTGTTAGTTGGGCACTTCATACACCATGTGTGTATGATTTTGAAGTATATAGGGTAGTCGTAAAGAGTTAGCATTGTTCTCATGATCCCTAAATGCTGGCCTCATGTTCGCTAAATTTAATTGTCACAGTTAATTGACCCGCTAACTAGTTGCTCAGTCGGCTAGGAAGGGTGTCAGCACTTGTGCCAGGCTCTTTTGGGATGATTGTGGTTAGGGTACTTGGGATGGACATTAAGACTTTTCAAATGTTATTTGGAATTTATTTGGGCCTTTGCTTCATGTACATTTTGACTCGGCTTGACCAACACAATTTTGTGCGCATATGGTATGTTAGTCCGATATCGGACTATCCAATAGTTTACGACTTCAAGTGTACATGGTATGTTGAGTAATTGCTCGAGTATTCAAATGACATATTATGCTTAAATCTATTTAAAATTTAGGGGTCATAATTCTGATGAATGAAGGTCCTATTCTGATTCTTGAGTGACATGGACATGCACAAAGCGCTCAATAAGGTCATTCCATACCTGTAGCTTGGGTCAATCAACACCTGTTGGAAAGTAGCATTAATCGGTACTAAACCCATTACCTCAGCCAGAGTGGTACTCTTTTCCGCACGATATGTTACAATCGAGGGAATTGTGTGTTTAGAGGCGTGGCACCTAGCCAGTGCACACGTCTTTCCAAAATCTGATCTTAGCACCATTGTTAGCAACAAATCACCCACGTTGCAGTTGCAGGAACTGTTGTTTGACCTTCAACAAACCACTCTTAAAATGGGAATCTCTAGTTTACAAAAAGAAGAGGAGTCTGGATCGGTTATATTAGTGGTGGGAATTAAAATATCATCTAGGTCCTTAAATCAACATTGGATCTCTCCGAGTTTTAAAGATATCTGTAACAATAGTTTTCACATAGAAATAGGGGAAGAGAATGGTCCTTGGTACCTCCTACACAACAACAACAAAAAAGAGGATATCAAAAGGAAACTATAGAAAAACTTTCTGTCTTTTTCCTCCAAATTGCATTACAGGCCTTTTTAAACGTTTTTAGGGGCAAACGGTAGGAGAGTATCCTACCGCAGGTTTATATTAAGAAAATAAATATGTACAAACAGGTTCAAAACAAAACAAAAGGAAAATTACAAATAGTGATCAGACTACTTTTTAAATTATTTCTTGTTATTTTGGCTTGATCCTATGGAGAACCATCACAATTTCATGGTGAAATGCTGCTTCCACCGCTCAAAACATGGGAGAATATTCTCATAAATTTTCCGAAGTTCTAACTGACCAGATGCACCATGACGACAGAACAAGAGTCTCCATGGAGAATGCCTTTCATAATCATCTTTTAGGATATGAAATTCATCAAAAACTGAAATACCTCTCTGTCGCAATGGGCATATGAAGTCCCAACATTGCTGAGGAAAGGTGCAATCGCAAAAAGATGTAGGCTCGTTTCCTCGACTTGCTCCTGGGACGGAACACAAGAACTGTCCGGAAATTATGAGTTTGTTGTGATGGGCAGATTCCTTCAGGATATGGCATGAAAGTCTGGATCGCCTGGACACAATGTAGTGTGACGGATTATAATGCATTCCGTTGGCCATTGTTAAAGACAAAGACATCCTGAAGGCATCACAGTTGATCATTTGTGAAGATTGTTTGGGGGAAGTTGATACGAGAGACCCCTATCAGGGTATCATAAGGTTAAGGACGAACTATATTTCAATTATATGATTTCCTTCAAATAACAGACAATTGATCTAAATTAATGTCCCATCTACGTCAGGTAAGTCAATGGTCAAATTCAGTCTGTACACTTCATGGTCCTCCCACTAAAAGATAACCATCCACATACAAACCTAACATTGTATATTCCAATCATCGATTCTGTAGGTGACATATATCTACTTGATCAAAATCTGGGGTATACGTGTGATCAGGGAAAATAATTTCGAGTTGATAAAATGTTTCGCCCCTCAGAGAAATCGGATTTTTCGCAAAATTTCAGACACTTCAGTGAAAATATCAAAAACTTTCGGCCAAGTTAAAAATCTGGCATTTGAAAATTTGAGCAAAAATTTATTGGAATGCTCGGGAGTCACAGTATTCAAACTCAAGACTAAACCAGTAAGTAAAGAGAACCTCCACCACTGTGATAGAAGAGAATTTGTGATCTCTAGTGGCTTTTATCCGTTAGAATGATAACAAACCGATAATTTTTGAGTTAGGCCGTATGTTTTGACCGAAATTGATAGTTCTCGCTATCCAATGAAATTTGTTGATTTCGCAAATTTCGACTGAAATTCGTCCAAATTGTTTCCCCCCGTGTGTGATACGTACCATCCACTAAAGAAAAATCAACTACTAGGTCACTTAGCCTTGTCTCGCGTGGCACGTGCGCGCATACATGGCAGAATCAGATAAAGCTCTAGCTAGTGGTGGGTTATATGCACACACTTTCATTAGCGTCAACTTTTGTGCGTGCAATGCTAGCTAGGATCGCACTCGCAAGTCGCAACAACCACGGCACCACACATGTCCATACATCCGCATGCATGCGTGCATTTCTGACATGGTGACCTTCATGGGGATTAGCAAATCAGCTGCCTGCCTCATGCTCGATCGTCATTGGCACAAGTACTGCTGGATTATATAGTTTACTTTAGTGCTTATTGCTCAATCATTCAGTGATGCTTTCCCACCAACACCAAAAGCTACTTGCTGCCTGCCGAATTGCTGATTCGCCTATCAGATGAGACGTAGGAATATCCCAACCACTACCCCATGACTAGCCTTGACATGAATGACTCTGGATATGTACCAAACCCCATCAAATGATCATTGGTGCAACAAGACAATGAAGCAAGTAGGGCATCTAATAAACCAAAAAAATTGTGGGAACAACTAACAACGAGTTTGAAAAACGTTAGGCTGCTGAACACGTACTTAAAGTCCGTGACCATGTGTGGATAGCAACATATATATGACACCACAGCCACGAAATATTTTTTAATTATTTGCGTGTATGTGTGAAGCTTGAACCTATAATTATGCTAACAATTATGGACCTATAGATACTTTTTGATAATAAATTGGTGAAAGGGCGCTACGAGTAGAAACTCAGCAAGGGACCATGTGTGGAGGCGAGTACACATGCAATTAATTGGAACATCATAAGTATGTGATAAAAACAATCAAACAGCAATAGAAAAAGATAAAATAGCTGAATGGAGTGCAGTGGATAAGAGCGAAATACACTCTCACTCAAAATTCATACGAAACTCTTGTATTCTGCACTTCAATTCTTCAAACAAGCCTAGGTAAGTGCAATTTGATTTGGACAAGAGGTTGCAATCAAAATGATCCTTGCCCAAATTTGCATATGCGGGATTCCTGCTGAACTTCCTATTTTTGGCACTGTCCACTTTAACCAGGTAGATAGCAAGTTTCAAACGAATGCTAGCTAGACAGCACTAGGCTACCATCCAATACATATCGGCACTCATGATCTTTTTGAAAGCAGGGTTGACGGAACGGTAAACAGTAGTTAGATGTTAGCTTAACACTCTCCGCATTTTTCTTACCAGAAGGGATAGCTCACCAACTTCACCCTCAACTATTCATCAACATAGCCCAACTGACTGTTAGACCATAACGTGCCATGCACGTACGTCCACCTGTGAGATCACGCACCGATCAGGCCACCCATCAAGAAGGAGCAAGTCCCACCGAATTGATTTAGCAATCCATAATTTTATGTTTTGTAATCTTTGGTTGTTTGGCAAGTATTGCCCTCCTCCTTGTACTATATATTCTCATGCTTGGGATCAATCCCGTGATTTCTATGCTAGGGGCTGTCGTTGATCGTTGTCATCAACAGATATTTTACCCCTCTAGAATTATCAACAATAGGTAACTTTGACATCTGTCGTTGATCGTTGTCATCAACAGATATTTTACCCCTCATTGATAACAGAATTATCAACGATAGGTAACTTTGACATCCGTCGTTGATGACTCCGTCTGGACTGACAAGCTCATCAGGAACCCGTCTTTGGTGGTTATACCCTCAGAGACAGTCCATTTCTATTGTCTGTCGTTGATGAGCTTTTCCTCGCTGGCGGGATTCTTAAACTACCCATCATTGATGATGGCTTCACCCTGACAGTTTTGTCTCCTGCTCTTGGCTATCCTCCGAAACTGCTAGCAATGCCCTCTAAAAAACAGTTGACAGTTCACATACACAAGCATGATTCTATCACACATATTCACAGAAGCATTCCATCACACATCATAAATTAGCAAACACGCAGTACATCTTACATGTAATTTGAACTTCATTAAATTCGTTTGCTCAAGAATAGTTTCAAACAGACATAACTGCTGCCTCGAGATCGTTGGGTTCACTGAGATGAGTATCCATGAGGAGGATCGATGGTTAGACTTGTTCCCATATTTGGCTGATGATTCCATCATTCCATCAGCCAAAAGTGCTCTATTCGACCCATGTTAATCAATCCAGTTGGAAGTGTTTTGTCCATCACCTTGAAAAAGAATATACATAGATTAGGTGAGAAACTTAATATCATCCGAAATGAAGTACAGTGGTTTGAAAGGTTTTACCTAGTCGAGAGTTTAGATGCACCGAGGATTGAAGTCTACATAGAGACTTTAGCTTCCTCAGAACACGTATCCATGGGGAGAGCCTGGACTTGTTCCCACATCGATTAGATGAGAAACTCAATATCATCAGAAATGAAGTATAGAGGTTTGAAAGGTTCTTACCTGCTTGAGATTTTAGATCCGCCGATGACGTTAGCATCACCGGCTCTCGCAGTTGCTTAGGATAGAGAAACTCATTTGTGCACTGGCATAATCAGATACGTCATCGACTTTTCTTGTGCAGTGTCACCGAAATACAGCATCATCACCGTTGGGACATCTCACTGACACTCTTTCGGAAAAAAGTGTATCGTGCATTGTACTGCGATGTCACAAAGGCGATGGATATGAAGTGAAGTAGGATGGCTTATTTACAAGAAAATAATAGTCACAAATTTAGAGTACATAGAGAAGATGATTTGTAGTATTCAATAATTGTTTCACTACACATTATAGGCACATTATGTGGCACAACCTTCTCCCAGCTGATTCTTTAACCGACCAATTACAAATAGACGGGTTCCAAACAACATCAAGGTGAATTACACATGACGATGAAAAGGTATTCTCAGACTATAGCCACTAAGATGTTACACTTGTACAATAGAGCAAGTTCTTGTAGAATGACTTACGGATTTAAGCAAATCCTTAATAATTTCTACAAGAACTGTTTCACTATACATTACATGAACCTTATGCATATGTGATCATTTTCATCATTTGCATAAACATAAAAAATGATCCTTAAACCCTAAAACCTAGATAGTAGCACATCATTGGAGGAGGTAAGAATTTTGAAAGAATGCCTCTGAAATGATGCCCACACAAATAATCGCACATCATAAGGGTTTAGTGGTGCAGATTTTAGAGTTGTGGTTAATGCGATTTTAACCTTACCTTGAGGCCTGAACCCTAAACCCTTGCATTGTAAACAATTTATTACTGGGTCTTTTTTCATCATTGGCATAATCGACCAAGGACTGTGGTGAAGGGATAACTTGTCAAACTAAGGGGCCTTCCTTAAGACAGGAGGCAAAGGGGAGGAGGAGGCAGCACCGTGTGGTCAGGGCACTATAGATCCGGTGGCCGGCGGGTGTGCATCGTCCCGGATCTCTAGATTCGGTGGCCAACAGGCGTGTATCCTCCTAGTGCTCTAGATTTGGTGGCCGGCAGGTGTGCATCCTCCCGACACTCTAGATCCAGTGGCCGGTGGTCGTGCACCCCCCTGGATCTCTAGATACGGTGTCGGGTACATGCTCCTCCTCTTCGTGTTGTCGGCGGCACTAGAGCAGATAGACGCCAGTTGACAGAGCACAAGAGGGGCTTGAGGAGATAGATAGACTATAGGAAGAGGGAGTAGAGGTGCTGGAGTATGGCTTGAGGTGGAATGGGAGGGGCGCAGGAGGTTAGGGTTGTGGCACCTCCTCGATTCACGTGCTAAATAAATTTACGTTTTTCCATTGATAAGCTCAACAACGGGCCATTACCAAAGCACGTCATTCATGACTTTTCTAGTGCCGTGTAGAGACAACCCTACAATTCAATGAACTAACTAAAAATGTGCATAATTCAAGATATATTTAATTTTCATGCATTCAAACACATAATTTTTTTGCATCCACATCAAAGACATAATTCAAGATATATATAATTAAAATAGTACATAATTTAGAAACCATAGTTCTTTATATAGTTCTTAGATATTAAAAAAGAAAAATAAATAACTAAAAGTTCTCAAGTGGGACATCTTTGTCAAGGGATTTCGGCACTAGAGGGTACACCTTATGGACCCTAAAGAAATCGACTCGCTCATTGCCTCACTTGATGTACTTCATGTGGAGGTGCTTGATGACGCTCTTGTCCTTGTACCACACAACGAAACGCCCTGCCTCGTGCTCTTCGAGTTTAATCTTTATTCCCGCGAGCACACGGCGAAAGACTTGCCCACCAGAGTAGCGTACGGGTTCAGCGTAGGGCACAGAGGAGGGTGCCATCCATTTGCCCATAGCCACATTTCATGGCTTGGACCATTGCGCGGCAAAGACGCACATCCAAGTTGTCAGAGGAGCCTGCATTCTTGACCGCCAACGGAGGAGGCGACTCCCTCTTGCGCTTCCCAGCGCCGGAAGAGATACTCGCAACCACCATTGCAATGCTCGATCGAGCGCGAGAGAGTAAGGGCTAAAGCTTTGGGGGCAGGAAGAACAAAGGGTGCGCGTGGTTGCAGAGAGGACATCGAAGAGTAGGAAGATGTATGTGTTAAAATATATAGACATGAGAGCGACTCTTCATTAATCGAGGTGACTCTTCATGTTCTAAAAATTGCAGCCTGCCAAATACTGGGGCGACTCTCTATTTCTAGTACCGCCGCCCGCCAACACACCTCCTCGTGTACTACACAACACCTGCGCAGTTAAATCACATAGGAGAGAGAGTTATCAATGTTGGGCTTTCCTCCCGTCATTGATGAAAGTTTCCACCGTAGCCCATCATGGATGACAGTTTCTCGCGTTGCGACTCTTCTTATGGCAGCTATCAGTGATGGTCTCTCTGGCCTGCCCGTCATTGATGAAAAGTTCCAGAACTGAGCGCACACTATGTTGTGCAGATTTTAGTTCTTTGCATGCACAAAAACACAGATCATGGATTCAAACACAAAAGGAAAACATAGTTCATTATATAAAAAAAGCCCTCCAATGCGAATAGGAAACATAGTGCAGACATTACATTTCTACTAATACTAGGCTAATACATAATGAGAAGTGAAAAATAAAAACTAAAAGTTCCCCAGCGGGAGATCTTTGTTCATAGGGTCTAGCATCAGAGGGGAGATCATAGCAACTTTAAAGAAGCTTGCATGCTCAAAGCCCCACTAGATGTACTTCGTGTGGAGGTGTTGGACGACCATTTTGTTCTCGCAGCAGATGAGAAACTGCTTCCACAATATACACTGAACGATGTAGGCGCCGGACTGCACGACGTTGGGGAAGGCAAGGAGGAGGGTCTCCTTGGTGTCCCCATAGTTCAGAGAATTCCAGTGCATCCATCCTGTCATGGGAGAGTGCCAGGTTGATGCACGTGTTGTCCTCGCGGATCGACAAAGCTGGAGGCGACGCATCATTTTGCCTGGGGGCACGATTGCACGATGGGCGTGAGAGAGCGGCTGGCTTTTGGGGGAAGGAAGAGGAAGATGAGAGAGCGTGCGGTTGTGTGGAGGGGTCGTAGATCTTGTGGTTATATGGGTAGCACTTCATCTCCTCCGCCATGCAACTTCCGAAGAGCATCCCAATGACGGGTCAAAATGACGGCCGTCATTAATGAGTCTCACTAACGGGTGGCCCAGCTGCCCGTTTATGATGATCACAATCATCAACCGTGGGCCTCGAAGTAGGTCGTCATTAAGAGTCATCAATGACGTGTTGTACTTCTAGCCCATCATTGATAGTTTCAGCAGGAAGGCCCACGGGCACCTTGTAAAGTTATCAACGACGAGTTCTTCCTCTGACCCGTCATTGACACTGAGTTTGATTGAAAAAACAAGGATACCCACCATTGATGTGGATTGTGGATGTGAGTTTCTATAGTAGTGCTATACACCTTTATGGTATTAGATTGGTTTCGCCCTAAGCTTCTACTCTTCCTCTCCTCCTTCCTGGGCGACACCTCCAAGGGCAAGCTGACCGCTAACGTACGATGTGCTGTGCACATAGGTTGTTGCCATCGCCAGAATCAAGACCTTTGTCCCCATCACTCTTGACCTCTAGGATGGCACCTATTCCCAATCACATCAACAACTTGGCCCCTTCCAAATTCGACGCGTAGTGGATGTGTCTCGACGCTCTCATTCACAGATGGATCTATAACACGCTCTCCTCTGACCTCTTGTCCATAGTGCTCGACTCCATGGCCACCAACTGCACCGTCTGGATGAACATTGAGACTTGGTCTGCCCTCATGCTCATCTCCATGCAACGTCTGCCAGCATCCTTCCTCGCGATCCGATCTACCCTCATTCTCGAGGAACTCACCATGGGAGCCGGCTCTCACTCTCAACACTTGGCTTTCGTCACCAACAACTCGAGCTGCGGCAACTCGTCCAAGGGCAGCTCCAACTCCTCCACCCCTCATGGTTCCGGTGGGAACTACTCTTGGGGTGGTGCCACATATGGCAACTAGAGCAACAACAATTCTTCTAATATGGGGGTTTCTCAAGATTACTATTCAAGGAAGCACTCGCCAACATTATCATACATACAAGCTACTAATAACTACAAAATTTATTTCTAATAAGTACAATTTAGTATAAGTAAATTAATAAATACAATATTAGTGAAAGATATCATTCATATGAAAAAATTAAATACAATATTAACAAATACTTATCATTAATGATATCTAAAATGCTAGATTAAACATATATTTGCTACATTTCTCTCTTTTACAATATAGATCATGTAAACCATCCACAATTCTATCATTTTACCATCCTATATAATTAGCAACATGTTCAACAAAGTGCAATGCAACCAATTAATAGCCTTAAAACCAATGAGAACGATAGATTTTGCCTTACTCCAAGCTCTAGATCCTCAATATTATTCAAGTTTCTGAACCAATCATTAACCTAGGATCACCAATACCTAGTGGATATGCAATATCTTCTCTAAATCAATGGTTATATTGGACCAATTTGCCTCCAAGCCGCCACCTAACCAGATCTGCACACCTATTGTCAAAGAACTGGGTTGGGGAAAGTTTGTAGGCCGGTTATAAATGGAAGTCTTATCATAGGTGGTTCTTAAAAAGAACAAGAACCGGCCATGATATCCTCTTTATCACAGATGATTCTTATAGAAAACCCATATGCACTTTGGTGGCCCTTATCGCAGACAGTTCTTATTGGAAAGTTTGTCAGCTGGTTATAAATGGAAGTCTTATCATACGTGGTTCTTAAAAAGAACAAGAACCGTCTTTGATATCCTCCTTCTTATAGAAAACTGTATGCAGTATGGTGGCCCATATCACAGATGGTTTTTAATAAGAACCATCTACGATTTCTACTCAACATAGACGGTTCACAACACTAGGACTTAACCCAGACGGTGTCTCTTGTGAATGTCTGTAGTGTGCTTTACCACCGGTAGTTTTTGGACTTCTGCCTATGGTGAGGGGTCTTAGATGACCCACTTTGTAGTAGTGTACAGAAGAAATCCTAAGATACTACTATAAAACGGGTCATCCAAGATGCCTAATCAAAGACGTTTTTGCCTAGAAGGTTGTTTTTAAAACTGTCTATGATAAATAGGACAACACAAATGGTTTAGATGACCCACTCAGAATTAGTACACCTATTAATCCTGGTCAGTTCGATCAACATGGTATTCACTCTTTGGTTTTGCCCCTAGAGTGGTCATTTTCCTTTTTACTTACCCCTCTTGCTAGTGACACACTAGCAAGAGGGGTAAGTAAAAAGGAAAATGACCACTCTAGGGGAAAACACCATATCAGTGTCACACAAATCCTTACCAGCTTTCTACCCAACAAAATCCACTTTTTTCTATTTCCACCCAATGAAGTCCACTACTCCAAACACAAACACCACCTTCTGGTCCAGGTCTTCACCTCAAAACTCTACACCATGCCCCAAGAATCCCACAATAAACCCTTCGCATCACAATGGAGGGTCTATTTTTTAGTATAAAAAATTTACTAATTTTTTTAGAATTAGGAACAATAGAGCCTTCCTTCCTCAAAAAGGGATCAAATAAAATTTCTAAAGTTTCTGGACCCTAATTTTTTGTAGAATTAGGAAGAATTTTTGAAGGATCTGGACCTTTCTGCCTCATGCAATTCTTGAAAAAATTCCTTCAAACACCATGGCATGAGTTCATCCCTTCACCACCTCTTCCCACCTCGCAATTCCACCTCACACTTGACCAAATTCCTGAGTTCTATAACCATTGTCTGAACACTCTCTTGTTTGAACAAAAACCAAGTTACAGGAGCAAAAATTCTTTACCCTACCAAGCTCCACATAAAACCTTGTACAAGTAGGATTTGTGTGGCCTTCCTTGGTGAGGAAAATAAACACCTTTGAGAGATCGAGAGTTTCCTTGGAGAAAAATAAGGAAAGGTCAATACTCATTGTGGGAAAAATTCCTCAGTCATTTAAATTGCACCCTCGAATTCTGGAGGATAAAACCCAAAGGGAAATTATGACCTCGCCATTGATACACTTTTCTTCCTTGCCTATCTTTCCCGGAGATGATTCTAAGTTTGACATGACAAGAGCCCCTCAGATAAATGGAGCCAACGACCAGTCATTTATTCTAGTCAGGATATTCTAACTCTATCTTTGTACATAGTGCTTGGTTGTTATATAGATCCTTATAGGGGAGATATCTCATTGAAACAACTCCTGATTCCACCTGAGGTTTTCAACTCGACTTTGCTCGAGCGAGCAAAGGTCTCAGCATGGGGGTGTGTTGACGCACGATATTTCTGATATTTAACCCCCGAGATTCTCATAAAAGGCATGGTATTGTGGTCTTTTTTAACATTTAGCGACTGTACTAATATGTTTCCACAAGTTTTGTTTTTGTCAACTTGTTTTTGCAGGAAATAAAGATTTTCTCCCTAAAACACCAAAAATATAATAAAGAAAATAATTATCATCCGGAGGACCTTTTCTAAACCCACCGATCATGCAGAACATCATCCCTGGAGCTTCATCGACCCATCACTGGATGCCAGGAAAAGAGGAGGTGTCGATCACCCTTTTGGGTAGGTCTGCTGGCCCAGCCCCTCGGTCTAGGCTAGAGGACCGGCCGGCATAACCTGCTGAACCAGGGTCAGTTGCCCTAGCTCCCTGGCCCTAGGTCGGCTGGCCCACCAAATTTAACCAGGGGACTTACCTGGTCGCTCGGGGGACTTCGTGCACACCAAGAAGCCCTGCGGAAGAGCTGGTCACGACTCTATCCTTCATGCCACCCGCGGACCAAGCTCCACCATTGATCAAGGATTCCCCCCTATGCCACCAGACAAGGGCAGCCAACCCCACCGACCTACCCTAGCTCGGCCAGCCCTGCCGCAGGAGCTGCGACATGGAGGGGGTCAATCAACCTAGCTAGGGTCGGCGGCCTATATAAACCCCATCCACTGCTTCACTCATCATCACCAAGCATCACCATTCTCTCCTCTTCAAGGTGCCACCACACTTGTAGCTCTAGTAGAGTAGTGTATGCGACAATGGAGTCGCAATGTAGTATAGGAGGAAGAGTCGGCTTGTGAGCCAAAGTTTCGAGGAAATCCTCTTCAGTATCCCGGTATGTGTCTAGCTCCATGTATCTTGTTTACTGTTGTTGAATATTGAGATATAAATAAAGTGATCTTTTGAGTGCTATTATTTGTCAAGTTTATCTTCCCGATTTCACTTCTTCCTATTCGAAATATTATTGTCTAGCTAAGGACCTATTGATAGCGTAAGCTTTATCCTTCCAATAGGTGTGCGATCCATGCTGAGGGGTAAATTGTTCTAGGCATATGACCGTGTTGAGGGTATGTCTTGGTAGATGACCGTGTTGAGGGTACATCACAGCTCTAGAAACTATCGCCTCAGAGTTCCTGTTGAGAAAATAACTTTTAAGTGTAGCCAAGATTTGCCCCCATAGTAGTGCACAAATATAGAACGAATATTTCAAGAGTCTTTCGAGACTTAGTCTCGCTACACCTCTAAGTATTAAGCCTATTCGGTGACAGCGTTTAGACTTAATATCTTGTTTCCAAAGTTATTGAATCCCTATCTATTCAATACTTGATAGTAAAAATACTGGTAATTTTATTTAATCAATTTAACTAGAAATGAGAACTCTTACCTACATACTATAGACTCCAGTTAGCTAGCTACCTATTAGTCGTTAGTTGTGTTGGTCAGCAACCCCCCTTATCTGCAATTGAGAAAATGTATCATAGATAGTTCTCAAGCAATTGGCTGTGATAAGAAATATTTATCACATACCCTTGTCCACAGATGATTTAGAAAACCGTCTGTGATGCGGTTTCTAAACGGTCTTTTATAAGGGATTCTATAGTAGCGAGAAAAAAAATTACGAAATGAAGTGCAGAATTCTACCATGGTGTCAACTTCTTTGTTGCAGCAATAGAACCAAGCAAATGGGAAACCAGCCACCAACAAGCCTGAGCAAGTTGGAGAATGTCCTGAAGGTTTTGAAAGATACAAGAGAAGCCCCCACTTAAAGAAATGCAAAGATATGACGAAGCACGTACATCAGTCGGGCCACCCTCACTAGCTCGTCAGGACATGCTTGAATGACTAGAGAGAGACTCTAGATCCTTGGGGAGTCAGGGCACCCAACTACATCGTCATCATCGGGGAAATGAGCGCACATCGTCGGAGACGAGAACAAAGTAGGTGAAAGATTTATTACGGTCTTAGCCGCACGACATAGGGATGATCTCAACCCTAGCCAACCCTAGTATTAATACTAGCTATTTATACATATTTGCCTGAGCTGATTAATTAATGGCCCCATCAAAGGAGAGGGAGCCAACAATTTGGCATATGAAAATGGTGTCATGAGTCGCCTACGGTGGCACCCTTTCCTAATGCACCAAGTGGATTCCATTAGGGGAAATTATAAATTCTTAAAAATATTTTTAGGTAAACTACATTTAATAAAAAATATTCCCATGAAAACATGTTTTTACAAATAAAAATAAATCACTTTTTCTAAATGTTCCCGCAGTTCGCACGAAATGTTTGAAATCATATTTTAAGGCATAACATGTACAAGTGCAAAATTTGGTACAAAAATATTACCATGTGCATTCTTTAGAAAAAATATGACCATATGCTACTCAAACTATAACAATTTTTTTGCGGTAAACATATATCGTCGTATTTTTGCACCTAATTTTACAGACATACATGATATCATTCATAAATTTGTTTTAAAATTTCATATTTTGGGAGTTGAGAAAACACATCTCAAATAAAGAGTGTGTGGAGCAATACTTTTTGCCTAGTTCTTGACGTGGTTACTTGCTGAAAATACTCTCTCTACACTTGTAGCAGTTGCAGGTGTTGGAAATATGCCCTAGAGGCAATAATAAAGTCGTTATTATTCTATTTTCACGATCATGATTAAGTTTATGTTCTATGCTACAATTGCGTTGGTTCCTAAATATGAGATTCGGAGGGAAACCCAATTGCATGTGTGGAATAATAAAACACCACACAGATCACTAGTCAGGCCTCTAGACTAGCTCATGTATTATTGATGGTCTTGTTTTCCTGATCATGGGCATTGTTAATGTAACAAGGATGCCGGCAATAATGGGAGCACATTGTTAGGATAACAATGGTGTTGGATAGACCCCCTTATGAGATACTGCGAGATCACGTTGTCAATATATTATCGGTATCTTCTCATAATGTGTTAACGTTAACTAGCGTCCTTAGACCATGAGAATATCGTAAACCCGGATACCGGATGGTTGCATTGGGGTCATCAAATGTTACTCCGTAACTAGGTAATTATAAAGGTGACTTTCGGGTACACCGAAAAGTATGCCGTGGTTCCAGATATGTCAAGACTAGGATTTGCCCCTCCGGCGATGGAGAGATACACTCTGCGCCCACTCGGTATTATGGTGTCCAGCATCGCCTAGCCAGGTATTGTGACTAAAGGGTTAGTCACGGGGATACCGGAATACGGAAACGAGAAAAGAGTACAAACCGGTAACGAGGATAACTAGGTATGGTGATCAAGGAGTTGATCACAGGGATACCGTCAAAATCTCACCTCGGGTTGTGTAACGTATCGTGAGGCAAAAAGAATTGTATGCGACAATACAAGGTTCGCTCGATAAAGATCTTCGATAATATGTGGGAGTCGTTATGGGTGACCAGATCCCACTGACGATTATTGGCCGCAAGGTGTTCCGAACATGTCCACATATGCTCAAACCTATAGGGTCACACGCTTAACGTTCAGTGACATTTAGAAATGCTACGATTTCATGGAGAACGAGAGAGAAGGGTTCCGAAAGTGTTTCGGAGGATCTCGGAAGTGTTCCGGTGATGTCCGGAAGTGGTTTGGAAGGTTTGGAAGGTTCTAGAAGCTTTGGAAGGTTCCAAAAAGTTCTAGAAGGTTCTGAAGCTTTCAGAAGGTTCGGAAGGTTCCAGAGTTTCCCGGAACATTCCAGAAGACCCCTGCTGGTGGAGTTGGACTCTATCAGGGAGTCCCTAGTGGAATTGGACTCCATCAGGGAGTCCCTAGCGGAGTCGAACTCCTCCTTCCCAGCCTAGCCACCCCATCCCCTTTAAATAGAGGGGCAGGGCGCACCAGGGAGGCATCCCAAGCAGCCCTAGCCACACCTCCCTGGCCAGCGCCCTCCGCTTCCTCTCTCCTCTAGATTGGATCTAGTACAGCTGCCGGTGCGCTGCTGCTACTCCATCTCGTGGATTCCCGCTGCTCCTAGTGTGCTGGTCCACACGTTGCCGCGGTGTTGCTGAGATGGTACGCGTGGATACCTTGGAGACGTCGTACACTTTGGCGTTCGATCGGGCGAATCTTCGCGAGGAGAATACTGTCGCGGCTGGGAGGTATAACCTAGCTGTGGGAGTCGGAGGATTTCATCGATATCATCAACTTCTCCGCTACGTTGACGTGATCGTCGAGGGTGATATTATTACCTACACCGCGATAGTGTTTCTTGGTTTGGTTCGTGCGTGGTATAAATTTTGTTTTGCGTAGCACGTTCCCCAACAGTGGTATCAGAGCGGTACTATGCGTAGTTGTAGGTACGACTAGAGCATATGTGATATGCGGCATTGCATATATGATGTGCGGGGTGTTAGATGAGATCTACCACCGGATTTTCTTGTTGTTTCCCTTTCATTGCATAATTTTGATCTCGGCAGCATTGTGAAATTTTCAGAGGTCCGGCGAACCTTACGATCTTCGGATCGAGACATGCTAAGGATGACTTTGGTTTCACTTTAGTTGAGAAAGATAAATTTGTAATGAGCGAGCTTGTAGATGTGATCTACACGGGGGTCATGCGTATGATGAAGTTTAGTATGGGGTTCGAGGTTTCTAAGTCTCTAATTTCATACACCCCGACAGTTAAATACCTGCAAGAGCAATCGTGCTCAGGCAACGTAGGTAGCAAACGGTTTGCAACGCAACCATAGAGCCACGTATTGTAGCATAAACGTTAGAGGCGTCTAACTTGTTTTTACAGGGTATGTATGTGATGTGGTATAGCCTATGTGATGCAATGTGATTGTATGAGATGCAAAGTGTTTGTAATTGTTAATTTTGTCATGACCTGCGTGTCATGAGTACGGCAATCCGCAGGAGCCAATATGATTGTTATTATTTATTGTATTGACCTGCGCGTCAACTAGAAAGCCATGTAATGCATTTATTTTATTAGCTATGTGATAGCAATAGTTATAATTGCGAGGGCATGGTGGTAACAATCATGCATCGATGGACCTCGACGGTACACCGTACGCGAAGAAGGAGTTCTTCGCCAAAAGATGCTGAAGAAAAGTTATGCCACAACAGGATTTCGCAAAGATTATTTTTCGATGACGATCTGGACTTCTTCAACAGAAAGGGCTATACCATATCACAATAATTTGATTGCATGTGATGTTAATCCCTTTTATGCACCTTGTTTGACGCGTGGTAGACGTTGTTAAATAGGGTGATCCCTCTGTCACGGACCCGGAATTGCATATGATTAAGGGAACGCGAAGTCGCCAAGGACCGAAGGACTCGTCAGCCCGGTGGCACGGTACCTGCGCCGTACGCACCAAAGCGGAATGATCCGACACCTGCCACGTGCGAGCCGGCCGGAAGCGACCAATTTTCCCAGAACCACATACGATTCCATGACCCGGTGAAGGTTCAGAGTCGTTCCCGAATCCTACCACGACAAACAAGGTCGGAGGAGCCCGGCAGTTCTACCCACACCCTAACCTAGCTCGGAGGCTAGTGGGTCGCTCGAAAGCCCGGTAGAACACGCTCACACCCTGCCTGGCCGGCACAGCATCTCAGCCAGCGGGTCACTCAACCAACACCTGCTCGACTTAGTAGAACAAGGTACGGCTTCGACTCTTCACGGCATACCCGTACACTTCATATCATTCACACATTGTGCAGGGGCAGCCTGATCTAACAACTCGGATATCATCACAAAGCTCTACAATACGATATTACTATTAACAGTCCACGATGGGACAACATCTTACATTAGTCGGTCATATCCGAAATCATATCCGAGTACGGAGCAAATAAACGACAGCAGAAGAACAGTAAATGAGTCCCACAGCGGCACGATGACCGCTGAACAAAGCTACAACCCATCCCATGAGTCGAACACTACCGAGGAAACAACAACTTCAGGCATCATCGAAATAATCTTCGACCACCGGCTCACCTGCAAGCTCTAGGAATAACCTAGGTGAGTACGAACGTACTCGCAAGACTTATTCGTGCTTGATTAAATGTCCTACTCATACTAGTGCAACAACAACTAAACATGAATGCTTCTCAGAGTAACAATATACAAGTTAAGAACATACCATTGATAGGGTGAAGTAAGGATAGACCAAATAACCGATTAACTCAGGACACAAACATATCACAACCAATTTACCACGAGATCGAATCATTCAATCCAAATCCATTGGGGCAGCCCCTGAGTCCAATCCCAATCAATCCAGTAAACATTATCCAATTCAATTAGGGCAGCCCCTAAATCCAATCCAAGTTGATCCAATCCTCAAGGGTTCATTTTAATCTCTCGAACTACTACCGACAACTCAACCCCTGCAGGCATAGTGAGTGCATAACAGTTTGGAGGTAGTGAGCCTCCAAAGTGCATGGAGGCTTACCCCAACTATCCTCAGTGTTGGTTCTCGCTAGCGTTCACGTGTGATAAGGGATGGTGACACGCTGAAAATAGGGTTGGTATGGCGACAAAAACCTTCATACACCTGGGTCGCCGTCATGCTTCAATTCACACCAACCGTACCCATTGTGCATGCCCTCGGCTCTCCCAACTCACTTAACAATTTAGTTGAAGAGCCATAAGATGTTATCGACGTAAGACACATCCTACACATGCTAGTGTACGCAACTTGCGACGATTCACCGATAAACATTCATACACATAGCACATATAAAAAAGGGCATACACAAGAGTACGGAAAGTAAAGATGCAACAAGCTCTGCTTGCCTGATTCGGGTTGTTCCTGGTCTTGCGGGGAGCTGTAAGCCTGGTGGTCACCTTCTTCGGGCTCTATTGAGATTAACACGGATACCGGAAAAGAAATGGTAAAAGAATCCATAAGGTCCAACATGTATGCATGGTATTTATGCGGAATGTGCATGTCATGAAGATGCTAGGATGGCTAGGGTTCCGTTACGACAAGGCATATACAACTAAAGCAGTTGATGTTACCCTAATGCCTTGTGCATGCATGCATGTAATATTAACCTTTATGTCGAGTTAGGGTTAGTCATGTACTAACTAGAACAAATGGTGTTAGGTTAACTTGTCGAAGTTACGGGGAACACCAATTATGCATGCATGTCAGGTTAAGGGGTCTCGATGAATTCAGGTTACGCCGTTAGCGGCGGAGCATAGTGAATAGGTTCAATATTACTGTTATTAGGTTATAGTATGACATACGAGGGAGGTACAACTGGAATCGTGCCACTCGGGGCTACGGTCGCGCAGCTAGGGTTTGTTGATCATGACGATGTTAAACGGGGCTACAACTCACACCCTACAAAGATCCATCGGATGCATGTGGCCCTACTGGAATTCCAATTGTTCCAAATCGTAGGAAATCTCGCGAGGTTTCCAGAACTATAAGGTTGGTCGAAATCGGAGCTACGGTCGCGAAGTTAGGGTTTATCGACCCTCGACGGTAGCAAAACATCTACCCTAGATATTGTCCTGTGCATGTGCTCAAAATTAAATTTTGATTCAGCCATCTTGTAGAGTTTTTCATGAGGTTTCCAAATTTATAAAAAAATTTAAATTTGGACTTATGGTTCAAAAGTTATGGCCATTTGAATTTTCATTCAAAATCTGCCCTAATCCATCTAAACCCTAATTGCTAAACACACCCGAACAGATCTCTCTCTCTCTCTCTGCGCACCGGATCTGAAATACTAAACCCACCCGAAGTTCCTACCCCCTATTCCCCCTCCCTAATCCAGATCAGCTCACAGGGACCCGCATGTCATTCGGTGTAGATCTGTCGCCCAATCAAAACACGCCACGCGTCCGGGGCGTTCCCTCCCTCTCCCTCTTTCTTCTCTCTCTCTCTCTCTGAACCAGCCGGAGGTGAGGTCCAGGCGGCGGAGGCTCGCCGGAGAGCTCACCGGAGCTTGCTCCGGGGCTCGGTTGGGCTCGGGGAAACGCCGGGGAGGATCAGTGGCTCACCCCGAGGATGCTACCGTGCTCGAGGAAGGCGGGGGAGGACTGGAGGAGGCTGGCGGCGAGGAGGGTCGTCGGAGCAGCTCGGTCGCCGGTGGGGAAGCTCCTCCGGGGCAGATCTGTGAAAAGAAGCCGACGGGGAGTTGAGGGGAGGGAAGAGGAAGCTCGGGGTAGAAGAGATGGGGCTTGAGGCTTACTGGGCCAGGGGGAATTGCTCGTCGGAGAGGGGCGGTCGGAGTTGAGGAAGACGACGGCGAGGCAGCGTTACAGTGCGCGGATCTGGAACAACGGGCGAGGATGGTTAAGAGGAGAGGAAGGGGACTACCCGAGGGAAGAAGATGGAGCAAGGGGTGAACTGGAGCGACCTCGGGGGCTGGCTGGAGTCGACGCCGGAGACGGGGACGACGGCGGCGAGGTGTTCTGGACGCACCCGAGGGAGGCGGGGGTTCTAGGGTTTGGAGAAAGGGGTGAAGGGGGAAGCAAGGCTGTCGGGAGGCGGCAATAAAAGGGGCGGCGGCGGCCTCGGACCGGTGGCGTCGGGGGCGGGGCACCGCCCACGCCGGCGTACCCGCGGCCGGGACGTGGCGGGGAGGACCTGACAAGCGGGGCCCGGGGCGCCAGGCGGGGAGCGGGGGAAAGCGCATTCGGGGACGGGCGCGACCGGGAAGGGAAAAGCGGGAACGGGGATTGGAAGGCGGGTTTTGAGCGGCGGGGTCGAGCGGGCTGCTCGGGTGGGCCGGCCAAGCGGGCTGTCGGCCCGAGGGAGTTAGGGTTTCTTGTTTTCTTTTTAATTTCTTAAATAACAGCACTTTCCCCTTTGTCATTTTATGTATCAGATCAACTCCAAAATTGATGAAATTTTTACAGGAGCTTTAATATATTATCTGCGATACTCTGGAGGAGTTTGAACTGATTTGGACAAGATTTGCCCTAGGTTTGTGTACAATTTTGAATTGGGGTTTGAATTCAGATTTGAGCTGTTATTGAACCCTCGGCATGACCAAAAATTCTGAAAATTGGCTAGGGTTATCCCTTTTGAAGCTATTTATGAAGTTCGAGAGGTTTGCACCACTGGGAAAACTACCCTGTCGTCAAAAACCTAATTTTGGCACCGTTAGGGTTTTTAGGGTTAGGGACGGGGATTCACCGAAGTGTTCGATGACTTCTACCACCTTTATTGACGATATTGTTAATTCGAGTACTTCGAATAAGTTGATTGGTGTTTTGACATTGTTAGTTGAATTACTTCAAATAAATTGATTGGTGTTTGCAACAATTATCCACCGAGGATGAGATATTAACATATTCTATAAAGTATAATCATATTACATCTGAGTTTAATTAAGGTGGGGTGATGATGATGACATGTATGCATGGATGCAAAGCAAAACCTAATTATCGACTTTGGGTATTACACCCTCACTCAAATATCTAGTTAGTGTTCTTCCAAGTGTAGCACCATCTGAAATATTTGCCATTCTGAGGTGTGCCATGTCACATGAGTACGATAGGTTTGACAAATATGAGGCGGGCGCGAACCGTTCGGGCAGCTAGACACTCGGTTGTCTTGACGAGCTTTGCAAGATTGTCTTGGGCTCGGAACACACCCATCAAAAGATGAACAAGAGTCATATGGTCTTGTTTTCCTGATCATGGGCATTGTTAATGTAACAAGGATGCTGGCAATAATGGGAGCACATTATTAGAATAACAATGGTGTTGGATAGACCCCCTTATGAGATACTGCGAGATCACGTTGTCAATATATTATCGATATCTTCTCATAATGTGTTAACATTTACTTGCGTCCTTTGACCATGAGAATATCGTAAACCCGGATACTGGATGGTTGCATTGGGGTCATCAAATGTTACTCCGTAACTAGGTAATTATAAAGGTGACTTTCGGGTATACCGAAAAGTATGCCGTGGTTCCAGATATGTCAAGACTAGGATTTGCCCCTCCGGCGATGGAGAGATACACTCTGCGCCCACTCGGTATTATGGTGTCCAGCATCGCCTGGCCAGGTATTGTGACTAAAGGGTTAGTCATGGGGATACCGGAATACGGAAACGAGTAAAGAGTACAAACCGGTAACGAGGATAACTAGGTATGGTGATCAAGGAGTTGATCACAGGGATACCGTCAAAATCTCACCTCGGGTTGTGTAACGTATGGTGAGGCAAAAGAAATTGTATGCGACAATACAAGGTTCGCTCGATAAAGATCTTCGATGATATGTGGGAGTCGTTATGGGTGACCAGATCCCGCTAACGATTATTGGCCGGAAGGTGTTCCGGACATGTCCACATATGCTCGAACCTATAGGGTCACACGCTTAACATTCAGTGACATTTAGGAATGCTACGATTTCATGGAGAACGAGAGAGAAGGGTTCTGAAAGTGTTTCGGAGGATCTCGGAAGTGTTTCGGGAGGTCCCGGAGTGTTCCGGTGATGTCCGGAAGTGGTTTGGAAGGTTCGGAAGGTTCTGGAAGGTTCTAGAAGCTTTGGAAGGTTCCGGAAGGTTCTAGAAGGTTTGGAAGCTTTCAGAAGGTTCGGAAGGTTCCAGAGTTTCCCGGAACATTCCAGAAGACCCCTGCTGGTGGAGTTGGACTCTATCAGGGAGTCCCTAGTGGAATTGGACTCCATCAGGGAGTCCCTAGCGGAGTCGAACTCCTCCTTCCCAGCCTAGCCACCCCATCCCCTTTAAATAGAGGGGCAGGGCGCACCAGGGAGGCATCCCAAGCAGCCCTAGCCACATCTCCCTGGCCGGCGCCCTCCCCTTCCTCTTTCCTCTAGATTGGATCTAGTACAGCTGTCGGCGCGCTGCTGCTACTCCATCTCGTGGATTCTCGCTGCTCCTAGTGTGCTGGTCCACATGTTGCCGCGGTGTTGCTGAGACGGTACGGGTGGATAACTTGGAGGCGTTCGATCGGGCGAATCTTCGCGAGGAGAACACTCTCGCGGCTGGGAGGTATAACCTAGCTGCGGGAGTCGGAGGACTTCATCGACATCATCAACTTCTCTGCTGCGTTGACGTGATCGTCGAGGGTATGATATCGTTACCTACACCTCGATAGTGTTTCTTGGTTTAGTTCGTGCGCGGTAAAAATTTTGTTTTGCGTAGCACGTTCCCCAACAGCAGGATCTGGTTGCGTTGCACGCCGCCTCATATTGGTATCCTACATTTGCGTAGAGTAGCAGACAAAATCGACAGGCGGTCCTATATCCCACCTTAAGTATGAGTTAGGGTGGCATTGCTAGCAGCACACTAGGTGGGCCGGCCTACCTGGCAAACCCACCTAAACTTTTTTGGTTTTCTAATTTAGTGAAATTTAGAAAATTAAAAATTAATTTGTAAATCATGTTTTATAAAATATTATTTTGGAATATGTTCCTGAAATATTACAATACGAAATTAGTCCGATACATCGCAAACAATATTCATATGTATCAAATAAAATGTTCACGCAACTCGTAAAAAATTATCCATGATATCGTAAAAAGGATCTGTGTGGTCTATCTTTAAAAAATATGTTGCTCCATCCATAAAAAAATTTCACCCAACTAGTAAAATTGTTCGTTTTACGAAGATAAATAAAATGTTTGTACTTTTATAAGAACAATAAAAAATCACTATCACAAATGAATCATATTTCACTACTACAGAATTTGTTAACTTAGGCGGTTGAGAAAACGCATCTCACGTAGTTTTCTAAACCGCCTGAAGACATGTGTCATGACCCATGTCATCACAGGCGGTTACTTGTGATGTGGCCATATCCATACGTAACTTTGATAGTCTTAATCATGTCATATATATCTTTACTGCTAAATTTCCTGGGGGTGTACTGTCCTCATTTCCTGCTCAAGTTGTTTCTTCATTCAACGGTATGGGCGATCCTGCCGAAGGAACCTACAGCGACACATGTACATGATTTTCCCCGAGTGCTTAAGCCACATACTCGCGGTATCATCCAAGAAGTTTGTATTTGCTTTTTCCCTTTTCGTACTCTAACATGAAAGGTTAGCAAGGGTAGGTTATAATCATTTATGGTGTAGAATAGCAAGCTGTGCACATTGAAGTTCTCTCACTTGTGCACATCAAGTACCTCCACCCTGTCGGTTCACATATTTTCAAGATCATCAATCAATGGCTCCAGAAAAACATCTATATCGTTTCCAGGTTTCTTTGGTTCTTGCACAAGTATCGACATCATAATGTACTGACGCTTTATGCACAACCAAGGAGGAAGGTTATAGATATAGGGATTCACAGGCTAAGTGCTATGACAGCTCCTCATATTTTTGAAAGGATTCATTTAATCCGTGCTCAATCCAAACCTTATGTTTCTTGGTTCCCTGCTGCGTTCATCAAATTTGCTATCATTGTTTCTCTGCTAGATGGCTTTGTAGGGTGTCTAAGCTTTCCATCATTCTTGCGCTCCTCAATGTGGCAACGTAACAGTTTTGCATCCTTTGGTTTCGCAAATAAACACTTCAGACGGGGAATAATACGTAGATATCACATGACCTAGTTGAAGTCCATTTCATCACCTCGTCCACCTCATCCTCATCTGCTTAATCTTTGCACTTGTATCGGGATGGCTTGCACGCTGGACATACATGGAGGTTTATGTACTATTCAACAAGATATAGTCTTTTAGTTAACCATGTATTCACTGTATTTCCATTCCCAAGGGACAAAGAACCTACTTGGCTTTGTAGGCAGTTGTGGGCAACTTGTTTCCCTCTGGAAGCATGTCCACTAAGACACCTAAAAGCACCGTGAAACTCTTGTCCGACCAGTTGTTGCTTGCATTCGGTTTCAGCAGTTCAAGCACAAAGGACAACTTCGTGTACTTTGCCTTGCATCCCTCGAACAAAGGTTTTCTCCCAGTCCTCCATCAAGACTTTTCAATTCTCACACTCCCACATATCATCTTGAACTTTTCATTAATTCTGGTAGGGGATGATGGAACCTCAGAACCATGAGCTACCCTTGTGATTGGATAGCTATCAGAGGTCTTCTTAGTGGGTTTTCTACCACAACGGGTCGTCGTGGCCGATGAATATTGGGTGAGCTCAGTGGCGATGAATGTTGGGACAACATCTTTACTACCTTTGTTAACGACAAATTAATAGTAACATAATGACATAATTAAAATTTGCATGATTAAAAGCTAGAGTTAACACTAACACTAGCACGAAATCAGGGAGCATCTTATAGCAACCATAACTAATATCATAATTAATAACACGAAAACAATGAGCAGCTGATAGCTAGGGTTAACAATAACACTAAGCACAAAATCAACGAGCATGTTATAGCAACCATAACTAATATCATAATTAATAAAATTAAAACAGCTAGCATCTCATAGCTAGGGTTAAAACTAACACTAAGAAAGAAACTAGCGAGCATATTATAGCAAACACTAACACAAACTAAATTTAACCCTAACAATACTAAACCTAAACATTCACCAAGAACCATAACTATACATTCAGCAACATTGAACTAACCCTACTTTTGAAGAAGAAGGCTTACCTTGCTTGGAGGAGCTGTGCGGTGGCTAGCCCGGTTGGAGGAGACACGTGGTGGCCGACGATGGTTGAGGAGGAGGCGGCCGGGTCTTCAGGGAGGAGGTGCCCAGGTCGTTGAGGTTGAGGCAGCCGGGTCGTCGAGAGGAGGCGGTCGAGTCGTCAAGGAAGATGAGGAGAGTTGGTGGCAGCAGGCGACGGTGGGGGGAGAATGAGTGGAGGAGGCGACAGGGTTACCGAGGTGGAAGTGGCCGTGTTGTAGGGAGGAGGCGGTCAAGTTGTTAGGGAGGATGAGGAGAGGTGGCGGCGGTGGGTGATGACGGTGAGAGGATGAGGGGAGGAAGTGGCCAGGTCGGCAGGGAGGATGAAGAAAGGTGACGGCGGTAGGCGATGGTGGTGGAAGGATGAGAAGAGGAGGTGCCCGGTCACCGAGGAGGATCAGGAGGATGTGGTGGTGGCCGGCATGAAGGAACTAGAGCAAAGGGAAAAGGGTGCAGAGGACCTAGGGCAAAGGAAGAATGACCCAACTTTATATATGGGGCCAAATTCTAGACAGTTCAAAGTGAGGAATCGTCTAGAATATGTTTTTATCTTAGATGGTTCATATTTTGAATCGTGTAGGATGTTGATTATCCTAGACGGTTCAGAGTTATGAACTGTTTGGGATATTATTTACTCCACTTTTTCCATATACCTTAATATTTTTTGGATACTTTCTATTACTATTTAAATATTTTATTCATCATTTCATTACAACACTATTCCTTCCACATTATACCTTAATTCATACATTACATAAATATTTTATTCATCATTCCATTACAAAATCTATGTCATTCAACTGTTCCATTATAACACTATCCTTTCCGAATGATCGTCACATTTTTAGCAAGTTTCCACATGGTATTCTTACTCAACCCTTATGCGGTCCCCGATAGGTGGGAAGTCGTCAAATTTAGAAGTCGTCAAATTTATTGTATTCTTCCTTATCCAATACATTTTTGACCCTCACAATGCTTCATTTTCCAGACATAACTATGTGCCACTTCTTATTTGCCAGGTCGGTTAAATAGAAGATTTAATCAACTTGGTTGGCAAGCACGAACGCTTGCTAATTGACCCAATGACATCGGAACAATGGAGCCTTAAAGATTGCGTAGTCAAGCTCCCAAATCTTCTCTATGAACTCGTAGTACGGCCTTTTCCTGTTAGCTGTATCTCGGGCATCAATGTGGACACTATTGTTCTAGTAGATGCTCTTTGCATCTTGAGCCTCAATATAAAATGTGTACTCATTTATTTCGTACCCTCTCCAAGTTATAATTGTAAAGGATGGTCATTTTGCCAACCATGTCAGAGTATCACTAGACCATCCCCCATACATTCACTTATTGAACCGATCATTCGCTCATTGAACCAATCATTGAATCGAATGTTGTTCTCTTTCATCCTTCAAGGATCCATCGCTTTCGGATACCCTCTCCTTATCTTGCCCTCCCGCTCTTGAATATATCGGGAAACTATAGTCATGTGTTGTAGAAACATGAAATGGACTCAAGCAAGTGCCTCATGTTCAGAAGTTTGGAATGATTTATTTTTAGAGTACTGATTCCTTGAT
The DNA here is from genome assembly GCA_019208055.1 of Stipa capillata. Classification (NCBI taxonomy): domain Eukaryota; kingdom Viridiplantae; phylum Streptophyta; class Magnoliopsida; order Poales; family Poaceae; genus Stipa; species Stipa capillata. Next base: position 142,028 of record JAGXJF010005897.1, read on the forward strand.
GTCTTCCCTCATGTCAAGATTGAGGCAAACCAATCAATTGGGCCTAAGCCATGTAATCGACACAGAACACAATAACCTCTTCTGAAGCATATCCTTCAACAATACAGCTCTTCGGCCAAGATTGATTCCACACATAGGACTCAAGATTCTCATGTACTGCTTAAATGGATACATGCTCCATCGAAACACAGGCCTGTACATCCTTATCTTGTAAATGAGGTGAACAATGAGATGGACCATGACATCGAAGAAAGATGACAAAAAATACATCTCAAGTTGGCATAGAATCTTCACCACCTCCTCTTGCAGATCACCTAGTCCACTGAGATCCATGACCTTCTTAGAAATTTTGTTAATTAATAAACACAATATTGTGCTTGTCTCCCTAACGTTGATAGCAAGATATTTCTGATTGCTACTAGGACTATCTGCATGATAAACACATGAAAATGAGACTTCATGCCAATTAGTTTCGAGTCTTTCATGGAAAGAAGTTTCTTTATATATGTTAAGTAACCGGGCGAAAGCTAACACTATGCAAGAAGCCATATAGTTCAATTTTCTCGACCTTGGATAAAGTCTAACAAGGAGGGGAAAGGTACTTGCGGCCTTTCTCAGTATCTATTGGTACTAACTCAGGTTTAATGTCCATATCGGTTGAATCCAAGAGTGTCTTAAAGTCATCCTTTGTTTTGCTACAAATGTTCAGTAAGAACCCGGGCACACTGTAGCACACATTATTTTCTATGTGCATCACATCAATGTAGTGTCAAACTTCTAGATCCTTTCAGTAAGGAAGGTCCCAAATTATGGATCTCTTCTTTTAGATACTCTTCTCAACGGGCTTCTTCGGTTTCTTTTGTCCCTTCCCAAGAACAACGTTAATATCCTTAACCATCTCACACACCTCTATACTGCTTAAAGGCAATGCTTTTGAACTGTGTTCTGTTTTACCGTCAAACTGTCTCATCATTCTGTGTAATGGGTGACCCCTCCAAAGAAAGCGATGGTGTCACATGTACACTGTTTTATGAGAGTTGTGCAGTCACACACTCTTTGTATCATCCAAACATTACACACAAGCTTTGGCTCCTTTTATACCCTAGCTCGACAAGTTACCAAAAGCAGATAATCATTGGCAGTCAAGAAGAGCAAGCAGTATAAGGTGAAGTACTCTTTGTCTACATCCCATACCTACACCCCTTTTGTCCACTGGATTTTAAAATCGTCCACCACTAGTGCGAGGTACACATCAAGATCATCCGCAGGTTGCTTCGGACCTTGGGTAAGTATGACCATCATGATGTACTTTCGTTTCATGCACAACCAAGACAAAGGTTGTGGTTATAGATATTCATGGGCCAAATGCCGTGTCAGTTGCTCATGTTGCCAAAAGGATTCGTTCCATCGGTACTCAGTCCAAACCTTATATTCCTAGCTTCTATACCAAACTCTGGGTACTTCCTATCGATGTTTATCCACTGGGGCACATCAGTAGGATGTCTTAGCTTTCTATCATTTTTACGTTCCTCGGAATGCCAGCATATCTGTTTTGCCTCATTTTGGTTTGCAAATAAAAGCTTCAATCGATGAATTACAGGCAGATACCAAGCAACATTTTTTGGAGTTCCTTTCATCACCTTCGTGTCATCATCGACGACATCCCTCTGGAAGCATGTCCGCCAAAAGACCTAACAATATGGTGAAACTCTTGTTAGACCATCTGTTTCTTGCCTTCATCCCCAGAAATTCTAGTACAAATGATAACTTTGAGTACTTTTTCTTGCAGCTCAGGTACCTAGGTTTCTCTGAGTCCTCGGACAAGTCCAAAAGTTCATTATAGCCTCTCTCATCATGGTTACCCTCTGCATCACACAACATTCAGATTAGACAAGACATCCTCATCAACCGACATCTAATCAACACCAACTTAATTGGTGTCATCTGGCCTATTATCATTGCCACACGTCTGGTGTACCATTGACCTGGTTGTCCACAATGTTATCATTATCTTCATCTATCATCTCCTCTTCGGTATGCTTAGTCCAAATTGTATACCATTCCATGAAACCCCTTCAAGTCAAGTAGTTCACGATCTGCTTTGAGTTCTACCACATCTTATCATTCTCACAGTCCAAGCATGGATAGCATCCACACTTCTCCTCAGCAGCTCTTATCAGAAAAGATATGCCATTAATGTAAGCTTCACTATAATAACTCTCATTGTACATCCACTTTCAATCTATCTATGTTTTCAATACAAATATTTAGTTAGGATCAATCCATCCATAACAAGCATAATGATATAAAGTATAATTTATAAAATAAGTGTCTAGCTACTCTTTACTTCTTCATCGAAATGCAAACTATATGCATACAAATTCCAATTGCTAGGTACTTTTAAACTCTAAACATTTGTATTGATCTAAATAATCCTTTACACTCTAAACATATGTGCCTACACATGCATCATACCTCTAATTGCATTATCAATATGAATTAACATATTTTAGCTCTCTTTTCAAAATTAGCAAGAATGGAGAGGAATACAATGTACTTAGAATAAATTACTAACTTTTGACAATCTTGATATCCACTAACCAGGCCCAATTTCAAATTGGATCGCCGCAATCATCTAAATCGCCCACCAGCCGCTGGGTACCTAACAAATCTAAGGTACCAAGATCTGTCTGGTTGAGCTCTGGCCTTATATAGGGTTTCAAATCTAAGACGGTTCAAAATATAAACCGCCTGAGCTATGTAACTATGGGATAAGGACAAATCCCAAACCCAAACAATTCACGTTTTAAACTGTCTCAGATGTTATCCCAGACGGTTCATATTTTCAACCGTTTGGGATGTAACCTTATCTTAAATGGTTCATTCTTACACCAAGGTGTCTGATCATTTCCCAGATGATGAGCTTTCTTTGAATCATCGGGATATGCCATTTGGGATAGACGTTTCTGTAGAAGTAGGGGAACAAAAATGAAGTGTTGTAAAAGCGAAAACCAATTACATCGAACATCAGTATTGTATAGGGAGTGTCTATTTCTAAGTCGACTTAGAAACTATTGCTAAGTCAATGATCCTAAACGTTTATTCTTGATCCAATGATTAATAGGGTAGTTGCACATTTTAGAAATCATGTGTAACTTACGGTCTAGAGATGTGTAACTGAACAGAATTAAACAGTTACACATTTTCTATACCTAAGTTGCACTTTCTTTTGTGTAACTGAGGTATAAAAAATGTGCAACTCAGGCGACTGAGAAATAATAAATTTTCAGTCGCCTGAGAAATAGCAATTCCGTATTGTGTAATAAGAATATCGTGATCTCCTCCGTCTGGGGATCGCGAGTCTCATGCTCGGTTTAATCAACTTTTCTAGAAAGCGCTGACGTCGTCTAATCTGCCATTTTTGCTATCCTAACAGGGTTACGCGTGCGGCGCGTGCTTATATATTTGAGCTGTTTTATATGCAGCCATGTTGTAGCTTAATTGTTGCCAGTGCAGAACAAAGGAGAAGAGACACGATATGGAGGCAAACGGGTCGCAGGAGGCTAGGACGACTCACTCCCACCTCAGCATCGATCACGAGTCCCTGCACGAGCCCAGAGATCCCATGCAGAGGAAAGGAGGATGGATCACCTTCCCTTTCCTTGCAGGTCTCGATCTCGACCTCGCTCTCGATCTCTCTCGACACTGTGGATCATGAGTCATGTAACATGTTTGTGCATGTGCGATGTCGTGCAGTGGCGATGCTGGGGCTGGGGTTGGCGACGGCGGGCGCAACAAGCAACATGGTGGTCTACCTGATAAAGGAGTATAACGTGCCGAGCGTTGACGCGGCACAGATCTCCAGCATCATCCAGGGCTCCCTCAGCGTTGCCCCCGGTGGCCGGCGCCATCATCGCCGACGCCTTCTTCGGCTGCTACCCCATCGTCGCTGTCGCCATGGCCATGTCCGTCCTGGTAAGTCTACGGTGTACCTACTTGCACATGTATATCGACGGTGAGTTTAAGCTCGCTTGATTCCTGCACGCGCAGTCTTTGGTCATGTTCACGCTCACGTCGTGCCTTCGCGGCCTACGGCCGTCGCCGTGCCAGTTCGGTGCCGGCCCGTGTGAGCAAGCCTCGACCGGGCAGATGGCGGCTCTGTACGCCGGCGTCGGCCTGCTGTGCCTGAGCGCGGCGGGGGCGCGGTTCAACCAGGCGACCATGGGGGCGAACCAGTTCGACGCCGCCGCCGACCGCGACGTCTTCTTCAACTGGTACTTCATCATCCTCTACGCGTCCTCCGTGCTCGGCGGGACGGTGATCGTCTACGTCCAGGACACGGTGTCGTGGGTGCTCGGCTTCGGCATCGCGTGCGCCGCCAGCGTGGTCGGCCTCGCGGCCCTACTCCTCGGCGCGCGATACTACCGTCAGCCCGCCGCGCAGGGCAGCCCGTTCACGGGGCTCGCTAGGGTGGCCGTAGTCGCTGCCAGGAAGAGGGAGGTCAGTGATGTGACGTCACAGGACTTGAGGTTTTACTACGGGCGACGTAACGGTGACGGGGCCGGCAAGGCTAGCGACGGTAACAACCTTCCTCCCAGCGACAGCTTCAGGTAAGAAAATTATGCATTTGGTGTGTTATATCATGCATGATCATTATAAAATTAGTAAACTTTGGACGCAAGATTAAGTAATCCAGTTTATTATTGAGTAGGGCAAAGCACGTTGAATTGCATCCACAACACCTCACTACCAATCGTAGTCCCACAGGTGCAGGTTAATTATTGGAAACCATGTCGCCAAGAAAAGTTAGCCGATAGTTCCCATATCATTCAACGATCATGTCACAAAATGGTTTGAAATATGTAACTGCAAGGAGCCCATGCATTCTACGGATTAAAAAAAAATGCTACATGTTATACAAGACTTTACTATATTACATTGAGGTGCCACTTGATGTATGTAAAAGTCATGTTAGAGGGGGTGTTTTGGCAAAATAATAAGTGGGTGATGGGCAATAATATCTCAATCTTAATCGTTGGCAACAGATCGAACTAATGATGAGAACGAATCATTATCCGCAACTAGTTTTTTATATGAGTGAAGATAAAGATACCACTAAAGTAGTCATTATTGACCTGTTTAAGAATTTTTTTTTACAAGAGATTGGATGGATGTTAAGAACGATTAGAAAGAGTAATTATCACGATGAGTAAATTACACTGAGAGTCCTTAAACATAGCCCATAGAATTAGTTTAGTCTAATAACTTAAAAAACCGTAAAACTAGCACCCTAAACTTGGCTAGGTGGTTTGCTAGAGGTCAAAATGAGGCTAGGTGGCACAAATACCCAGGTGGCAATGGTAAGCTAGCCTATATTTTACAAATGAACCTATATTTCATTCTCTTCGACAATGTCCTCTTCTTCCTCCCGCTGCATTCTTCTCCTCAATGGACATCGCCCTATACCTCCAGATGGCTCCCCTGTTGTTCATAGCCTTCCCTAAGCTCCTCTGTGGAGGTGAGGCTACCTCTGTCCCCACCCACACGTCCTGGGGGCGAGGAGGAGCCGTCCCCCTATGGCCTCCCCCAAGCTCCCATCCCCCAACCGTAGCACCCAGATGCATTCTCCCATGCCAGGCTCACGCCAGAACGAGGTGGCTGGCGAAGATGGACCCCGCGCCACCTTCCCGTTGTGTGATGGAGGCAAGGAGCAGTCGTCCTCCGAGCTCAACCCCATTCTCTAACCCTGGCAGCCAAATATGTTCTCCCGGGCCAGTTCCACTCTAGCACGAGGTGGTAGCCGGAGATGAACTCGACACCAACTCCTCCTTGCTAGGTCTGTGCAAGATGGATAAGGGTCTCACCGCCTTCAGTCGTCCATCCTCAAATTTTTCCTAGAGAAAGCCACCATGAGAAGCACGTGTGTTGAGGGCAAAAGACAACTCGAGGAGCCATGCGGAGCCTCCATGGACGGATCCCGCGAGCTCAAGGTAGTGGTCTCAAGGAAGAGCGAGGCGGCGCGAGCTCGAGGTGGACTGAAGGAGGAAGCGAGGCGGTGCCAGGGAAGGAGAAACAGGGACACAAGGTTTTGGTTACCAGTACCCATCGGTAAATGGTCATAATACCGCTTTGATCAAATTTTATGCAATTTGATAGATTTTAGTTAAATTTTGAAAAATTTCATTTAAAAGCATTTAAAGTTATGAACTCATCAATGGTAAAAACTGGTATTTTCCGGTTACCGGTGGTAATCGGTCTTATAGGCCCCCTATGGTAGACAAAACCCTGACAGGGAGCTCAGGGGCGCACCATGGGAGGAAGAGCATGGAGATCGGAGGCACGTCGGCGTCCACCACGGGTAGGTAGGTAGTCACATGAGAGGAAAGTATCACGGGGAGGAGGAAGAGAAAGAATTAGCCACCTTAGCATTTTCATGTTGGAGTTTTTCGCCACCTAGCCTAGTTTAGACCGCCAGTGAACCACTTAGCCAAGTTTAATATGCTAATTTTATGTTACTTAAGTTGTTGGACTAAATTGATCGCACATATCAAGTTTAAGCACTCTAGGTGCATTTTACTATTATTATGATTAACCCATTATGGAGTTAACAGGACCAACCTTTCTTTGAGCTAAAACCTGATCAGTTGCTTCTATTCTACACCATTGGATGGATGATCATGATTTTAAGATGGCAAATCAACTTTAAACATGAGCCATATTAGTGTAGATAATGATATCTGCTTGACTGTCGCTGAAAATAATTTTACTGAAAAAGCAATTGCTTTGTTCGGGACACACAGTACACCTCACAGACGCCACTTGAACAACAACTGAAAATAATTTTACCAAAAAAGCTATTGTTTTCTTCGAAACATTTAGTACAGCTCACAGGTGCGCACACATGCATGCATATAACCACACCCGTATACTCACTCGCACTCGAGAACGAGCAGCAACTATATTATATGTTTGTATTTTATATATAGTACATACACCGTTTTCCGCCCTCAAATAATTCTGTGCATGGAAATTATTACGATATATAAGTTGGGAAATTTCGAAGAAATTGATGATTCATTTCTCCCGGAGAGGTGTTTGTGCAATATACCGATTGTCGAGTCACAAAAAATGTGTTACCCTGCAGCTAGTAAATTTCAAGGGGAAAATAAATTCTACTAATTATACAATGCATCATATTGTCTAGGACACCAGCTCTAGTTTATATACACATGCATGAAATTTGTTCCCAATTGCCAAAATAAAATACAAGCCGATAAGACATAAGACAAATGTGGAGCATATATATGCATGCAAGTTGCTTAAAGAATAATTAAGCAACTAGGCTGGAATATAGAATTAGCTTCTTGCTCGCACAAAAAAAAAGACTTTAGGATTTTGTAGCGAGATGTAACTAAAATGTAGTATTCTTTAGGGTCTACCTATTGCATAGTCGGCTGAGATTTTTTTTAATTCTCAGTCGATCTGTTTAGACCGTTGGACCTAAATCTAATGGTCACTGCCTCGTCTTCCACCTCCCGACCTCCTGCCCGTGCCTCTCTCTCTCTCCGACGCTCCACCGAGCTTCCAGCGGCGCCACCACCACCTCTAACGCCCCTTTCAAGCCTTCAGCGGCGCCGTCGCCGTCATGTCCGGCGGTCACCACCGCTGGATTAGGCCTCTCCTCTAAACCCGGTGGCCGGCGCAGCTTTAACTCCGGCAGTGGTGACACCCCCACCCCTAACCCCTAATCTCGTGGCACCAGTGACTCCGTCTCGCCTACGCACGGCGCCACCGCTCCGCGTCGTCGCCGGGCTCCGGCTCAGCGACCCTAACCTCGTCGGCCTTGCTCGCCTCCGCCCGGTGCCGCTGCTCTGTGTCGTCACTGGCTCCAGCTCGGCGCGTGCTCACCCTCGCCGTCATCGCCGTCAACTCAGACGACTGAGAAATAACAATTTCTCAATCACTTGAGAAATAGCAATTCCGTATTCTTTATTCATAGAACGAGCATGCATGGCTTTTTAGGTGCAGCTAGCATATATTCCTGCCATTTGCCTAACACGAGACCGCGCGCCCTAGACCATGCGTTATGTTCCGGCGATCTCGAACGATCGCGCGCGAGGTCCATCGATCGATCGTACACAACCCGACCCGCACTTTATTCCAAAACGCTGGACATTAATTCTCCTGTGTATGTGTACTTGCAACTCTCCTGTCATAGGCATCATTCAGCTAACAGGGTAATTCTAATATGTCGTCAGGGACCATATCCATAGGTAGTGTGACATTAGAAATTTTTTAGCGAGTAAGGCCCACGTGCATTCACTTGGCTGTTAATTGAAACATGATTATGGTTAACTAATTAGGTTGCTGCAGTGCTTCTCATTCCTGAACAGAAAAGACGCTATGGCCGAGCTTAGGATGAGCTTACCGCCGCCGGCGCAAGTGACATCGGCTACGAATAAACGGCAGAATGGAAAGCCTCGACACCGGAGGCTCTGCCGACGGCGATGGTGCGAGCAGAGGTGGTCCACAACAGAGTGCGGAGGGGGTGTTCACCGGATCCGAGGATGAGGAACCGTGCTCCATCTTATTCTGTGCGAGAGGGAGCCAAAGATGGCGAGCATTAACAAGACATTGGTGGGGCTTGGCCTGCTTGCCCTGGTCGAAGCCTGCCCCCGTGACGTTCTTGGACGTGCCCATCCCCGGAAGCTAGCTGAGCCCTCGTACACCCATTGCCGGTGGCGTCGAAAGAGGCCTCGAGCTCGTGCCGCTCGGCGCGCATATTAGTGAGAACCTCGTCGGCCTCGAGTACCACCTCAATCACCGGGCGGCTGTCGTCATTCATGTCCTCCTACATCACGAGCATCGCGCGGATGCTGCACGGCACCGGGAGCTTCCTCCCCTCCGCGACATGCCGTTGTCGTTGAGCCCTATTTCTCCCTCCCCATCTCCCCTGATTTGGTCCTCCCCACACCGGAGCTCGAATCCGGCTAGCCCCGACCAGGATTTGCACGTGAATGGGCAGATCAGGCGACGACAAGCTCGATCCAGGCGGTGGCGATTTGGGGTTCGAGAGGAAGGAGTCGGGCGCCACGAGAGCGAGGAACAGGGAGACCTTCAGGTCGTGCTCTCTGGCGAGCAGAGACGAAGAGAGAGAAAGAGAAGAAGAGGATGCTCTCTTGCCAGCTGAGACGTGGGTCAAGGCTGACTTTGAACTTTCAAACTAAGTGACCATAGTGCGTAAGTTCAACAACCGTGAATCTATTTTACTCTTGTTTAAAACATTAAAATATGAGAGAACCACATCTCTGTTAAGTCATTACATAGCTATATTGCATTTTAGATTATTATACAGTATATATTGCTGAATAGCACCCCAAGTTCCTCTATGCCAGTGAATAAGATCGTATTCTCTCTCTACCATCGAATATCGTATTTTAGTTCCTTCTATACCACGCCTAGAACCACATCTTTGTTAAGTCATTACACAGCTATCATATATTTTGTAAATTCCCAAAATACCTCCCAAATTATAAAGGAAACTTTTGCCTTTAACTCAATCCTGGCCATCCATCCAGAGAGCAATGGTTCCATTCCTTATGTTCCTCCATGGTTGGCCATAGCTCCTCTCCGGCAACAAAGCAGACGGGGACAAGGACGACGATGACACCGCTGATGGAAAATCCAATGTGGAAAACGGTAGAAAAGACCACCAAAAGGACAAAAAGGAACCAAAAAAAGAAAAAAAATAGAAAGAAAGAAACTAGCAGTTTTAACAGATGTCTAGTACTCCCTTTGGTTGGCATACGCAGATCATATAAAATTTTGATCAACAAATAATATATTATTATATAGTTTATATGATATAAAATTGATGTTGTTAGACTCGTATTTAATACTACTTACTTATAATTTAAAATCACATAAACCATATACTAATGGAGTGATTATTGATTAAAGTCTTGTCTTGATCAATTAAAACATGTCCCATGTATCTAGACGAAGGAAGTACTATTGGTAGTCGTCTTAAGCAAGCCTAAGAAAAACCAAGAAAGAGGGAAAGAGAAATGACATGTTCCACCTAAATATGTTTCCCTCAGTGACGCGATTTCAAGTTAGTTTTATTCTTCCATTTACACGGGCATTAATTACTAGAGATAGAATCACAGGATAACCCATTGTATAACATATTTTTATTATCATTTCTAAATGATATGGAAGACACAAAAAAGGCTACATTCTATGCCGCTGAACATGTCTTGAGCGCCTATTTACCTGTTAGTGAACATTCTTTATTTTTTAGATAAAGGAATAGCCTTATTGTCTCATGGCCTCTACATCAAAAGGATGCACACAACCTAAAACCACGAAAGTTACAAAGTTGTGTGTGAAGACACTAAAAGAAATATATTACATGGACCTTCGAATCACATAGTTGAAGCACTACACGATCTATTACGCGGTTGCCATTTCTATTGGGACATAAATTCCCTGGCAACCGCCTCTAGTCATCGAGCACTTGTCGCCACTTGCTCCCTGTTCGCCTGTAGCTACAGTGAAAACCAAGACCACAACTAGCTAATACACAAGAAGATAACCTACAATGGATTGGAAATATATTTTTTGTTAAAAGAAGATACCATTTTGACACAACCAAATGGACCAGCATAATGCACTTTCCCCCACAACAATTTAGGCTCATTTAGCCTCGGCCCCGCTAACCAATTCTTGAACAAATTGGACACATTTTGAGGAGGAGAAAGGTTAAAAGTTAAGTGCATTGATCTCCAGGCAACGTGTGCAAACTGACACTCAAGAAAGGAATGCTGAATAGTCTCCTTCTCATCACAAAAGTAGCACTTCTTACCGTCCTACCAGTTTTGTTTCACCAGATTTTCCTTAGTAAGCACCACCCTCCACTGGAGATACCACATAACAATCTTAATCTTTAGAGGGAGCCTCAATCACCACAGCCGTATTTGCCATAAACGATGAGGGCTACTGAGAATAGGAGGCTAGATGAGAGCACTATACATGGACTGTACAAAGAACTGGCAACTAGAACGAAGATTCCACATGAACTGATCTCAATTTTGACTGAGAAAACCCTTGCTACCCACTGGACTAAATCAAACCATGCATTAAGCTTGGGACCAATAATTGACCTCCTGAAAGAGACATTCAGTGAAACAGTGCCCATCACCTCGACAACCGTGACATGCCTTTTGTGGGTGATATTAGAGCAAAGGATAAAGATCCTTGAAGGCCTAACCCCCTGTCCATGAGTCATCCCAAAATCTCATGTCCACCCTGCTTTGAATTGGAAACTTACCAAACTAAATAAATAAATATTTATACTTTATCAGGCCATCCAAAAAATGAGAATCCCTAGGCTTACCTGTCACTAAAGAAAGTGTCTTACCCATTAGATATTTGCTCCTGGGGAGTTCTTGTCATACACCATCTTCGCTAAGGAGTATAAAAGACCATTTGCTCAGAAAACAAATACTTTTAGTCTCCAAATTCTGAATATTTAACCCACCTTAGTCTTTGGATTGACACAAAATTTCCCATTTGATAAGTCTATACTTTCGTTTATGACTAACGCTCTGCCAGAAAAGACGAGCAAAAATAGTTGAGTCTCTTTCATGATATACTGACCCAACATAAACAAGGAGATTTGATTGGTACCCACATTATGCTACCAGCATATATATTAGATAATCTGGCTGATATTGTCATTAGGTCAGAAAGGTTGGTACGATTATATTCTAAGATCACGTGCATTCTAGAACTAACATGTCAGTGTCTTTGAAATTTGAGCTGAGCAAATAAAGTCTCACCTGCCCAGAAAATTATAAGTACTCTCTTTGTATCATAATACATGTTGTTTTAGATGTTTATTATTAATTTTTTATGAAACTATGTTTCTTTCAAGCATTATAAAAGCATATTTTCATGATGAATTGAGTATTGTCAATTTAATGTGGTAGTTGTTGATAGTTTTTATGTATATTAATGGTTAAACTTTAAAGTGTTTAAATATTTTAGATTCTAAAATAACGTATATTATGACACGAGCATGGTAGAAATGTTAACCCCTATATCTTTTTTCCATCGTAGGAGGTTAGAACGTTTCACAAACCATCACATGTGACGTCACAAGACTAGCGTCCACGTAACGACAAATCGTAGCAACTAATTTCAAAGAAAATGCAAACAAAAAGCATGTTAATTAAGATGGATGCAACGAAAAATCGTAGCAACTAATGGTACTCTTATAACGATTATTAGTTGCTCCGAGATGTCATTGACAATGACATCCACACTGCACGATCGCGTGCAGCTTCCTGAATCGTGCTGCAGTGATCACGGACGGCGACGTGGACGCCGCGGACTGCTCGGTTGTCCGCCCGTGGCGCATCTGCACGGTGCAGCAGTTGGAGGACTTCAAGACAGTGCTGCGCATCCTGCCGGTCTGGAGCACGGCCATCGTCCTTAGCATCGCCATCGGCGTGCAGATCAACTTCACCGTCCTGCAGGCGCTCGTTATGGACCGCGCCGTCGGCCGCTTCACCGTGCCGGCGGGTTCCATGTTCGTCGGCAGCCTCGTCTCCGTCATCATATTCCTCGGCCTCCTCGACCGTACCCTCCTCCCGCTCTGGAGGCGGCTCACCGGCCACACACCGACGCCGCTGCAGCGCATCGGCGTGGGCCACATGCTCACCGTGGTGAGCATGTCCGCGTCCGCCATCATCGAGCGCTGGCGCACCGCCACCGTGCGCGCGCACGGCGAGGAAGGCAACCTGATGTGGGTGTCGCCGCTGTCAGCGATGTGGCTGGTCCTGCCATTCGCTCTGGCCGGGGCAGGGGAGGCGCTGCACTTCCCGGCGCAGGTGACGCTGTACTACATGGAGTTCCCGCCGTCGCTCAAGAACACCGCCACGGGGATGACAGCCATGATCGTCGCACTCGGGTTCTATCTGAGCACCGCCCTAGTCAACATCTTCCGGGGCGCCACGACGTGGCTGCCGGACAACATGAACGCCGCCCGGCTGGACAACCTCTACTGGCTGCTCACTGTGCTGGTGGCCGTCAACTTCGGGTACTTCCTGTTATGCGCCAAACTGTACAGGTACCAGAACATAGGCAACTAGCTCAAGGTGCAACACTCCTTGCTCCCTGTTATTTGTATGTTCTGGACTGGAGTGAAGTGAATATGTTAACCTGTGAGGAAGTGTCTGCACTCCTACCAGGCCCATAAGAGTCCGTCGCCAGAACCAGAGGTTCCTTGGTGAATAATGGGCTAGTAGTGGGCTGGCGCTTGTGCCGTATATATATATGTATCTGTTGCCTGCCAAGTCTAGTATCCAGACACTGATACTATCTTTGCAGGTCCGTCCCGTGTGTGGCGGTGAGTCCTCCCTGTGGCGACGCGTAGGCGTCTCTGTTCTCATCTGTCTTCGGCGGGATCTTCCAATCCTCGCCAGATTTCAACCCGACCTAGTGTGCAATCCCCCACCAGCGTGTGGATCTAGCACCCCCACGGCGATTCCCCACCATTTTTTTCCGCCTGGTTCACCTCTTCTATCCACAAAACAGTGTCCTTCGCCATCCCTTGTTCCCCACCCAACCCTAAGCCATTGTCGCTGCACCCCGCCCAGAATCCCTAGCGAAAAACCCGTTTTGAGCTCCCCATCCCCTAATCCAACCAAATCCTTTAAGCCTTTTGCGTGGGCTAGGACACGTAATCGTAATCCACAAACCTAGCATCGAGGTAGCACTCCAAGGAGAATAGCGGAGGGGTGCAAGTCTCCTCCCGCTCGGTCCAATGGATCGGGTGGAAGGAATGCTAAAGGAGTTGTTTTTGTCTGAAGCGGAGCAGAAAGGAATGAAGATCACAAGGAAAGAAGGGAGTCGAAGGAAGCCAAATGCCCTGCAGGTACTTGCCAAACTCTTTTTGGAAAGGCCAGCTAGGGCATCTATTCTGAGATATTTGGAGTCCAATGTATGGAGTAGAATGTAAAGAGCTCGGGGGAAACAAGTTTCTATTCACCTTTAATGATGAAGTGGGAAAAAGGAAAGCAATAGAGGATGGTCCGTGGAATTTTGATAAAGAGTTGTCGGCAGTGGAAGACCTTGATGAGAAGAAATCGTAGAGGAAGTGCAGTTCAGTTTTATTCTGATCTGGATGAGAGTCTTGAGCCTGACTTTTGAAACCATTAATAGAGAAACGGGAGAACTGATAGGGGAATCTATAGGTGAAATGCTAAAAGTGGAGACAGATGAAAATGACTAGGCTGTAGGGGCTTATATACGAATCAAAGTTAAGATTGATATTCGTAAGCCACTCATGAGAGGGATGTTCCTGAATCTAGATGAAGAAGAGGGGGATGAAGACGAAGAGGATGGATTCCAGGAAAGAAATAGAGGGAAAGAAGCTGACATGGGAGATGAAGAGGAAAAGGAGGAAGAGAATAAAAAAAGAAGATGGGTGAGATTTCAGTATGAGTACTTGCCTGATTTTTGCTATACATGTGGAATCATAGGCCACTGTGATAAGGATTGTTTGGTGAAATTGAAGAAAGGAGAATCATAGAAATTTGGAAGAAGCTTGAGAGAAATTATGATAAAACCAAGAAGAGTAGAAGAGGAGAGAGGGAAATATCTAGGAAGCAAGGATTGTTCCTTTTGGAGAACAAGCAGCACGGGGAGTAGAGGGAGCCAAAGCAGGTTGGGCAGCGATGGTCTGAACTGGAGGAAGAAGGATACCTTTATTGTAGGGAGGGAAGAAGGCGAAGTAACAAGTCCTGTCAAGAAGCAGGTAATGGATGAAACAATTGGATCAAGGAGTAGGAAGTCGCTGGAGATGATTTCAGTGGAAGAGGAGGGTTCCAAAAATAGTGCAGCTAAAAATGAATTAAGAGAGGAGTTAAAAACTGAAAGAGCCTCGCAAGCCAAAGTGAAAATCAAACAGAATAAACAGAAGGTGGAGGAGAAAGAGGGGCTTCAGAAAAAAGGAGCAAACTGCAGCTAAGAAATCAGGGGTGAGAACGTATAGAAAATAGAACATAACCAAAAAAAAGTATTGATGGAGGTGGGAAAGTTCAACTTGGTGAGAAAAGAGGACCTGAACTAATGGAGATTGAGGTATTGAAGGATGTAAACCAAAAAAAGTTAAAGGGAGAAGAAACAGCAGAAGTGAAAGACACAGAAACAGTTAACCCATCTAACGTGTACGCGGGGCTGCCGGGACAGCCCTACGAGGCCCAATGAAGCTAATAGTTTGGAACTGCCGGGGACTTGGCAACCACCCGGCAGCTAGGGGTCTTTTGAACCTCCAGAAGTCAGAAGATCTAGATATTTTGTTTCTGGCTGAAACAAAATTGTGTAGTGAGAAGATGCAACGGTTCAGGTGGAGGATTGGACTAACCAACATGTGGGCAAGAAGCTGTGATGGGAAAGGGAAAGGTGGTATAGCAATGTTTTGGAAGGCTGGACTTAATGTGACGCTTCATAATTTTTTAAAGTATCACATTGATACTGAAATAAAAGATGAAGAGGGGCAAAAATGGAGATTCACAGGTGTATATGGAGAAGCTAGATCGGAGAGGAAATATCTAACATGGAAACTATTAAATATTATATATCAGCAGATGGACCTTCATAATTTTTTGAAGTATTGAAATAAAAGATGAAGAGGGGCAAAAATGGAGATTCACAGGAGTATATGGAGAAGCTAGATCGGAGAGGAAATATTTAACATGGAAACTATTAAATATTTTACATCAGCAGATGGACCTTCCTTGGCTAGTAACAGGTGACTTTAATGAAATCCTTTATGATCATGAGAAGGAGGGTGGTAGGAGGAGATCATAGGGATTTATGGACAATTTCAGAAAGGCCCTAGAAGACTGTGATCTAGTTGA
This sequence comes from Stipa capillata, assembly GCA_019208055.1. Taxonomy (NCBI): domain Eukaryota; kingdom Viridiplantae; phylum Streptophyta; class Magnoliopsida; order Poales; family Poaceae; genus Stipa; species Stipa capillata. Next base: position 157,957 of record JAGXJF010005897.1, read on the forward strand.
CTTGGGGTTTGAAGGCGACATCTTCACTTGGAGAAACAACAGTCATACAAGTGAGGGGTATATACATGAGAGATTGGATAGGGCAGTTGCCAATGCCAGATGGAGAAGTAAATTCACGGAATTCAGGGTAATCAACAGCAACGCTTACCACTCAAATCACCATCCGGTGATAATAAACACAGAGAAGACGTTAATTTTGCCAAGAAGATGTACGGGAGGAGAGAACTTCAAATTTGAGGCTAAATGGTTAGCAGAACCAGACTGTGAAAGAGTGGTGGTAGAGGCCCTAGAAGAAGCAAGTTTCACAGGAAATAGCAAAATCATGGAAGGCTTTAAAAGAGCTGCATCAAATTTGAAAAATTGGGATCAAAATGTGCTTGGAGACTTGGATAAAAGAATACAGAAGCTAAGCTGTGAATTGGAGTCTTGTAGAAGAGAACAGATCTCTCCACAAACCATAGCCAGAGAGGGGGTACTTAAAGACAAAATGGAGAGATTTGAGGACTAGCGGGAAATGCATTGGAGACAACGTGCAGCATGGAGATAGGTATACTGCATATTTTCATGCGTCTGTAAAAGAAAGGAGGAGAAGGAATTACATAAAAAAGCTGAAAAATAAAGAAGGAGGCTGGGCGGTTATTGAAGAAGAGAAACAAAAGGTGGTGCTTAAATACTTTACGGATCTGTTCAAAACCAATCAACCTTCTATCCTTGAAGATTTCCTGGAACTTATGCAATCGAGAGTTACACCAGAAATGAATGAAATGCTGACGAAGCCTTTCTTGGCAACAGAAGTGAAGGATGCGGTTGATTTAATTGGTGATCTGAAGGTGCCAGGTCCTGATGGGATGCCAGCAATTTTCTACAAACACTTTTGGCATCTCATTGGGGAGAACATCTGAAGTCTTGGGAATTTTGAATGGAGATGTAATGCTTGAAGAATGGAATAAGACGACAGTGGTCCTGATTCCAAAGGTTAAACAACCTGAAAAGGTGAAAGATTTAAGGCTCATAAGTTTATGTAATGTGGCATATAAAATCATTTCTAAAATTCTTGCAAAAAGGCTGAAAATTATCTTATCCGAGTTAATCTCTCCCTCACAGAGCGCCTTCGTACCAGGAAGATTAATCACAGATAATGTATTGCTGACTTATGAAGCTATTCATTACTGGAAGAATAAGAGAAAAGGAAGAGATCGATATGCAAAAATCAAGCTAGATATGAGTAAAGCATATGACAGGGTGGAGTGGGTGTTCTTAAGAAGAATGATGAGTAAGATGGGTTTCTGTAACAATTATTGATTTAATTATGAAGTGTGTGGAATCTGTTAAATATTGCATCAAAGTGAATGGAGAATTTTCTTGTCCCCTTACCTATTTATTATTTGTGCTGAAGCCTTCTCGTCTCTGTTGTATAAAGCAGAAGTAGATGGCACTATGAAAGGAGTCAAAATTTGTCAGAGGGCACCTAGCATCTCGCATCTATTTTTTGCGGACGACTCCCTTGTCTCATGCAGAGCAAGAAGAGGTGATGTTATGAAACTGAAGGAATTCTTGGGGCTTTATGAAAAGCTGTCAGGACAATCAATTAACAGAGAGAGGACCACGGTCCTGTTCAGTGAAAATGCTCCTGAAGCCTGCAGAAAGGAAGTGCTAGAAATCTTGGGTATAAAGGGTGAAACAACAAATGAGCAGTATTTAGGACTTCCGGTGCATGTTGGCAAATCAAAAGTGCAAGTGTTCAATTTCTTGAAGGAAAGAATTTGGAAAGGAATGCAAGGATGGAAGGAAAAGATGCTTTCTAGGGCGAGCAAAGAAATCCTCATTAAAGCAGTAGCCCAAGCAGTCCCAACATACAGAATGAGCTGCTTTGAAATCACAAGAACAATCAGTGAGCAGATAACATCATTGGTAGGGAAATATTGGTGGAGTAACCAGGAGAAGGAGAACAAGATCCATTGGATCAGTTGGGGAAAACTAACCAGATCGAAAAGAGATGGGGATCTAGGATTTAGAAACTTCTATGCCTTCAATATAGCCATGTTGCTAGGCAAGGATGGAGACTCCTAAATAGTCCAGACTCATTATGTGGTCAGGTTTTGAAAGCCAAATATTTTCCAAATGGGACTATTTTAGAGGCAAAAGCAATGCAGGGGATGTCATACACTTGGAGAAGCTTACTGAAAGGGATACAACTGCTGAAAAAGGTTTAATTTGGAGAATAGGGAATGGCGAAAGAATGAACATATGGAATGATCCCTGGATTCCTAGAAACTATACTAGACGACCCTGCATACCAAAAGGTAATAATAGTGTGAACAAAGTTTCAGAATTAATAGATGCAAATATAGGTGCATGGAACAAGGAGCGAGTGGAACAAATCTTTTGGGAGGAAGATGTGAAAGCCATACTAAATATGCCAATAAATATAGAAAATGAAGACATACCGGCATGGTATGCTGACCCTAAGGGACTTTTTTCAGTGAAAACAGCCTACCATGTCTATATGGAGGAGGAGATGAGGAACCGTCAGAGAGGAATGGCTAGCCCCTCCTCGCAAGTAGAACATGAAGTAAATTGGAGGAAACTTTGGAGACTGGGTTGCCCAAATCATCTGAAACACTTTATGTGAAGAGCAGTTCACAATGCCCTTGCAATATGCATGAACCTGAGAAGAAGAGGAATTGAAGTGGAGGAAAGGTGCCCATTTACAATCAGAGGATGGTGGCCACTTATTTCTAAAGTGTAAAAGGGTGGCAACCATCCGTAGGATGCTGAACATGGAAGAAAAAAGAATGAGATTGTTGGAAAAACAATCGGCCACCGACTTTGTGAATGAAATCGTGAACATGGAAGATGAAAGGAAGATCATGGTGATAGTATTGCTTTGGCAATAATGGGCTGAGAGTAATAACATCAGGGAGGAAGGTAAACATAGAACCAATGATGCTTTATGCCATATAATTACTAAGAAAATTAATGAATACTGCCAAGCTTTTTTGAAGGAAAAAGAAGGGAGATCGGCAGGGCAAAGTAGATGGCTCCCTCCTAATGTAAATGAACTAAAAATTAACATAGATGGGGCCTTCTACTCTGAATCAAAGTCGGGAGGCTGGGGAACTGTAATTCGTAACCACAGGGGAGAAGTTGAAGCATGTGGGGCAGGGAAACTGGAGAATATTGTCAATCCGCTTCATGCTGAAATTCTTGCTGTTGTTCATGGTGCCCAGCTTACAGCTTCGAAAGAAATCATGTCCATTTGCTTTGAAACCGATTCCTTGTTGCTGAAACAGGGGGTACAGAGTTTGGAGATTGATCGATCATCTATCTGCGTTGCTATGGCGGAACTAAAAGAGTATCTGAAGCAAAACTTTGACTCTTTCAAATTTAGTTTCAGTAACAGAAACTGTAATAAAGTAGCACATTCTCTAGCCATTTATGGTAGTTCTCTGAATTTGTATGAAAATTTGTAGACAAATCATGTACTTCCCCTTGTTTTGGAGATTGTGGCGAGCAATATGACTTCGCCCACTATGTAATGCAATATAGTTGCATTTGCCTCAAAAAAAAGTCTAGTATCCAGTTCAATCACGAAACGACGACTATTTCTTCCTGGCTCTTCCTTCCATCTTCTTCTCCAACAAAACTGTAACAGAATCCTTCGTGAATTGGAGTAGAACTGATGCCTTAACATCTTGGTCGAAGCCGCACCACCACCATTCCAACTCCGTGTTACCCTGACACCCAAGTATCATTTGATCATCCAGACCTGAGGGGACAAGAAGAAATCTATCATGGAAGACGGCCTCAAGCAATTCTTCATCACATGATTGAGGAAAAGAAGATGAACTCCGACCGCAAGCTGGATGAAATGAAGGGCGAGCTCAAGGCCTCCATTGATGCGCTCAACTCCGATCTAGGAAAGTGGAGACCAGAGCTTGAAACGTGGGTGATGGAACTACGAGTGGCGATGGGAATGTTGCAGCAACAACAGTTCACCCACCCTTCTGCTGCTGTCGCCAAGGAGTCGGCGGTGGCCGATTCACCGATCCCTCGAAGCCAGACACATCGTCACCAACTGTGTCGAAGCCGGCAGTGCGGGCGGCTCTTGGGCCAATTGCCACTGCGAAGCACTATTCTACCGGGGGATGGCATTGGGATTCACACCGATTCTGAAGTTGCCTCAGGTCATAGGTACGATTGATTTTCGAACCCCTTTGTCCTCCCTATCTATGTTCAATTCTCCTTCCTCTGGATTTTCTATGGGCAGTTGGTTCAAGGTCTTGGTCGATCCCCACCTTCTCTGAATTTTCCCCAATTCGATGGGGAAAATCAGCAGATGTGGAGGACTATCTGTGAACAATACTTTGTATGTATTCAATCCATCCATCTTATTGGATTCTAGTGTCCACTCTACACTTCTAGTGTTCCACTTAAATTTGGCTTCAGTCGGTTCAAAAGAAATTAGTGGATTTGGATAGGGAGGAGTTTTGTCATTTGCTTTGCACCTCGTTTTGGTCGTGATCGCCATCAAATGTTAATCCGCTAGTTCTATTCTCTGTCAATTGGGTTCTATTCCTGAGTATATTGAATGATTCAAACATTTGATGAACCATTAGATTTCATATTCTGATGCAATTCACCCATTCTACTTTTTAACTCGGTTCATCGAGGGCCTTCGAGAGGATATTCCTGTGGTGGTTATGGTTCAACGAGCGCCCAATTTGGATGCAGCTTGTGCTTTGGCGCTTTTGCAAGAAGTTGTTGATGGCATGAAGAAGGAGCGCTATTACCTTCATGAACCTCCACTTACCAAGGGTACACAACAATCTTCGGTACCATTATTTCTACCACCACCGCTAGACCAACTGCACCAGCTCCGTCTGAAGATAGAAGAGGAACTAAGGCAATGCGGGCCTGATCAAAAGCTTCCAGGCTCTCCGCACTACGCGCTTACAAGCTTGCGTGAGGCTTGTGCTTCAAATGTGGGGTGAGATATGGAAAGGATCATACTTGTCCGGCAACAATGCAGCTCCATGTGGTAGAGGAGTTGATGGATTTCATGGGACTGGATACGATGCTCAAGCCAGCCGCAAGGTGTTCTGAAAATGGTTCTGATGAAGTGGTTATGGCCATCTCCAAGCAGGCAATGTTTGGTTCTGAATCACCTATGCAATAAAACTACAAGGGTGGTTGCAGGGAAATGAGGAGCTCATACTCATTGATTCTTCCACATCTTTTGACTGTTTCATATAAGGCTAGGAGTTCCACCCTACCTTCTAGATCCTTCCATTGGGCATTTATGATGCAATTCTCACAATGGACTGGTTAGAGTTCCATAGTGCAATGAAGATTGATTGGGTCACTAAAAAGATGCAAATTCAATTTAGGAGTAGTCATATACTGTTGCAGGGAGTATATAGTGACACTTCTTCTTGTCAGTTGATTTCCCATGCACGGTATCAAGGTCTCTATAAGCATGGTTCAGTAGCACAAGTAATTCAAATTTTTGCTCTCGAATCTAGTGGGAAGTCTACAAAAGTCTCGGCAACAATTCAGGAAATATTGTAGCGATACTAGGATGTCTTTGCTTAGCCAATTGAATTACCTCCTCGTCAAGCGTGTGACCATTATATTCCATTGCTACCAGGTGCCATATCAGTGCAGATATGACCATATTGCCACAAGCCTGAACTGACAAGTGGATGAAATGCTTCGTTATGGTGTTATTCAGTCCAATTTTGGTGCATTCTCATCTCCAGCTATATTGGTTAAGAAGAAGGATGGCACCTGGTGCCTATGCATAGACTACCGACACTTGAACGCACTAACTACTAAGAGCAAGTTTCCTCTTCCTGTTATAGATGAGCTCCTGGATGAGCAGATAGGCGCTGAGTGGTTTTCCAAACTTGATCTCTGAGATGGCTATCACCAAATTCGCTAGGCCGAGGGTGAAGAGCATAAAACGGCATTCCAGACCCACAGTGACTACTACAAGGCCATGCCATTTGGATTGGCATGTGCGCCGACAACCTTTCAAGGGGCCATGAACACACACTGCAACCGCTCTTAAGGTGTTGCGCCTTGGTATTCTTTGACGACATTCTAGTCTATAGCCAAACCTTGGATGACCACAAGCACTTGGTGGCTTTGCTGGAACTATTGAGGAAGGGTCAGTGGCAAGTTAAGTCATCCAAATGTTCGTTCGCTCAACAGGAACTCTCCTTACTTGAGCCATCTCATCAGTGGAAGGGCGTGCCTACTGGAGAGGATAAGATCTTCTTGATGGCCACAACCCCAGAATGTGAAAGAAGCTTCTTGGGGTTAGAGGGCTACTACAAGAAATTTGTTCACCATTTTGGTATCATTTCCAGACTGCTTACCAATCTCTAGAGAAAGGATCAATAATTCGTGTGGACAAATGAAACAGAGGAAGCATTCCAAACTCTGAAATAAGGTTTGATCTCTGCGCTTATTTTGTCACTATCAGAATTTACCAAAACTTTCATGGTGGAGATCGATGCTTGTGATTATAGAACTAGGGCAATATTGTAGCAAGAGGGTCATTCCATCGCTTACTTAAACAAGGCCCTTGGTCCACGCAACAGGGGATTGTCCACATACGAAAAAGAGTGCCTAGCCATGTTCATGGTTGTTGATCATTAGAGATCCTACTTGGAACACGTGAAATTCATCATCAAGAGTAATCAACGGAGTTTGGCACATTTGGAGGATCAATGGCTTAATACCCCCATTGTAGCATAAGGCTTTTCAAAGCTATTAGGACTTCGTTATAGAATCTGCAACAAACAAGGTTGGGAGAATGCTGCAGCCAATGCTCTGTCACGCCAAGTTCAGTTGCCAAAGTACTCTGTTTCTGTGGTTTCTTTCTGTTAACCAGAATGCCTGTTTGAGGTGGTAGCAAGTTATGCACAGGACTCCCAAGCTCAGAAGTTGATCTAAATTTTCAATCAGTACAAAGTATAAGGGAAATTTCACTTTCAATTAGGGCATCTTGCGCTATAAAGGGTGTGTTTGGTTGGGCAGCAGTACCGCATCGCAAGATTGAGTGATTCAGGAATCTGATAGTGACTTATTGTCCGATTTGTAAACTCTTTGCTTGGCCGGCAATGAAGAAGCAAATCAAGCACTGTCTTCGAGCTGCTCCATCTCTTTACAGGCCAAGCCAAATAGAGCAAAATACCTGGGTCTCCTCCAACCTTTGCTGATTCCTGAGCATTCTTGGCAGATGATCTCCATGGATTTCATGAAAGGCCTACCTCAATCGAGGCGATTCAATTACGTCCTCATAGTTGTGGATAAGTTCTCACAGTATGCGCATTTCCTTCATATCACATTCTTTTAGTTCAGCACAGGTTGCTCTGGCATTCAGGACCAAGTGTTCTGCTTCCATAGCTTACGACAAGCCAGTATATCTAATTGTGACAAGCTGTTCGCTCGTCAAATTTGGCAAGAACTTTTCAAACTTTCCAATACCCAATTGTAATAATCACGTTGTATGATGACCTCCAAGTGTAGAGCATCAGTTGTAGCATTTTTTATGAGAAAAGAAGTTAAACCCACGAGAAAACAGTGATTAATCTCACTTGATCTAAATTTAAAATCACACTAAAAACAATAAAACATTAAGAGTGAGATGCACAACTATCTTTCTTAAATAGTTATCTAACTCTAGGATGCAATGGATAATTAAAATATACAACTACTTGATCTAGGAAACTAAATCTATTTTGGAAATAAATAGAAACAAAATAATAATAAATACTAAAACTGTTAGGAGAGATGTTCTAATAGCTAAAAACGAGGCACGATGTATACATGTTCTCTAGTACCAATTCTCAAGCAAGTGATAGGGATTATTCGACAACAAAGTACCTACTACGAATTTGCAAGATTTAAATGAGATGCTAGTGTTATTAGTAAGAAGTAGAGATGAATTACCCCTGGTCCAACCACCAATTTGAGACATACTTTAAGGTATGAGCGTGAACAATACTAATAAATTCGCTAGCAAAAACAAGAGTTGTTCTACCTCATTCCTATGCTTACCAACTAATGCAATATTAAGTGTCATGCATGGCCAATTCACAACACACAATCAAATAATCTATTAGAAACATAGTATGTAAAAAACTAATCCCAAGCAAACAATTGATTATACCGAAGATGGATAGACATCACACAAAAATAGAGAATGCTACATAACTACTACTATACATCCAATAGCCTCGACAAACTACTCACAGATCATGCAATTTATCAAAAGCAAATTATAGATCGATTTCATTATCGAAATTACCTATGAACAAACCAATCTTGTCGGTTATGAAAAAGTAGATGAAGTACAAGTAGGGTCCAACCTATGGTGGCTTGCTATGAGTGAACAACTATGGATGGAGATGATGGATGCAATGGTGGAGATGGAAATTGTGGTTGCTAGTGGTGTCTACCTGATCTGTCCCAAAAGTTTCTCCCTTCTCTGCGACATGAAGACACTATCTATGAAGGCGAAACTCCACAAGGGCTTTCTAGAGAGCGAAACGGCTCTGCTCTTGAAAAGGCGGCGATGGTTGAGCCCTGGTGGGGCCGCCTCCTTTTGCATGAAGTCTCCCCCTCCAGAAAATTCTCGAATAGGCTTGATTTGGCGATATTTTTTCTACTTATATAAAATAAAGAGATAAATAAAAAGCCATACAATTTATTTAATAAAAAATTAATTAAAATATATAACGAAAATATGATGAAAAGACATCATTAAACTCAAAAAAACATGATATGTTTTTTAGTATCTACCCTGTCGGGAGCCAAAATTTATAATATAAAACTTCAAATGGAATGATCACATAATTCGAGATGTACATCCCCAACCTCAACCATCGAGATATATATACCTCCATAGGAGTAGAGTGATATAACCTCGAATAGCCCGAGACTTATACCCCAACTTCAAAGCTAGCAATCAAATGCATCAGCTTGTGTAGAGTGGTATAGTCTCCTCACTCCTTTCTTACTGAGCCGGAACATCAACCCCTAACCGGTCCCGGCAAATTAATGCTCGGCTAGAGTAGAGTGATATAGTTCTCAAACTCTCAGCGAAAGAATCGTTTCACAGTGATGATTATACTTGATAATTCTACATTATGAATCTTGAAACCCTACATACTTTATGTGCTTCATAATCATACATGCATGACACATGAGACATGTTAGAACAACAAGTATCACAATAGTAACTCTATAATGGAAACTACAATGATACATATAGCTTTTAATCGAGTATGTTTAAGAACTTATTTACACAAGTGGTCCTAAGACCAAATCTCAATACAGAGTGGAAAATTTTATAAGTAGTTTAGAGGCCACAAGTAGTAAGGCCAAAAGTGGCAAACAGCTACCAAACCCTAGGCAAGACCACTACCTAGGGTTCCTACCGACTACTCGTTGTTCTTGTCGATCTTCATAAAGAAACTATCGCCTGAAAGGATGATCTCCTGTGCACAAAATATCAATGTTTGCAGGATGAGAACAAAAGTAATCTACAAGTATTACATGGAAATAGTACTAGACTAAATTATTATCAAGGACGGGTAATTGTGGACTATTTTGCGTAAAGCCAAGTTTTCAATTGATATTAATCTAATTAGACGAAAAGCGACTACCAAATCAAGTTATATGAGGATAAGTGAGCGTTCTTCCAAGACTAGTCCAAAACTTCTGTCACCATCAACTTAAGATCAAACGACTCTTCCTCAACCACCTAAGAGAAAGTAGCCATTAACTTCTCTAAATTAATGTTGGTAAATTTAGAGTAACGTTGAAGTTGTTTAATTTGATGTAGGTAATCACCAAATTTTTCATAACCGTGGACATGGCTACTCGAATAGTTCTAATCCTATAGGGGTGTACATATTACCTACACGTAATGATCAACTCTTATTGCTAGATCATTTACACACTTCACGAGGTGTGTTGCTAGAGAGTGATCGAACATGACTGTTACAATGCTTTCGACTTAGCAATGAGCCACCCCTATGGGCCCATCTCTGTACATCAATCTGGCAATTAACTCTGACATATTACCATAAGTTATGAATCGAGGTACATCTCCAGTCTCTACAAGACTGTGTGTCCACCCACCCTTATATTAAGATGACATCTTGTATCATATCATTTTCAGTGCAAATGGAAATGGCAAACCAAAACAGCTCATATAATAAGCCTATGCAAATTATTTAGTCGTGAGTAGTCCCATTATATCACATGTATAAAAGTACGTAAATTTTGGTCAATGTGTAACGACCCTACTCTTAAAACATGGGATCAGTGAGGATCCTCATGTATAAAAATAAAATTTTCTCCTCTTAAGCATGCATATAAATTATCATAAAAAAGGGGCTCAACTCGAAAACTCTAAAATCTTAACCTAAGATCAGCCCAAATAAAATTTTGAAACAAAATTTCTCTAAGTATCATTCGAACAATTTCTATGAGTACTTCAGAGAAGCTCCTCGTAAATTCTGAAGTCCTTTGAACTTGCGTCACATAATCAAACAAATATTATCAAAATGTGAATTTATAAAAGAAAGAAAATTAAAATTAAAAATCAGAGCCTCGTTTGCATGATGGGGTCCGGTAGTTGTGTCTATGTCATCGAGATAAGCAAAAGGACTAATGGTTCGACGATTTCAAACAACGGAATCATCGTGGGGACATAATTAAAGTCCTAAGTCTGAGATATTTTTGAAATAGTAAAAAAAAATAGAAATTAAATAAAAAATAAAAAATAAAAAGGAGTGGATAAGGGCTGGCTGGCCCCTATCCACTCGCGCCTGTACTCATCCCCTCCACCCATTCCATCCTTCGCCACATGTCGTCGCCGTAGGGCCGGTCGTTGGCCACCGTGGTCGTCACCCTCCATGATGCCACGCCACCTCCACCGCGCCGCAGCCTCCCCCGCCAGGACTCCTCCACGTCCAACTGCCACCTGCACCTAGCCGCTGATGCACTCGCTGCTGCACCCGCCGTGGTCGATTGCCGCTGTCGCCTCTAGCGCTGCTGGCACGGCTTGCAGTCAGCCGCCTGATCCTCTCCCGCTCCCTGCACTTCTCCGCCCGGTGCCAGTCTCCCTCTTGTCACATCCACACGGCACCCTGCCTCTTAGCCCCGCAGGGCCCAAGTCCCCGCCGTGGTGCTCGTTGTTGCCGTCAGCCATACGAGCCTGCCACCTACGCCCGGTCAACTCGCCCTCAGTTACTACCGCATCGCCGCTTTGCCACTGCTGCCGCCTGCCGCTGTTGTGCCGCAATGGCAGTTTCTAGTGTCACCACCGGACAACTACAGCGTCTTCTCAGCCCCGCTGATTACACCAAGGAAGGAGATGATGCGCCACTATCTCAGGACGAAGAAGAAAGAAGAGGAAGGGGGAGAAGATGGTGCCGTGCCCGAGGCTCGATCCGCAACCCCTACCACCGTCATCATCGATGTATTCGCGCCTTCACACCAAGGGTATACACTTAAACCCATGAAGTTGTGGTGGATGATGATATGTGATGGTAATATGACGAATTAGGCAATTTTCGATAGTTGCTCGTCATAGGTTATCTATGTGGCTGAAACCTTTCGAACCTGATTGATAATAAACATACCAAGGACATAACAGCTTTCATGTCATTATGGGCACCTCTAACCCAGCTCTAAGCACACAATAATGCCTACACTATAACCAGTCGTAGAGAACTCTAATAGTCATCTAGAACTCTACCCCCCCCCCATGTTAAAAGTGGACTCTAAAGACACGGAGGTGTCTAGTATAACTAAGAAGTTCTTTGCCATCTTTGACATTACCAGGTATCTATGTGCATTCAACTTTCACCACTCAAGCAAATTAAAACGTTTGTTTGCCAATCTCTCATTCTTCTCATCTAGATATATGAGAAACTCACTCTTTAGTGGCTTCAAAGAAGATGAAAGCAAGAAGGACTGAAACTGACTTGAGCTTGAGGGTAAAGAGCTACTTGTATCCATAATAGAAGATGATGATGCATCAGATTGATGAAAAGCCGCCTTGTCATGTCTATGATCCATCTCGTACTTCTCATATAACTTCTTTAATTCATTTTTCACATCCTCATACTCAGCCATAGCCTTCTCCACTTCATAAATCTTCTTAAAACCCTATGCAATATTTTTAAGCTTGTACCTTGAGTCAAGAATAGTCATAATCACCATGACATTATTCTTTTCCTCCTAATACTTGTTGAACTTTTCCATCATTGCAGTGCCCATAATCTTCAAATGTTCATTACTAGAAGCACAAGCAGCTCTTAATGCAATTTTGACATTGATAATGTGAGAATAAAAGATATTTGAAGTGTGATATGTGGAAGCTGAAATGCAGTAGTGACTTCTGCCAAAGATGCAAGTATTGGTTGAATAGTTTCAAACATTGACCATTCCTCCCATGTGGGCTCCCATTTGGAGTTTGCATCTGAATCAGCATATGACACTAATACTTCATTGTAGGCAATGCATATTTTTTGGCATATTGTATGTCGAATTTTACCTTGTGGACACATAAAGTCTCAATCCTTCTCCAATGGTCAATACAAGAGATGTGCAAATATCAACAAACTTGTGCAAGCAAGATGGAGACTTCTTTATATACTTCATAGACCCTCTGACATTGGTTATCAAATGTGATATGCTTGCTATCCCTTCATTCACTACCAAATTAATAATATGCGCAGGACAACGAACATGCAAATATTTTGTAATGAAACAACATGAGCTTCTAGTAGCAAACTTAGCTTTCAAACCCTAGACAGCAACATCATTGTTTGATGCATTATCTAGAGTGATTAAGATTATCTTGTCATCTATCTTCCATGCAGCTACACATTCAAACACAGCTTAAGCTATCACATGACCAGTATGTGGAGGGTCTAACTCAATAAAATTTATCACATGGTATTGCACATTCCAATTTTTATCAACATAGTGTGCAATTAAATACATATAGAAAAGTATTTGGTTGGATGTCCACAAATCAGTGATTAAAGCTATGCTATCCACATATTTAAGGCTCTTCATGAGTATTTCTCTCTCGAATTCAAAAACCTTCAGATATTCACTTCTTATGATTTTTCTACCAATAAACTGATAAGAAGGATTTAAATATTTCATCAAAATATTGAACCATGTGCGCTCTAACATCATAAATGGATACTCATGAACTATGATCATCTTAGCAAGTAATTTTTGAGTTTTCTCATCACTATGCTCACTAGGAGAATGCACAATAGGAATCCTAGAATCATCTGCATTTGATGAAGCAAAATTGAGAAAAGCTTGATTTTCCTTCTTTGTCACTATGTTCTTGTATGTCGCACATGTCTTCTTGTGCCTTCCAAGATGGGAAGTACAACCTCCTCGTGTGTAAGAGTAAAATTTGTTGCAGAACAAGCACTGAGCCTTCAATATCATCAAACATATCTCCTTCTTGGATGGCAATGAGACCTTCTCAAATAGTTCCAAACATCTGAAGTCTACTTACTGCTCGATTGAACTTGAACAGCAACCTTCGACCTAATCTGCACCACCCTTTGTCATTTCCTTCCTCTTTGAGATAGTAAACAATTAGCATCCCCAGAATTCCCATCATCAAAAACGTCAATATATTCTCCCTCTACCTTTGGATCATCTCCCATGCCAATGTCTTCCTCAAACAAATTGTCGTTCCTATCATAGAAATTTTCTTCTTCATCCTCATAATGCATCGGCTGAAAATTAAAGAAAGCAATTAAAACAATTTAACAATATAGCAATTTAGTTTCATCGATACAAAAATTCAATCACAGACATAGAACAATTACGCACATGAACAATACCACACATACAACAATTACTCACATAAATAAGGTGATCAATATTGATTTGTTTATACAAATTAATAATCACAGACAAAGAAAGAAAAAATGGTTATATCATCCGTGGTGGAGGAGACGTCATTGTCTCAAAAGGTGAAGCCCTAGAAGGGGCAGTGACTACGCCGGGCCTAAGTAGCCGCGTTGAAATGAGCGCGTAGTACAACCGTCGGTGGTGCCTCCCTTTCCTCCACGTGCAACTACCCATGACCCCTCGCTGGGCTACCGCTCCGGGTCCATGATGAGGGCTGAGGAATGGCGGCGTCCGGGGGAGCACTTCACAATGGTAAGCAGGAAATATTGTGTGGATAACTATGTAAGTGTAACTAATACTGCCTTTATTTGCATTGTTGTTGATTCCAGAGATCAGATTATCAATGTGACACAATTCAAAAGTTGGATACGTCAAAAAAATTTCTAATGATGTCCAAATCGCCGATACATTAAATAATCACTAACCAATGATAAAATGTAAACCTAAAAAATAAAGCAAATGAAGATATTAAGAGGGCAGGTCCAATTACTATTGCTTCATGGATGCTCCTGATATTTACCTGCAGATCAAAATAAAGTCTAAGAACTTAGGGGGTGTTTGGTTGGGTTTTTCAGTAGCTTTTCACTGGAAAAAGTTGCAGCCCAACCAAACGGACAGCTTTTCAGCAGCTTTTGCCAACGGTAGCTGTGGGCTTTGCAGTGCAAATTCAGCTATTTGAAAAAGCTGCCTTCTGCCAGCTTTTTGCAATGTGTTAAAGCTTCTGTGCTCATTTTCCAAAATGCTATAGATGATTTGGATAAACTAAAAGTTATATGTTCACTTTCCTACAGCTACAGCAGCTTTTCCAGACAGCCAGCTAACAGCAGCTTTGTCAACAGCCACAGCCCAACCAAACAGGCCCTTAATAAAATGAACATGAACAACTGAATTGACACTCAAAAAGGGAATCATCGATAATGGTGGCAGCTCCAGCTTGAAAGAGACATGATAGCGGCAACTGCCTTATCATAATTGTGGACCTAGGCAACATGAACATTAGCAAAATCTCGTGCACAAAGTATATCCGAACATGTGATTAATATATGTCGTGCTGAAATCATTTTTTGTTTTTACTCACGAATCTGTTTGGCATGCAGAATTTCACATGCAAAAAATATACTCCTCATATGATTCATATAGAATTTCCAAACAAACATAGCTAAGTTTTTTCCCTTCAAGAATGCAGAAGAGTTACACTCAATTTCAGAGGAATCTAGTATGTAGAGCATTTCAAGATACAAATCTACAGGAACTGCCGGGATTTTTTTTTCAACTATTCACCTGGGGGGCAGCTTCTTGCTGAGAAAGGGGAGTTGCACGGCGTCGGTCGATGGCTTCCAGTGGAGAAAAGGCCGGCTGCGGCCTGCAGAGGGCAATGTCCAAGGAGCTGCGAGGTAGGCGGAGGCGTGGCCACTACAGGCTCATGGCGGTGGTAGTGACTGGCAAAGAAGAGGCTGACTGCAGCCTGCGCGGGGGGAGGGGGAGGGCGGTGTCCAGG
Source organism: Stipa capillata (assembly GCA_019208055.1). Taxonomy (NCBI): domain Eukaryota; kingdom Viridiplantae; phylum Streptophyta; class Magnoliopsida; order Poales; family Poaceae; genus Stipa; species Stipa capillata. The sequence continues at coordinate 173,432 of JAGXJF010005897.1, forward strand.
AAGTTGCATGGTCGGCGAAGGCTCGAGGTGGCGGCGGTGTCCGGCGAAGGCTTGCGGCGACGGCGACATCCGGCCAGAACCCTAGAGTTGCGCGGTCTGACCGATGGCTGTGAGGTGTCGAGCACAAGTATTGTGCTGGCTGGAGCCTAGCTCACGAGCCGTCTGAGCTGGCTCGAGCCTAGGGCGAGCCCGAGCCGAGCACTACTCCTGGCTCGTGGCTGCAGGCGAACCGAGCTCGGCTTGGCTCGTGTTTTCATGAGTCAGGATGAGTCAAGCCATGAGCCGGCTCGATTTGCCTCGTTCCCAAGCTTAAACACATTCGAGGAATATTTTTAAAGTTGGCCGCTGTAATTTCGTACCGTTCCTTTAACCAAACATAAATTAAGATGAGGTTAAAAAGATGAATGACCCAACCCATCGTAGAGTCAGCGTGCATGGCTTTCTAGGTGGAGCTAGCATATATTTCTACCAGTTGCTTAACACGAGACCGCCCTATACCACACATTCTGTTCCGACGATCTCGAACGATGGCGTGCGAGGTCCATACACAACCCCGCCATTTTTATTCCAACTATAATTCTTGCACGTACAATGCACATGGACCGCGCCGTCGGCCGCTTCACCGTGCCGGGGGGTTCCATGTTCGTCGGCAGCCTCGTCTCCGTCATCATATTCCTCGGCCTCCTCGACCGCATCCTCCTCTCGCTCTGGAAGCGGCTCACCGGCCACACGCCGACGCTGCTGCAGTACATCGGCTTGGGCCACGCGCTCACCGTGGTGAGCATGGCCGCCTCCACCGTCATCGAGCGCCGGCCGACAGCGACCGTGCGCGCGCACGGGGAGGAGCGCAACCTGATGTGGGTGTCGCCGCTGTCGGCCATGTGGCTCCTCCTGCCTTTCGCTCTGGCCGGTTCAGGGGAGGCGCTGCACTTCCCGGCGCGAGTGACGCTCTACTACCAGGAGTTCCCGCCGTCGCTCAAGAACACAGCCACGGGCATGATGGCCATGATCATCGCGCTCGGATTCTACCTGAGCACCGCCGTCGTCAACATCGTCCAGCGTGCCACGACGTGGCTGCCGGATAACATGAACGTCTCCAGGCGGCAGAACCTCTACTGGCTACTCACCGTGCTGGTCGCCGTCAACTTCGGCTACTACCTGTTATGCGCCAAGCTCTACAGGTGGTGAACATCGGCAAGTAGCTCACGAGGGGCATTTGTGACTGCAACACTCTTGGCTCCTTGTTATTTGCATGTTGTGTGCGCTGGAGTAAACAAATGTTTCGTCTATGTTAACCTGTGAGGAAGTCTGGATGTAGCGTAAGCTATCACACGAGACAATCGCCATGCTCTGTCCTTTGCTTTCCGGTTGTCAAAAGCCTCAGACCATGTCTGACCAAGACGAGAAGAAACTTTGCTTTTAAAATTATTTTTAAGTTGAGAAATTATTATTTCTGACTCGACTTGGACGTTAATTTTTTATCTAACGATTAATTAGATAGTTATACATATTAGAAATTATGTATAATTTTAGATTTAGGTATGTGCAATCGGTCAATTACACATTTGTAGACCTAAACTTATATTTAAAAAATTACGTAACTTTAAGCTTCATTATATGCAATTTGATCGACTGAGAAAAAATTTCTCATGTGAATTAGAAATAGTAAATCATTTCTTTGGAGGAAACATGAGAAGAACCTGAAGAACTAGCTCGGCATTGAGCTTCGGGAGCTCCTACCTCCCCTTTTAAGCGGAAGTTAAGCAGCAACCGCCCACAGCGAGTTAGGTGGGCCAACCCACCTATTACTTTGGATTTTTTTATTAATATAGTTTGCATATGGTGTTTAACAAAAATATGTAGAAGAGAATATATTCCTGACATACTATAACACGATAAAAATGTTCCATCAGTTCTTGGGATTTGTTTCTACAGATATGTTCTAACCATCTATGAAAAATGTTCATGATTATTAAATAAAATATTTACGCAACTCGTGAAAAGTGTTTCAATAGATCATAAAAAATGATTTGTATGTAAAAGTTTTTTTAAAATATGTTCCACCGTCTATAAAAAATATTCACTGGACTTATGAAAATTGTTCTAGATTCCAAAGACGAACAATGGACATACTTGTATTAATCCTTTCTTTCTGTGCCAAAAAATAAAAAGACACTGTTGAAACAAATCGTCAGTAAACAAAAAAATATTGACCGAATATTTTTTACAAACAATGGACATGTTGAAGGAACAGATGAAAAACTACAGTAAAATACAAAAGAACAAAGAAGAAAAAGAAAAAGAAAGAGAGAAAACAAAGAGAAAAGAGAAGGAAGGGAAACTAAAAAATAAAAAAATAGAAAAAAGAAAATAATAAATAATAAAAATAGAAAAATAAAAAATAAAAATACAGCTGCGCAGACCTTTAACAGATCGGCCCAAGCGGGTACCTGCTATGTGCAGCGGTTCCTTATCATCCGCTCGTTTGCGGGAGATAGGAAATCCGTTGAGCCTCGTTAAGCTGGGCCTGACTTTGTGTAAGTGGGCGTATGGGCTTTGTAGTAAAAGTGTGCGTTTAGACCTTAATGGCTCGGTTACTGTAATTTGGGCCCGTGAGTCTTTAGGAGTGAGCAATATAAGCTCTGCTGGCCGTAGGGAGGACGCATCGAATATGTACAACAGGACAAGGGCAAATCGATCCCCAGTCTAAGCATTCCTCCAAATTTGACTACAAGCGAGCTCAACTGAATAACCTCCCGGGACTCCCCCCGGCCACTTGCTTCCTCCTATCTGCGTTTCGCGCCAAAGATCAGAATGCAACACCGACCGAGTTCTAGGTTGAGAGAGGACGTGTAGTCCTAGCCACCATAGAGAGGAGGGAGCGATCTACATTTACTCTTGCTCTTGATGTTTCAAAATAGAGTTTTAGGTGAGAAAATTTTGAGCTTATTGCTAGATCCCGAGAACGAAATCCATCTGAAATTATCCAATTCTAATATTTCAGGAACGACTCATCAACAGGACCGAGAAACAAAAAGGAAAGGCACATGAGGGCACAGCAATTTTGCCGGACAACTGCTTAATTAGTATGTTTCCATTGATGAACCAAGGAAAATGAAAACCAGCTGCAGTATGCAACAACTGCACAGATGTAACATCAAGCCTTACGGTGGCATCTTATTTGAAGTACATAACCAAATTTTGCCACTAAAAACATCTCCACAGCACAGACAATGATGCTTTATATAGTTTCTTTTAGCATAATTTATTTATGAACAAGTCAGCATGTTCCTCAGGAGCATCAGTCTGACTTGGAAGAGGAAATCTCACAAAAGTTCGCAGGCAAACTGGCGACATTGCAATGATCAAGGCAAACAATGTACCACGACAGATATTCTTTCATATTTTTATTCCATTGTCATCACTAAGGTTTGTATGGACTGGACGTGGCGCCACCAACCGTGCTGCCCATTTTAAGACTACCATCCGCCTTTTTCTCAAACAGATCATCAAACAACTTGTTAGAAGAAACATAAGACGGCCTGTGAGCCCCTGCAGACATCGGTTGCTTCAGGTTCTGGTTTATTGGTGATTGTGACCCAGCACTTCGAAGTGGTACCCCAAAAGATTGTGATTGCTGTAGAGCCCTCAGATTCGGTGATACTTTAACAGGCGAGTTGGAAGTAGAGAGATGCTCCGATGAAGCTGCTACGAAAGGATTTGATTCGGTGTTGTCCTCAGGGGCCCATGGTGGTGGTGGGTAAGGAGATGAGTTGTAGGGAACTTGTGATTGAGGTGGTGGCCGCTGCTGCTGCTGCTGAATGGCTGCATTTTGAGACTTATGCTGAGTCCAAGGAGCGATGTAACTATTGTGCGCTGCAGCTGTGTGTTCTGGGTTTACGTAATAAGGCTGTGGATGATCACTGGTTGGGGAACCACCTTGATGCAAGGCAGGTTCAGGTGTTAGTGGACTATGGGGAGGTGATGGGTTTGATGATATGGCGAGTGCAAGAAGGTTGCTCATAATCTGCTCTTCTGGAGAAGTCCTAACAGGAGCTAGAGGATTGGGCAATGACAATGCACTGCTTGAAATAGATGATGATGCTGTAGAGGTAACAGAAATAGCTGAAATTGCTATTCCATCCTGTGTGGATGACAAAGATGTGCCTGCACCAGAAGAGGTTCTCTCGGCATTTGCTGACCTGAATTTCGAATTCCTGATCACAAGTAATTGTCAACTCTGAATGATGTAAGTAAGAATGAACCAAGTATGGAACGACAAGATTGCAGTACGACCTGCGAGCTAGCTGAGAGAACTCATCTTCCTCTTCCTCTTCATCATCCCAAACATTGGTTGGTACAATGGTGGAAGAACCTGCAGCTTGAGGAACAACTATTGCGGCAGGGATTGTAGTGGTCTCTGCTGGTAATTCACTCAACACACGTGTTTCTTCAGCAGGTAGAGAACCTGATGCAATTGCATTGTGTTTGGAAAGAAGAATTTGTAATTTGTCGTTTAAGTCAAGAGTTTGACCCAAGAGATCCTCATCCCTGTAATGCACCAGAGGAACTTCAGACAAATAATATGAAAAAGGAAAAGGTCTACTTTTGGTCGCTCAACTAGTGCCTCGGTTTAATTTACATCTCTAACGTCAAAACCGTCTAATTTGCACACTCAACTATCAAAACCGTTTAAATTAGATTCAAAAGTTTTGTTTCATGAGTGTTATTTGGTAACGTAGCCGTCAAATCATCAAATTTGCCACCTCATACACACCTTGCACTATTGTTTCCATCTCGCTCTCTGTCTCTCTCTCTCTCATATACACACACATACACCCACTTCCACCTAGGGCCCACTCGTCAGATGGTTCTTCTACCTCTGGACAGAACAAGTAGCAGCAAAAATGGTTGTCACTGCTACCATTCTCTCCTCACTGCCCCCTCTGGGACCTATTCTTAAATAAAAAAAGATGATAGGCTAACATATGGGCCTGATTTTTTAGACAATTTTTATTTGCTGACTAAATGCCAGGTTGGAACATTCACTCAATATGATGCCCCGTCACACAGAACCGCTCAAGAATACTGCCTTGGGATTTGATTAACGGTTTTGGTAGTTGAGGGTGAAAATTAGACGGTTTTGAAGTTCAGGGTGTAAACTAAACCGAGACAATAGTTGAGGTACCAAAAGTAGACTTTTTCCTATGAAAAATAATGACATCATTACAGTTGTCACTCTACAAAATAAGAATGCTTGTTACTAGTTAACATTGTTATGTTATGTAAGGAGTGGTCAGGTCATAAACGAAATTACTTTTTTGATAAAACACTCGCAAAATATATGACTTCAGTCAAGGTTTATTTTTTCAATGAACGAGCTTAATCTTTATTGATCTAAATCAGAATTATAATCTAAATAAATACATGCGTGGAGAAACACTGGTGTATTCTTAAGCCACATGCATGTAATATTAATACAAGAAGTCTTGTGTATACTTCCCCAGTGAACCAAGAACTTACTGGGAGATCATATACTTGAAATTTTATATTTGTCATGCTTGGTTCGTTTCTGCACGGAAAGGCTTAGGCTATCCTTCAGCGAACAGTCTCATCAATGTTCTCTTACCCATGCTTTAAAACTATATGTTGAACTATTGCAATCATGACTTCCTAATCATTGCAAACTAATCAATCAACTTTGCTTCTAGTCTCCTAAATTTATAGTATATAATCTCAGTAGTTTATTTATTTCCTTTTTTAATAGGTAATCTCAGCACCTTCAAATCTGTAATGTATACGATTGTATTAAACAACAACACCCAAGTCCCAAAAGCTTAATAGCAAAAGATGATATGACCGCTGTACATTTGTCCCTTTACTAGGCCACCCGATATCATAGCTCACTAGGGATCTTTTTGTAGTTAGGCAGTGTTGTTTTCATTTTCATCTTTGTTTGCTCTCTTTGTTCTGGTTGCATTGGGTCATGGCCACCTTGTTGGCTTTGCATACTTTACCTCTTGGCGGTTCTCTCTAATATAAAATGACGCACATTTAGATGGGCATTCAAGAAAAAAAGATGCAAAATGAACAGATTAGATATGTAGGAGAGAATGTTCATACAGGCACATACCTCACTGAACTTACCAAACTCGCGATCTTTTTCTGGTATGACCGGCATTGATACACAAGTTCTGTGATAATTTCATCATTCACAGCCTAAATGATATGAAATATCTGCGATGTTAGAATTTACATGGATACTAACCAAAACAAAGCAATTGATGATCGTTTCAAAGCCTCATGATTAAACTCGGATGTAGGTTGGATGCAAACTAGAGCTCTCAGCATACGACAGTACTGCACTCAATAAACTAGTTATCATTTTTAACTAATGACATTTATTAACATCAATATAGAAGATACATGAACAAGAAATAACATGATACATCTGCATACCTCATGATCATTTGGATTCACTGCTCTCAGCATCTCACTTAATAGTTCCACAGCACTTAACATGTGTTCCAACTCTGACAAACTAAACAGATAAAAATACATCATATAACAGTAACACATAAAAGAAGCATACAAATGAAGGGTAAAAATTTGAAATACCTCAGAGAAGGACCACTAGATGACATTGTCTCATCAAGTCGCAGGGAAGAATTGACTGGCATTCCATACCCTGGTTGAAGGTGAGGGGAAAATATTGTTGCTGCATCTGGTGAATGCCTAGGAAACTCTAAACCAGATTGCTGCAAGTAAAAATGTTCATCAGTTCATGTCAAACCAAATGTCCTAAAATTGAACTACTAGATGTGCCAACTTCAGATAGCTGAAGTAAGATTCCACAAATGAATACGTGTCTATATAATACAAACACAACTAAATTGCACGAGACATCTTTAAACTTTTGTGAACTCATACAGGTGCTATAATTCCTACATGAGTTATAATTTAGTTCAAAATTCTTACTATAACACCATAGTTGTTCAATATGATTCTTGAGTCTTGTTTGCAAGAAGAAAAAAGATGTAAACAAATGGAGTAAATTATTCTCACCCTTAGCACTCATGCCAACCAATTAACTTATTGACATTTGATGCCCCCAATAAGTGGCTAAATTTGACAAAAACCAGAAATGTGTGACAGGATAAAAAATCAAACTCCAGCTGTGTCTCATATGGATGTAATGCTACAGGGATATCTTCAGAAAGTTGAAGAACAAATGAGTTTCCCATGTAATGTAGCTTGTTGTGGATAGCTTAGCAGACATTAAACACACCTTCAGTTCAGAATATGCCCAGTAGAATTGAGGGTGCTTCCCACCAGGCCCACCAAATGCTTCTTGCCAAGAATCAAGGAGTGTCAGAATTTTGTCCCTCACTTCCATATCTGCCTGTGGTTACAGCCAAGAAATTTAATCAATATTCCGGAAAAACAACAGAGGAATTCAAAAGAAACCCTAAAAGATTTATGCTATACAAGGTAATTCAAATGTATTAGTCACAGACTCCCAGTAAATGTAGTGTTCAGGAAGTTCATTGTAACTTGAAGAGCAAAGATTAGGTGACTACACAAGAATGCCAAAAGAAACGTCAAGATCGTATAATGGATTTTCATTCTTTTTCAGGAAGACTAAAAAGGAATTTACTTGCCACTGTGAGTTTGAAAACCAACCCCTGCAACTTATTTCATGTCATTTCATCCCCCACAATTTATCTCAGTTTCAAGCCCAAAAAAAACCTGTAATTATTTTCTTCACTAATTTTAGTGGAAAACGTTAAAAAACATACAAAAAATGATCATGAACATGCCACCACATGTTAATGATTACAGTGCTAAATAAAATTTTATTTCTTCCAATTATATTCTACCTACATTCTCCAGCTACAACCTTGAGCATAATATTACCAGAAATTTCCCACTGTTACCCTATTGTTGTTGCTGTTTTTTAACATTTTACTTTGTAACTAATGGAAAAGGTAACAGCACTGGGGAGTGCAATTTTCTAAGATCTATGGGTTACCCATGACCATTTGGCACCTGTTTGTTTCAGCAATTCAGACCTAAACCATTTGGTATTCTTAAACCTTGCATCTAAATCGACGCTGATTGTAATAGTAATTTACATATTGAACAAATAAGAACGTACATGTCTTCTAAAACATTGAACTGCAATAATATATCTCACAGATCCGTTCATGTCGAATCAAATTATGTTAAATAGGGTGTGAGTCCATGTATTAACCAGATAAAGGAAGAAAATTTATCTGCATGATACCCTATAGTTCCATGATTCAGAAAATAGCCATCCACTGTGAGTGGTGTTTTTCTGAACTACAAACGGTAGAGTACCATGTAGTAGAAAACTAACCTTTTTCTTTGCAACTTTGACCATTTCTGGCAGTATATCGCGCTCTACGATTAGAAAATGCACATGGCCCCCACAATTTTTCACTAGAGTCTCCAAAAGCTGCAAACCAATTTCACAGTATTCTCATGCAAGGACAAACAAGACAGAGCTGAAAAGTTACTTAAGCTGTTAAGTAAAGAAACGTACCGTCAAGGCAAGAAATTGAACCTTTGAATTCTTGTGTTGAAGGCGCTTCTTCAAAGCTTTAATTACCTCTTTTGCTTGCCTGAATCAATGCATTATTGTAACCTCAATCAATTACTCTCACAGAAAACATGCACAAAATTTGCATCCACCATTATGTAATGCTGTGTGATCTTACAAATTCTCACATTCCACAGGAAATAAACACAATATCATCCCATATCTACTTGGAAAATGTCAGCCCAAAAAGAAGTGGGTCTAGTCCCGAGAAAACAGGTCTGGATGGCTTGTATTTGGGATTACAAACCTGGCTGCATAAAAAAATGAATCACCCATGGCTCTTGTTTTGGAAATAGATCGTTTAGCGGCGGAATAAGATAATGATCTCCCATGGCCATTGTTATGGACGCAACTCTTCCAAGCCAGAGTTTTGCAGCAAGTAGATAAGCTGCTTTGTGCCTATCTCATCATTAATGCTGTACCACAAAAGATGAGTTTGTCACTACTTGGAACTTATTGCAGATGAGGATTACTATGCCAATTTTGGTCAGTGGTAAAGCTCATTGACAAGATCGACAGGTAGTATCCTCAATTGTTTTGACAATATTATTTGAAGGATAGTTCTTGGCAAAATTGGTGTGATGAACTTCTTGATTTGGTTCATTCAATATTTTGTCGACGGTAAAAGGCATCAGTTATTTGACCTATATTTCTCATTTATATATGAGACTATGAATAGGGTCGCCCAACATTCTCCAATAGCTTAAACTTTACAGCAGACTAGACAATGCATGAAAGAATCAACATGGTGTCACAGCTAGGAGGTCCTTTGCCTGAAACATGTCTAGTGCATTTTCCTTTAGAGAAAGAATTATGGCAATTTAATGCTTCCAATGGTTAGACCAAGAGGGTCCCGGTGTGGCCGAGGCCAGATTGTATGCCTAGCCAAGCCTAAACGTGATAAGCAGCGCTCAAGCATGAGTTCCATCTTTCAGAGGAAAAAATGCGAATGCTTATAGTTGTGTCCCTGCTATATATGCTGCTTTTCTTTCCTGAACAGATTAGAGGGATTGATAACAGGAAGCTTTCTAGAGAAGGGAAAATTCAGTTGAACTCCACCTATTACAATTGTTTTGCTTCTAGATATGAATTAAAATTCATTGCATTGCCATCCAATTCGGCTATGAAATATTTTTAAGAGACGAACTGGTCTGAGCAAGATTTGTTTTATGCTGATTTTGATAAAACAGAAGCCTTGGAAATGATATCTTTTAAATGGAAATGTTCTGCATACAAATGGTCCTCCATGGGTTTCTTGAAAAAGAAAAGCTCTTCTATGCACGCGTACTAACTTATCTCCAATCCGCCCTTTATAAGCATGATCAAGCAAGGGCAACTTTCCTGGGTTATAGTAAAAGGAGCATACACTAATCATGAGAGTAAGGTCATAAATTTCTGGTGACATCATGATGATTTGAATTTGGAAAAGGCCATCCTTCCTCACTTGATACTTGAATGACACCTCGAGCCATCATCGTCGTGCTCGGCCTACTCTCCACACCCTCGACTCCAACAACATATTTGCCTTTGCTCCGCCCCGCATCGTGCCTCCAGTGACGTGCTCGGCCTACACCGTGTCGTTGGGAGATAGTTTGTTGAATTATTTAGGGAGGTGGAAGAGATCACCAACTGTAATATGTATAGTAGTAAGTTGTTGTTTTTCGTTAAGCGAAAGAATAGTAGTTTTTCTGTTCTTGTTGTTTTTTTTTCCTTTTGGCGAGGAAGAATAACAGTAAGTTATAAGTTGAGTAATCGATTCAGAAAGGCAATCGTATTTGGTCCAGCTGTATTTGGGATGAAATTTGCAGATAATACTGTTACTTTCTCTAGTGTTAACAGAAGGGATAAACCATTATTTTCCACCAAAAACTTTGCACAGCGAAAATATATTCTATCATAATAGAGACGAGAATGAATAATACTAGAGATAACGAAATTTTAGCCATTACTGCGGTTGCACAGGAACCAAGAATTCAAAACAACACCCAGGGGAGAGAGAAAGAGAGAGAGAGAGACCCGTGATCGGAGTTGGCAGCATCGCAGATGTCGATGTTGAGGGTCCAATCGGGGCCCAGCAGCAGCTCGCTCGTCGCCTTCTCGACTCTCACCGCCGCCGCCATCTCCTCCTCCTCCTCCTCCTCCTCGTCTTCTCGTCTCCTTTTTCCACTCTCGTCTCTCGCGGAAAAGAAACGGTAGGGGATGAGGAGGAGGTGGTGGAGAGGCGCGCAAAGGGAGGACGTTGTATTCGTGGGGTGGGATCGAGTGGGCTTGGACCCGGAGTGAGATTGGTGGGCGGAGGAGGACGATCGGTTTCTCGGTGGCGCCGCGGTAAAGTACGACGAAACGGACGGCCATTGTTAGCAGCGTCCGCATTTATGCCCTTTCGGTCCGTGCGAGGCTGGGCGTCGTCCGCACACCTGGAAGCGAAAACCGCCGAAACAGGAACGGCCGCTACGCTGAGCTGGGACACACTACTCCCTGCAGAGGGAAATCTAGGAGGAAACGTTATCCAAAGTGGTGGCTGGGCCATACCTACTGCTCACTGGTCACTACTCACTAGTGCTAAGCTGCCACAGGCCAACTCCTCGAAGAGTACACCTCCGTTGTCGTCAGTTTGTCACCCTTGATCATGGTACACTGTACAAGTAATATGGCAAACAAACCTTTCCGTCTCGTATTGATAATCGCTTAGCCCAGCCACAACTTTTCGGGAGGCACGTCACCCGGATCTGGCCGAACAGGGCCTAATGCAGTTGCCACTTGACTGCTGCCCAGTAGGAGCATTGTGGCACCTCGCTACTGTCCACATCTACTCAAAAAAAAGGCTATGCTTTTTCCCTGATGACTTTCCTAATTCAATTGTTTGACTCCAAGGGCATTGCTTGGTTTACTCTCTTGTTTAGATCAAGATTTTGATATATTTCTTCTTGTGTGATGATGATGGCCTCATCTAGTCGAAATCAATCTTTCATTTGTTTATGATGGAGTGGAACGAATGTTCACAAGAAAAAAGTACGCCTAGCAAATGCTTTATGTATTTTTCAATATCTCTACTAATATAAAGGGGAAGTTTTATTTCTCCACCTTATAATTCCGAGAAAACGGTTTTACTTTAACTATAATCTCAGAGAAAATCGTTAAGCCGACATGTACACACACATCGCCTCACTCCACATCTTCCTTCGCCCAGATCGTTCCCTTCTCATTGTACCATGATCTCTGTTTTCCAATCTCTTTCCTTACTCCTAAAGCCACGAGTCCCCATTCCTCTTGTAACTTTCCACTACTCATCCACTCGTTTCCTGTGCTCGGCTGAGGTCCGCCCTAACTGGTATCATGTCTGACGGGTCTCCAATAAATCTCGTCTATGATACACTCATCACAGACGGAGTTTCATATGGGACCCGTCAGTGATGAGCACCTATCACTGACGGGTCATGCCTTTTTGTGATGAGTGGTTTATCACAGACGGGTGTCCTATGCACAGCTATTATGACGGTCTCTGGGACTTGTGGTGGGTATTTCAGTTGGCTGTGTCGCGAGCTGAATCCTACACAACTTGCAGTCGACCACTAGTTGCACATTTCTCTCTAGTGCCTCGCCCTTCGCTCTCTTACGAAGTCAGTACTCATCCTCTTTTAGGGAGAGTCCCTTCTTCCATCCAATGGTATTGCCTATGCCTCGTGTGTGACCCGGGTGCTTTGGGTTTACTAGGCCCCTGGTGAGCGTATCTTGAGCTCTAGTGGTGCTTACAAAGCTTTGAGAAGATTGTGAGCTCAGCTCGGACTATAAAAGCACGACAAGTACGTATTAGTTAACTTCGAAACAAAGTTATACATGTTGCTAGGTAATTTGATATCTTACCAAGCGTTGGACAATAGCCTTGTCTTCAAGGTTTGGGAAGATGAAGACTCCCTTCTGCAAGTCTTTCTTCCCTCAGGCTCTAGCCTAGCTATGAGCATGCCCATCCTCGATGTTTGCAAGGACAGGGGTGGCCTCCGACCGTCTTGCCGTCTCGTCCTCTTCGACCCATTTTTCCTTCATCCCAACATAATCAGAAGTGCCTAGCCTATGATGGTGTTTGTTTCTTGCCTAGAGGGCTCTCAGTTGTTCACTTCTGGCTTGGAATTTGTCTTCAACTCAACAAACCTTTGATATTTTAGCAGGTTCAGGAAAGTGTACTTCTCAAGTGGACTCAGATTCTTCTTGTGAAACTTCTTCAAGAGGTCACTTTTGAAGGTCCTCCAATAGTGGTTCATGGTTCCTAATGTGGGTGTTGAACATCTTGCCACCACTCCTCCGGGAACACAAATCATGTAAAGAGTTCCTCACAAATAGCATATATCACGGCTTGGGGGACTGGGAGGAGAAACTAGGCGGTGGCGGGGTCGGTGAGGCGGCCTGACATGGCGGCGGGGTCGAGGGGGAGAGACTAGACGGCCGCAGTGTCAAGGAGGCAGACCGGCTCGCGGAGGTGTTAGGGAGGTGGCATTCTGGCAAGATCCTCGAGGCAGCATGAGAGTGGGAGGGTGCGCGCTATGTGTTTGAGCGAGTGAGTGGGCGGGGAAACCATAAGTCGCAACCCTTATAGAAACCTTATCACAAATAGGGTTAAGTTAAATGCACGTCTGTGATAAGGGTCATCTCAGAAAGGTCTGAATAAACAACCGTCTATGATAAGTCTCATCACTAATAGTTGTTTACTAGATGCCCGTCTATGATAAGTGGTATCATTGACGGTTTTTAATAAGACCCGTGTGAGATAGTCTTTCCAACGGGCATGGGTTTTTCCTGATCTGGATCTAGCCTCTAGATTAATTGCTAGTCATGCCCTCTAAAAACCACACAGCACAAATTAATCAACATATGCATTGTCACATATTTATTAAACATTTCATGCATTGTCATACAAAACATAGCACTACAATTAAGTTAGTCCTTCTCTTTTCATCAAATATTAATTAACCACTTGTTTATTTTCTTTAAAAATTAGTCATTCGTCATGATCATTGTGTATGTAGCTATGTCGATCATCCTCACCCTCCTCCTCTTCTTCTTCTTCTTCTTCTTCTTCTTCTTCTTCTTGCTCCTCGTCGTCATCTTCATCCTCAACGCCGTACTTGTTGTAGTCATCTTCATCCATTACATTATCGATTCCAACAATACTCATTTTTCCATTCCAAACAACGCATCACTTCTTATTTTTTGGGTCAATTACATGTAAGACTTGTTTTACTTTTTTAGCTAAAACAAAAAGTTCATTTCAGTATTTAGCATGTTGCATGTCCATAGTAGTGCAACCAAAATCCTCTTCCTTCACATGTGAATTACTGACCCAATAGCATTTAAATAGTGGGATCTTGAAGTATACATAGTTAAGCTCTCAAATCCCCTCTATGTGCCCATAGTATGGCACTTTCCTCCCAACTGTATCGAGGGCATCAACACACATTGCTAATTTTGGTCTATGCTTTTGGCATCCTAAGCTTTCGTATAAAATATGTACTTATTTATGTCGTATCCTTGCCATGTCACAGCTTAAAAAGCAGGTTTTCTTGCCAAGCATGGCAGCATAACGTTGCTTGATGAGCAGCTCTCGGTGAGTCGGTCCTTAAACCATTCGTTGAACCATGAGTTGTGTTGATCCGTGATCCAAACATCGGATCACGATAGATTCTCTTGCCGTAGCATTTTCTTGTGCTTCTCCATGTACAGGGACACTAGAGTAATGTGTTGCAATAATGTGAAATGGGCTCGATCGAACTCATCCTTTGCGGAGTGATTGTTTTCTTTCTGAGGGTCCTGACACCTTCGAGCCTCCTCTCATTGCAGGACCAAGGCACGCCTATTGGCTTGACCTGGGCCATGTAGTCTACATGGAACTCAACAACCTCTTTAGTAGCATAACCTTCAACAGTGCTCCCCTCTGGCCGGGATCGATTATGTACGTAGGACTTGAAACTCCCATGCACCCCTGATGACTGGCAAGAGCACTAGATCACCGTAATACCTTGTTGCGTGAGTCGCCATCTTCTATATTGGTTTTTGCGTGTTGCACCGCAAGGTTTAAATTCTCTACTTCATATACATCATGTGCGCGAGCGAGAGGCCAAAAATAAGGAGAAGGGAGTGCCGTAAAAGATCAAGCCATAATAACAGATTGATTCCTCACCTCAAGGGTTGGTTCTTCATCATCATTGGGAAGTAAATTTTCCCTATTGGAGATATTTTAGGAAGGTTAAAAGTGAACTGTGAGGGGTGAATGAACCGAAGTTGTCGATGCCACAAATTCTAATATTCATAGGTGTATTCTAGGAATGGTTGTGTTATTTCTTATTCTTAATTAAACACTTTTTAGGAGAAATGAAACATAGTTTTTCTTTTTGTTGTTTATTTTTGAAATGAGGAGAATCAATTGTACTTTTAGGTTAGCATTGTGTTACGAAGTTAAAAAATTAGACTAAAAAAGGCCATACATGCGAAAGGACAAACCACCTAAAGAACATTACTTGGGCATTTGTAAGCTCACTATGCCAGAAAACACAATCACAGCCGACTCAAAATGGCTTTCTCAGCCGGTTTCCCATCCGGCTGAAGACAAGGGGCAGTGATAATACGAATTTTCTCAGCCGGTTATAAAACCGACTGAGATAACACATTCTCCGCCGGTTCATTTTGAAAACCGACTGAGATATGCTATTATCTCAATCGGTTAAAAAAATAAACCGACTAAGATTATAGATTATCCAGCCGGTTGCAGCTAGATAACCGTCAGGCATAATAAATTCCCTCAGTCGGTCGGTTGATATGTTTGAACTGGCTGGGATGCTAATTACTAAATAAAAAAATCAATGCATTAAATAGGACCATCTCAGATCAATATACATCACAGATCAATATACATCATAGAAAATGGTTATCAATATACATCTGGTAGAGAATCATCATATCATTATGAACATATCAATATACATCAACTCCAGCACGAACCCAGAATTAAACCATCAAAACGGGCATGATTAACAATGTTCCATTACAATAAACTCAAGAAAAATACTGGTTCATCAGATCATGCCATGATTCATCACACTGAACTACTAGTACTTCATCAGAAAATTGACAAATCAAAAGATACTAACACTATAAAACTCGGCTGGGTAACCATGGCTTCGGCTGCATACACAAGAAAAAGATCACAAGAAATTTTGACAAATCGAAAGAAATAGATTACAAGGAGGCGCTCACCCATTGTTTCGTCTGTCTGTGACTTCACCATCACCTAAAACCATTTGCCCAAAAAAGATCAAATATGAGCAAACTAACTTATGCCCAAAAATGAAGTTCCAAACTAACTTGCATTGAGCACAAAAGATCATGAAGCAGCAACTTATGGACATAGAATTGAAGTGATGATACCTTTGAGTAGTAGTCAATTGCAGTCTTGAAATCCTTGTCACCAACCTCGCAATTAACATCAGCCAAAGATACCAAAGTGTAAACGAATTTTGTAGACTATGAATCAAGAATCACTAAGAACGTTTCAATAATTAAAGAAACAAGCATCACTAAGCAAGAGTAATATGCAGCACAAGATTATTGAAATGGAGGCAGGAATCGGAGAACAAACCAATGGAAGGCAGGAATCTTGGAGATGGTGCTCCTCGCTCCGCTGCTCTCCTTGGCGAAGATTTGTGTATATACAAGTTAAAAAGGAAGACAAACCTGGCTCATGGCCATCCGCCGGTCGGCTGAGCCCTCGGTGACGACGTCCTTGAGGTCGAGGAGGAGCTGTGGACAGGATGGCCGCAACGGATGGGGAGGAGAGGGCGGGTGGATCTAGAGGGGAGGGAGAAGAGCGGCGGCGGTGAGGAGGGGAGAGAGAGGGATCGCGGTGAGGAGAGGAGGGAGAGGGTTACCATAGGAGGAGGAGTGCAGGGTGGCGAGGAGGAGCTCGTCCAGGAGGTCCTCGGCCTCGGCGACGGCATCCTTGAGGTCCTCTGGCGTGTGATACACTGAGACGAGGCCTGTGCCTTGCATCCACGCGCAGATCCAGGAGCGGGCGGCGTCGAGGCTGGTGGCATAGTCAGCGAGGACGGCGAAGACGGGGAGGACGGAGTCGATGCCGGCGGACTGGATAGCGGGGGCAGGATCCGCAGGCAGGGAGGGCTAGGAGAAGAGCGTGGTGATGGAGGAGCCATAGAGGAGGCGATGGTGGAGGAGGAGGGTGGGGAGGTGGCGGCGACCGTCGCCGTAGTTGAGGGCGGCTCGGAGCATGGTTGCAGTGGCAGAGGAGGCGGGGGAGGTGGGATTTGGGAATGGAGCGGTGCTAGGGCGAGGAGCTCAGGAGGATTTGAGGATTTGGGGATCGGGAGGAGAGGATAGGGGAGAGAGAGACAGCTGAGGAGGTGAGGGGGGCGGAGACAAGGGAATTGCTAGCTAGAGTAAAGGGAATAGGCAGCGACGCGAATGGGACGCAAATTATTTCAGTCGGTTGTTTATTAAAACCGGCTGAGATATTAACACTATCTCAGTCGGTTTTGTTATATGAACCGTCTTGGATACTATTATAGCCGGTTCGTTTTTAAAACCAACTGAGACGTCACATTATCTGAGCCGGTTAGTTTTTTACAGCCGGTTTTCATAGATGAAACGGCTGAGATTACATATTATCTCAGCCGGTTCATTGAGTACAGTCGGTTTTTTTGTACTAACCGACTGAGACTTGAGTTTTTACTGTCGGTTTTGCTTGCACTGGCTGAGATCAGGGGTCCAGGAAACCCTGTTTTGTAGTAGTGGCTGCAATTTCCATATAATAAAATTTTCCTTGGGATTGATAAAGGATTAGCGTGAGACCCAAACCCAAGGATTTCTTCCTGTTGTTTATTTTGGAAATGAAGAGATTGAGTTATAGTTTTCGGTTAGCACTGTGTTACTAATTAAAACAATTGGGTCCAAAAAGGCCATACATGCAAAAGGACAGCGATTCACTTATTCTCCGGTATGGATTTAAATTAAATGCTCTGTTTGTTTGCGTTAGAGCTCACTGACAAGCAGTTAGAGCTGGTCAGAACTGATAAACGGTTGGAGCTGGTCAGCTGGTGGACAGTAATAGACCCGTTTGGCAAGGGTACTTTTAGACGGCTGGTGGACTGGTAACTGGTGGTGAATGTTTGAAATTCCCTGACTGCTAAACATTTTGTTTAAGTGCTGCTTAAGCCGAGCCATTTTTTTGTTTGATTTTAGCATAAATGATATGTATGTGACCTTTTAAGCGCAAATTAGTTGGTTTTACATTATTAGTTCAAATGGTTCAGTTGAATGATGAATTATTGTATTTCAAATACTTAGAAATATTAAGGATGTCCCGTAGATATATACAGAAAATGATCCAAAAGGTGTTACAAGGTAAGCATGACAGGGCAATTTGAGGGAGATTACCAAACAAACTACCTTGCCAAGCAAAGCTATGACAGTTCTTGACTAGGATCCAAACACACCCAAAAATATGGCCATTCACTGCGTCATCAAACTGCATCCTAATTACTTGCACGTATCATCTAATTAGTATATCTATGGACTGAACAAACTAGAAAACTAATTTCTTGTGGCAAAGATGGCAAAATTATGAGAAAGAAGCCTAGATATTTCTGCATCTCCATGTAAACTAGATCTCAGTATTTACACGGAGGGATAACATGTCCACATAACAAGAAGAACACCATGCGATGCATCTGTTTGCTATAGATTCGAGAGGGACCAATTTACAGAGAGATACACATGCTCATATTGCGGCCGCTGGAGTTGCTCCGGGCAGCGGGACAAGTTAATCGACAGGAACAATAGTGGAAGTCTATCTGGTACGTGGAGGTCGGGTGCATTAGGAGGTGGATAATTTTGGCTGCTGCAACTTGAATCCAACCTGCTTGGTGGCGATGGCGGATGCTAGAGGTCGGGGGAGGCTCGTTTTCGGCCCACGCCGATGCCGGAGATGGCGGCGGTGGCAAAACTCTAGCCAGGCTCTCTCTCCCGTAGCCTCTCTCTATTGAGCTGAACGGGAGGTCGGGAGATGGAATGGCGGGGCTAAGAAAGGAGTGAGAAATTGAAAGGATTTCTTAATATATAGGCGGTGGCAGTTTTTCTGTAAATAAATTCAACTTGGATATAGTAGAGAAGGCGTGCAGTAGCTAAAGTGGGTGCGGGAAGCACCTGTTTTAGTGCTTCTAGCTCGTAATGTAAATTTGACAAGTGTTTTTTACAAGTACTTGTGAGAAGTTAGATATTTATTTGAGTTTATAGTTTTAGAGGGTTAAAAGCATCACAAGATGAAGTTCAAATCTAAGGGCCTGTTTGGTTGGGTTGTGGCTGTTGGAAAAGCAGCTGTTGGCTGGCTGGTTGGAAAAGCGGCTGTGGCTGTTAGCGGTTGTATAAAAAATTGTGCGTGTTTGGTTCGGCTGCGGCTGTTAGCTGTTGTATAATAAAAAAATAAAAAAAAGGAAAAAAAACTCTCTCTCTCATATGCTCTGCCTCTCTCTCTCTCTCTCATATGCTCTGCCGCTCTCTCTCTCTCTCTCTCCGCGGCCTCCTCGCCTCCCGCTCCGGCAACCGCCGCCGGCTCCGGCTCCTCCCCGGCATCCCAGTCCCACCCTCCTCCTCCTCCCCGGCGTCCCCGGCCTGCTCCTCCTCCCCGGCGTCCCCGGCCTGCTCCTCCTCGAGAACCCCGGCCACCCCGGCGGCCCAGCCAAACTCCACCGCCGCCGTCTCTGTAGCTGCGCCACTTCCAAACCCAAACCAAAACCCCACCTGAGATCTACGCATCTCGCCGCTCCACACCACCACAATCGCCACAGCAATGGCGGCACCGCGCCTCCCCTTCCTCCTCGCGGCCGCCGCGGCCCTCCTCGTCGGGCTCCCCTCCGGCTCCTCTCCTCCCCTCGGGTTCCCCTCCCCTCGGGCTCCCCTCCGGCTCCTCTCTGGCTCCTCCGGTCGGTGGCGGTGCCGTCGCTGCGGAGGAGGCGGGGACGGCGGAGGAGGCGAGGAAGGCGGAGGAGGCGGGGCCGTCGGAGGAGGCGGGGAAGGCGGGGACGGCAGAGGAGGCGGGGACGGCGGAGGAGACGGGGAAGGCGGAGGAGGCGGGGGCGTCGGAGGAGGCGGGGAAGGCGGAGGATGCGGGGAAGGTGAGGCCGGCGGATCCGCTCGCCCGTGGAGCTGCTCGGAGGCACGGGGATCTCGGTTTCGTCGCACGGGAGATTGCGGGAAGGCGGCTTCCCGCAATCGCTCCTTTCTCCACTTCAACGCCGAAGCCGCCGTTTGCAAAAGCTCTCCCGAAGCCGTCCTTTGGTTCAGCTGTGGCTGTTGGAAGGGAAAAGCTCCCCCAACAGCCCAACCAAACAGGGCCTTAGGTCGAAACTCAAAATAGGTACGTGTACAGTGTCAACTATTTGACACGCATCCGCTGTTTTGACTTTTCTCAACGAGAGATACTGCTGGTCCGACCGCGGAGATGATGAGGGTCCAATTGGACTGCCGAAAGTTTTCTAAAACAAACTGCTATATATTAATTTTCCAGCGTAATATATAAGCGATTACGTCGATTTTGCACCCCTAGACACCTAGACACCTAATAACCCCGTTGCAGAATTCCTGGCTAGCTTCACACCGCTAAGTTACCATGTAGAAATCAAAAGCTGTAATCTCGTGGTAGGGCCTGTTTGTTTAGGCCCTGTTTGGTTGGGCTGTTGGGGGAGCTTTTCCCTTCCAACAGCCACAGCTGAACCAAAGGACCGGCTTCGGGAGAGCTTTTGCAAACGGCGGCTTCGGCGTTGAAGTGGAGAAAGGAGCGATTGCGGGAAGCCGCCTTCCCGCAATCTCCCGTGCGACGAAACCGAGATCCCCGTGCCTCCGAGCAGCTCCACGGGCGAGCGGATCCGCCGGCCTCACCTTCCCCGCATCCTCCGCCTTCCCCGCCTCCTCCGACGCCCCCGCCTCCTCCGCCTTCCCCGTCTCCTCCGCCGTCCCCGCCTCCTCTGCCGTCCCCGCCTTCCCCGCCTCCTCCGACGGCCCCGCCTCCTCCGCCTTCCTCGCCTCCTCCGCCGTCCCCGCCTCCTCCGCAGCGACGGCACCGCCACCGACCGGAGGAGCCAGAGAGGAGCCGGAGGGGAGCCCGAGGGGAGGGGAACCCGAGGGGAGGAGAGGAGCCGGAGGGGAGCCCGACGAGGAGGGCCGCGGCGGCCGCGAGGAGGAAGGGGAGGCGCGGTGCCGCCATTGCTGTGGCGATTGTGGTGGTGTGGAGCGGCGAGATGCGTAGATCTCAGGTGGGGTTTTGGTTTGGGTTTGGAAGTGGCGCAGCTACAGAGACGGCGGCGGTGGAGTTTGGCTGGGCCGCCGGGGTGGCCGGGGTTCTCGAGGAGGAGCAGGCCGGGGACGCCGGGGAGGAGGAGCAGGCCGGGGACGCCGGGGAGGAGGAGGAGGGTGGGACTGGGATGCCGGGGAGGAGCCGGAGCCGGCGGCGGTTGCCGGAGCGGGAGGCGAGGAGGCCGCGGAGAGAGAGAGAGAGAGAGAGCGGCAGAGCATATGAGAGAGAGAGAGAGAGGCAGAGCATATGAGAGAGAGAGTTTTTTTTCCTTTTTTTTATTTTTTTATTATACAACAGCTAACAGCCGCAGCCGAACCAAACACGCACAATTTTTTATACAACCGCTAACAGCCACAGCCGCTTTTCCAACCAGCCAGCCAACAGCTGCTTTTCCAACAGCCACAGCCCAACCAAACAGGCCCTAAGTTCCTGCTGTTCTGAAACAATATTTTCGTTGCTCATCGCAACGGCACGCTCAAAGGAAAAACCTGAAACGAAACGGATCTAATAATGTCAAAGACTAATCTAATTTGGTTATCTCGACAGTTTTTCTCTTGACTGGCTTGCGTTCTGGGAGAAAGTGAAATTCGCGGTGGTTCAAGAACTTGGCTAATTCCAAGAATTTTCTCGGCAAGTGTCATTGTGTTAACTTGAGTACTTGACATAAAGTAGTACTTGAACTTGAACTAGAAGGATACAGATCGAGAGAAGTGCTAGCGAGGGAGCGAGTTCAGCAATGGATCCAGCACTAGTTCATACCGTCACTTCTGGACCTGTCAAGTTGATGCTAACTAGACAGGATCCTGGACTGTTCCACCGGAAGCTGCATATCACCGACGGTGAGGGCAGCCTCGTGTTTCGCACCGCCAGCGTCTGCCCCATCTTCAACTTCAGGCTCAGGACCGCGCTCACCGACGCGTTGGGGAACCATCTTATGCGGTTCTGCAGGAAGGTCTCTTAATTTCACCATGTTGATTGTTTCAAAAAGAAAAAAAAATCACCTTGTTGAGTTATCCAAGTACTTTCGGTAACAGCTTAATTATGCCTTTTGGTGAAAAAAGTACATAGAGATCTCCATAATCTCATTTCGAAAGTTAGAGCTTACACCTGTAGTATTGACGCTTCATTTGCTGTTTGCACTATCCTTTAGTATCCCCACTAGTGTTTATATTCCCATGCGTGGAGTTAATTGTCAGTGAGGGTGTTCTCACTCATGTACTTGTATATAAACTTGTGATAAACGGAATGCAAAGTGTGCCAGACCAAACCAATCTCTCCTACTCCGTTTTGTGTTTTCATATGCAGAGGATGAGTTCGCAACACGGATGAGAAGTTTTCAGAGGCGAAAGCTTTGAAGCAAACGACCTCATGTTCACCGTGGAGCAAGGCAAAAGGTTTCAGATCAATGTCACCATGAAGCTGTTCTTCGCACCAACTCGGAGAGCAAGAATGAGATTATCGCGTCGAGGGAAGCTTTCCCACAAGATCTCTGAAGGTTTACAAGTGAGGTTCTTCTCAGGTAGTTGCAGAGGTAAGGAAGCAAGGCAAGCTATCCGCTAGGTTCTGTGTGTGATGTTTCGCCGAGTTTGCAGGTTTCTCATAAGGTTTGCTTGCATTATTAGTGAGTGCAGATGGTCAAGGAGAGGCCTGCTTTCAGCATCAAAGGAAGGAGCTATGTGATATCAGTTTATCTCAATGAGGATCTCGCGCTGATCGTCGTCATTTTCGCTATCCGGCATGAGAAGTTCAGGATCAGAAGGATAAACCTGTACACAGCGGGTATCTCCCATGCTGTCAATGCTTTCACCGGGCTCTTCTAAGCACATCATATACTCAAGTAAAGTTCAGACGAGGGTGAAGATTTATTTTCTTGTTCTTCGTTGTTCCCGTTTATAAAGATTGCAATTGTATTTATACTAGCTTGTTTGGTGAAATGGTGCATGTTTCTTGTTTGATTTGTTTGCGTGTTTTATGTGGATATGCATGATACGAATAAATAATAATCGATAATTGGAAGATCTTTGCCATGGAATCGAACGAAGGGACTATTTTATTCTTTACTTCAGAGTTTATGCTATTCTTACGCAATGAATTGCCTTCATTGGGTTCAGTGCGGTGATTTGTATCTTGTATGTTTCCAAACTATAATGTGGGCTGAGGTCTGAGCTAAAGCCGATATTCATCCTTTTCCCATTTGCCAATATATAATCGGAAAGCAGACGGTAAAATCATAGCGGAATGGAAAAGTGGAACTTCACTGGAACTCTTCTATTTATGTCACTAGCAAGTGCGCACATGCACATGTTTTTCTTGTTATTTTTGCATGGACATGGAGAGCAGAGAAAAACATGTGGATATAATTTAGAAGAATTCCAGTGAAGTTCTATTTGTGTCACTAACATAATTTATTATATGTGGAACTCTTCTGAAAGATAATTATTACAATATCGATTGAGGATCAACTGTGTAACTGAAGTCAATTTATAAAAGCTCAAGGTAATTCATAAGCTATTGGATCTGATTTAGTGGATCGCTAAGATTATTTAGATTCTGTTAAACTCATATTTTCTATAATAATACAGATTTAGAAATAGATACTATAGTCCCTCCTTCTATGCCTTCTTCATTTCATGGCCAAGCACAAAAAGTGTTAGCCATGCGAAGAAAGAAAGAAAGCACGAACGATTTGAACTCTGTTGGAAAATTAGACAATTTCGTGATTAATTCCAGTAAATAATTCATGACTAAAACAAATATTAGCATGCATAGCTCTAGCATACTAGGTGAACAGAACAGCAGCATCACACATGCAACAGCAAGCATACTTAAAGACAGGATCAGATCACGGCGCACGTACTGATCGTTTGTAGATGAAGTAACCGTGGCTGTTGCAGAAGCGATGTTGTTGACGACGACGTTGGTGAAGACAGGTCGAAGCAGACGGCGGCAGAGACGACGGTATGCGGCACCGCCTGACTTGGATGGAAGACGACCCGTGGTGACGGATGTGAGCAGTCGCGCGTAGCGCTTCCCAAAAACCTAATTCGTCCTCTCCCGGTGCAGGATCACAAGGACGAGAGGTTCCGGAGACCTGCTCTCCCTCTCGCTGGTGCACGCCGGCGTTCGGGATGGAGTAGATTACTGTGGCGGCGCAAGTAACAAGAGGAGGCAAAAAACCCTAACTCGTTTTCGATCTGTTTTTGGCTGCCGCCGGTAAGTCATATATATAGGAGAGCCCACGCGGTCTCGTGTCGCGATCACGATCTAAACCGATTAGGTTTTCAGCACGTAAAACTTATCTAAATCGATTAGGTTTCCAATACGTAAACTTACCGGTCAAGCAAACAACAAACTTGTCTGTCAAGAAACCAAAAACTAAAACGGCAAAAGGAAACCGCGCTCCTGCAAGGTCACGGACCGGATTTCGGCGGACCATTCACGCGTATGTCGCACGCCCGCGCCCTTCGGCCCGGGCCCGTGCCCGAGCCCCGGCCAGGCGAGCGCGCGCGCGTGTGTGGTGCTTCCTTTCTCTCCTCATATCAATCACTAAGTGTGGTGGGGAGAACTCACTATATAAAGTGGTCTCCCACCTCTTCCACTAGCAATATGGGACTAAACTCTTGCACCACCTCTTGCCATTTATTCATGGGGCCTTTGAGATTTATTAGAAATTTTAGAAACTGCACATGGGCCAAGCCCATTAGTTCTAACAAACTCATCAAATAAAATGTTAACCGGTTCTATGTTGGTCCGTATGTACTCATGCTCGAAGGAACTATCAAATGATTTTCTTATTTTTCTAAAAACTATTCTGAATTAACATGGCCTGATGGGACACTTGTCCGTCAAGGGTATTTTGGTAAATTAATTTCCTTAGTATTTTTTGATTTTTTAAGACATGGAGACTATATAGTTCGTGATTTCTTTATATGTTGGAATTTGTACGTATTTTATAATTCCAAACACTTCTGTCATGGAGGCCTTCATTGTTTGTCTTGCAAATTTCGGTATTTTTTTCCTAAAAGAGATGGGCTCTTATAAAAGTTGGCCAACACATGAGCATCTTTGTGCAGAGTGGCCTAGCTTCCGCTTTTTCTAAATTAATACTATGAGAAAGTTCACAATATGATTCCTTATTTGCTCGGACTGCTCTTGCTTCTAAAATTGCACCCTAACAATTCGATGCAGCTTCAACGGTTAGCAGGAATCTACAGTGACGGAGGTTGACCAAATTCCAAGTGGGTGCCAAAAATCATAGACTTTTAGACCCTGTACAATGCAGTGCTTAGACAGGTGCCTCAGGAAAAAAACCTGATTTTTTTGTGAGAGGTGCTTAGACAGGTGCTTAGAAAGGGCGACAGAAGCAAAGTTAAGCACCCAGTGCTAGGCTGGTGGCTTAGGGTGATACAAGTGACAGATGCTTCAACCGGTGCCTAGCAAATAGTACTCCAAGAAGCACGAATAGTACTCCACACAATGCAGCGCTGCATTGGAGACAACAGGTGCTAGAGTAGGTACTACACGAATATTAAAGCAACTTAAGCACCCATATGAAGCACTCTGCATTGTAAGTCTGAGACGCCACGCTACTCTCTCTCTTTAAGCACCGGGCTATAAGCACCCTGCATTGTACATGACCTTAGTGTGTGTTTAGTACGAGTCTAAGTCTGTTGTATCATAAATTTATCAGAGTTTTGCTTGCCCATATTTTGGACAATGTTGGCAAGAAACATGTTAGCCCCCGGCATGGATTTTTTGCAGCTCACAAATTAAAGTATTTTCTATGAAAATTTGTAGATTAAATAGTGTATTTCAACACGTACGCATGTGAACATCTTTTGAATTTTACTTATAAATACACGCTTTGAATTTTTTAGAATAAAGAGATTACTGAGTTTAGGAAGTCTCTTTTGATGGATAGACCCTTTACACTTAGTTTGTGGTTATTGAACTATGTTATACTGAATTTATTAACTGTTGTGCAAAAATAGCTGTGAAAAAATTAACATCCTATTTGAAAAACTAAACTATAATCTAACTAACTCCTAAAATATAGCAAAATAAAAATACTAGACTTAGTTTTGTTAGCCGAGATGTGATTTTAACCGTCTTTTATACAGATTATACCAAAAGCAACTAAGTTAACAATAAAATATGTAAAATGATTCAACCAAATGGTACTATCATAATCCATGCAATGTCAAACCTAGCGCTGGTCGTAAATCCTCAACTCGAAATATGCTTAGGCTTGCCTTTCCTCCACTCTTGACAAACCGTTGACACATTAGTTTATATGTTGTAACGCCCTCTCAACTAACAAGAAACCGAACTATACATTCTTGTCTTACATGGGTTTTAGTCAGGTCATGCTTTAACTTGGCTCATCTTTTTCTTTGGGTCTGGGTCTCACACTAGTCCTTTATCAATCCCAAAGAGCTTCCTTTTTATATGGAAATTGCTCTCCTATAGTTTGTTTCTTCACCATGTTACCAGAACTATAAAATATATGTATGTTTGATGTTGATTGGCTTTAACTTTGTGGAAGAAACAA
Organism: Stipa capillata; assembly: GCA_019208055.1. NCBI lineage: Eukaryota > Viridiplantae > Streptophyta > Magnoliopsida > Poales > Poaceae > Stipa > Stipa capillata. The sequence goes on from JAGXJF010005897.1 coordinate 199,958, forward strand.
CCAAGTCTCTAACAAGGACTTTGGATATTTCTTACTTCTTAGTTTTGGTAACATGGTCATTTCTTCTCTAAGAAACGACTTTACTCTCTCCTTATTCTCCCATCCATATCATGAAAATGCTGATGTGACAACCCCTAAGAAATGACTGACAAGGAAGGCAAACACTACTACACATACACTTATCACAATGGATAAAAACATCATCACAGATGATCATTTAACTTGTCTGTGAAATTTCGTCTATGATAACAAAATTCATCACAGACGGCGATCGACCTGTCTATCATAAGCACATACCACAGACGGTTCTAGGTTCAGAATTGTTTGTGATATAGTTCTTCGGCACAATAAAAATCTCGTCTTGTGAGCTCATTGTACCCCTACTACCCACCCACATCCCATCCACCTTGTTCTAGTTGGGCACCACTTCCACCCCTGTGACACCCTCCATGCCACCACCGACCCACCGCATTGGCTTATGGCCGAGGCCGTCCAAGGAGTGGATCTGGTGACACCAGTGAGCACGAGTAGGCGGCGCTGCGTTGTCATTGGCCCTCCAGCCTTGATCAGCGTCATCGGCAATGTCACATCCACGAGCAGTGCGAAATTGTCGTGCGTCACGTTGTCATCGGCCCATTCGGTTGGAGTGTCTTGGAGGAAGGGGAAGGCCGCTAGGCAGCGTAGTGGGGGAGGGGAAGGAGCACCGCCGCATCACCATGCACCACATCATTGTTGGCCCATTCAGCTAGAAGGGGAAGCCTACCGAGCAGCTGGAGGAAGAGGAGAGGCGCAACAGATCCATAAGAGGAAGGATAGATTGATGTGCATGTGTGAGGGCGGGGGCCTCGGGCGGCGCTGCTGAGGGTGGAGAGGTCGATGAGGGTGGCATCTGTGATGTTTTAGTTATTATAGATAGTGTTTTTGATCTGTCTATAAAAAATCATTTTTGATAACCGAATGTGTAGTACAGTAGTAGTGGAAGGCTATTCTTACTTCAAATTCCATTGGCAGATGCAACCTTTCGTATTTAGATTTCAGAGACAGTTAATGGATTCAAGATGGCAGATGTGACCTCTAGATTGGAATGGAATCTGCGACGCATCTGATCGAGACATTTTATTTTAGTGCCAGGGGCAGCTCTAACCAAAGGTACATGAAGCACTGTCTTGCCAATAGATAAGGGTTGTCTAATTAGTGATGCCTTTCTCTTGCATTTTGACTTGATGAAAATCTTCTCTTCTTCTTTAAGAAAACCTTCTCCTCTTTATTTTTTCTTAGGGTATTCTCCCTTTTATCTATTCTACAGAAAACGACTTTAAACGCAGAGAAAAAATATGGGTAGGCCCATACAACGGGCAAAGTGCCCAGTGCAAATTTGTGTGGGCTAGGCCAGGCAGTGTTTGCAGCTAGATCGGGCCAACGATATGCAATAAAAGTAGGCCGGTAATGATGCCATGAAAGTTCTCGGTTTTAGTTGAAAGTTCCTCAATATTAGTTGGAAGTTTGTTAAAATTAGTTGAAACTTTTCGGATGTCAGTTGAAAGTCTATTAAAATTAGTTCAAATTTCTAGATATTTGTTTGAACGCCTCTAAATCTTATTGAAAGCTTCTCTTTTTTTTATGGGAAAGTACTGAATCCTAGTGGTCTTGTCTCAAGTTAGTTCAAAGCTTATGATTTTTTGTTCAAGTTGTTGCATTTTGTTGTTATTTTTAGCGGTATCTAAGGGTAACCACTCACCAGTGCCATGTTATTAGAAAGACGAAGAAAGACAGTGGCAGCCTTGAAGAGGGAGAAGGAAGCCCAAAAGGGAAAGTATGGGAGGGTTCTAAGTGTGGGGACGGGTTATCGGAACTAACCGTCCATGATCGGCCATAAATTATAGCTACATCCAGCTAACAGAGCATTTCCCTCCGGTAGAAAATAGAAAGATAGCTCACACTCACACGGCATTAGTGTATATATACCGATGGACACCTGCCATCTTGTTGAGAACCGACGTCCCTTGCCGAAGAGACGCGACTGTTAATCAATTAATCAACCGTCATTAGCAGTTGCTAATGATGCTTCAAACAACAACTGCCATCTCTTCAGATTGTATATATATGTATCAAACATCAATAAGGAATACAAGAGAATCATTTGTTCATTGTCCAGACTCTGTCTCAATCTATTTTCTAACACGTTATCACACACGCTGCTCTCCAGAGCATCTCTTCCACAGAAACAAAAACAACAGAGAAGAAAGGAAAGAGGTTAGCAACATGCCTTTCTTCCAGATCTTTTTCCCTTCTGTCGAGGCAATGGAGGCGGCAACGTTCCACGACGCAATGCAACACAGAACTATCGCGCAAGAGCTCAAGTCCGTCGCCGACAACTCACTGGTCTCCGTCGCCGATGACTCGCTGGTCCCTGTCGCTCGCACCACGGTGGTCGTCTCCACCGATCTCATCGGCATCGCAACCGCCACGAACACCATGGCCACCAACCGGGCTTTGCCCCGGCGTCTCAGTCAACGGCCACCGCGCCAGCACCTTCTTTTTCACCGCCCACCATCCATCCCCGACGCCATCCCGGTGCTTGGAATCCGACGAGCCTTGGGCTCCTGAACGGGATCCATGCCGCCAACCGCTCCTCCGACGTGGAGGTGTACACGCCGGAGTAACGGATGGCAGTACGAGGGAGGTGGTCAGCGGCTCGGCTCCGCCGCGGTGCAGCTCGGCGGGCAAGGCGGAGGCTTTGGCACGGCCTGGCTCCGGCTGCGGCGCGGCGGCTCCGGCGCGGTGCAGCTCGGCGGCAAAGGCTGATGGCCCGGCTCTGGCTTCGGCTCCGGTGCGGTGCAGCCCGGTGGCAAAGGCTGACGGCACGGCTCCGGCTCCGGCTCCGGCACAGCTCGGCTCCGGCGGAAGGGCAGCGCCAAGGTGGCGGCGGCGGCAGAAATGGGTGGTGGCGGCGGTAGGGATAACCCTAACCGCAGCCCCACCACTTCTTTGTCCCCCACGCACGGGCCTTCAGGCCGGCCCACGGGCCACCCCCCAGCGCGCACCCCTGGTGGGCCGAAAAGGCCGCCTGGGCTTCGGCCCGGGTTGTCTTAGCCCACCAGCGGGTAAGAGAAAAAAAATCTGCACTGCTGTTTTTGCAATTTAGCTCCTACATTTTTAGGCAATTGCAAAACAGCCTAAAGTGCAGTTTAAATTATTAGTCTATTTGATAATTTCTGTATTTCGTTGTATTGTAACTATATTACAGACCATGTTTGTCTAGAAATTCAATATATGTCCAATGTGTTTTGCCCTTTTAGCATTCCCTATGACATATAGTTGTTTCCATTTTGCAATTAAACTCAATTTTCTTGCAACATATTTAGTAATTCGCCTAACTAAGTCCATTGATTTAATCCATGGAATTACATATGCAAAATCATATTAATGTGTCTACCTCCATATGATAATTGTGAATCACAAGGTAAATGGACAAGGAATCTACTGTACGATTGCAGATTATTCCCCATTTGCTGTAAGGTCTACGTTATGTCCATATCGACATAATGATTACCTTCAAAGTACTCTTCCAAATATTCCAATTATAGCATAATACAAGGTAATAGAAACATAAGCATCTACTGACACTCGTCAAATTATGCTACCTATTGCTACAAGATCTACACCATAATTGGTGATTATCTTCAAAAATGTTATGCTATATAACTTGAGGTCTACACTTCATATTTCAAGCCTTCACTTGAATTTTTTAAAATTTTACACAATTATTACAACATAACCATGACGATACTTTAATTTACTCATAAGTAAATTAATCGAATCTCTGGTCTTAAATTCCATGTAGATCAAGATGGCCAAAGAATTTGAAGAGCTTGCGCTCGACGGTCACAACTATCCTACATGGGCAATGGATGTTAAGGTCAGCCTTGCGTCCCGTGGGATTGTAGCGACACTCAACGCTCCTATTGAGGGAATACAACCGTTACCAGAACATCAACAATATTCTGCTTTATACCTTATAAGGCACCATATCCATCTGGACCTCAAATCCGAGTACCTGATGGAAGAAAATCCATGCACATTATGGCAAGTACTTAAATCAGATACGAACAGCAAAAAGCGGTTATTCTTCCCGAAGCCACTCACGACTGGGTACAACTTCGACTTTAGGACTTTAAGTCCATTGAAGACTATAACCACGCTGTTCACAAGATCTATTCTAAGTTACGCTTCTGCGAGAAAGAACCCTCTGAGGCAGATAAGATTGAAAAAAACCTTATCAACAATGCTTCCATCTGACCGGATCTTGCAGCACCAGTATCGCGCTAAAGAATTCCAACTTTACTCTGAACTTATACATGTCCTCTTACAAGCGGAAAAACATGATGAGCTCACTCTAAGGAACCATCATCAGCGCAATGTTGGCACAGCCCCCACTCCCAAAGGTACATTATAACGCTCAGAATAACAACAATTTCACTGGCTCTCCCAAGCGCCAACAGCAGAACTTCAAAGGAAAGCGCAAGCGAAGCTGGAAGAAACAGCCACATGCCATGGACAAGGGGAAAGGTATTGAAAAGCCAAAATTTGATAAATCTCAAGTATGTCAAAGTGTGGATGCTACAAGCATTCCACCAAAAGTGTCGCACCCCTCGACACCTGTTGATCTATACCTGCAATCTATGGGACGCAAGAACAAACTCAACGATCAAAATTTGAAACACACTTCAACCTTCAAACTGACAAGTTAAAGGAATCAGCTGTTCCACTGCAGTTCTCCCAGAACCCAAGGACAACCAGCATTTCCAACAGTCCGAAGATCCTCTGAACACGGAGAAAATGATCATTGAATTTGTTTCGAATGACATGTTTGGTGACTTCGAATAAGTCCCCCCCACTCCACCAAGCTATCATAACATCCACATGATATTATTATGTTGTAATAAGTTAATTGACATGTTGTCCGTCATATTGTTTAAAGACAATATTGTAACAAACATATTTATTGTTGTTGTTGTTGTCATCGTATATTGTATATCACAATAATGTATCAGCACATTGGTACAAATATATTTGTATGTATTTTATATATCTGATAAAGATTTATATACTGGAAATCATCAATTCTATATATAGATTTCTATGGAGTCATCCGAGGAAAGAAAATATGTGCCTTGTGGACTCCTGTACCACAAACTCTATACTTAGGGAATTAAAATATTTCCACTCTTACTAAGAGAAAAGAAAAAATTTAACAATCGCTGGACGTGATGATATAATTGTTGACTCTGCTCGGGCCACAATTACTATCCTATGGGTACTCAAGTAATAATCGTGATGCTTTATTTATCTCGATTCAAATTGTACCTTACTAAACTATAGAGATATCCGTCAAAATGGTTTCCATATCAAAACCTGTGATGACAACAAAGAGGATATCTTTCTCTTTACCATATACAATGGATATGGCAAGTGCATTCTCTCCTTATCGTCAAGATTGTACTACACATACATCAACCCGTAGCACATGTTGCGTACAAATAATTTTCCAGAATGTCATTACATTCCAAACTTGGCTTACTCGCCTTGGTCATCTCGGCATGGGGATGAAGCGAAAAATTATCAGCAATTCCATTGGTCATGACTCAAACGATGCTAAATTTTGACATATTTGGATTTTATGTGCACTGCATGTACCATAAGGAAGCTAATTTTAAGGCTCGCGCACCTTAAAACCCAAGCTGGACCACTCAAATTCCTTGAACGCACCAAGGCAAGGCAAACCATTGACTGGATCATTCAGGTATTCCTTGGTTCTAAAAGACACATCTACACGATGGTCTCACATGTGCCTTTATCCACATGAAACCATGCATGATCTCATTATCCTGAACATCGAATTCAATCAATTCGAATGGACAACGCTGCAGAATTATCCTCACGTGCCTTCAATTACAATTGTATGGCCTTGGGATTGTAGTTCAACACTTTGTCCTATATGTCCACACTCAAAATGGTTTGGCAGAATTCCTTATCCAAAGAATTAAGCTCATTGCACGACCCTTACTTCAAAATTGCAACTTACCAACTTCACATTGGAATCATGCAGTCTTATACACTGCTGACTTGGTTCAATTGCGACCAAAATTGCACATCATAGTTCTTCCCCTCTATGATTAGTACGTGGAAATCCACTAGTATTTCCCATCTGTGATAATTCGGTTACATACTGATATCACCACCCCGGCATACATCAATGGCCCCTAACAATATATTTGGGATCTATGTGAGAATAACTGTATTTCCGTCATACCTCAAGCCCCTCACATGGGGAGTTATTCAAGACCAGTATGATCATACCATAAGGACCATTTCTAGGCATTAGGGGGAGATTCCAAGTACCAGACAGAATGCCAGGAAATTAGTTGAAATGTCCAAGACATTTTCTCTGCCTCAAATCTACGTACTCAAAGCTCTGAACCTCATGTTCAAAAATTTGCAACACATTGCAAATAGCCTGCCAAATTTATTTACTGACTACAAAGGTGTCACAAATCCTATAATCCTGCAGAAATGCACCAAAAAGAGAGTGGAGGTAACAACAAAAACCGCTCAACTCCCCGTTCAAAGTAATAGGGGGAGAAATACGGCCACACGTCAGGATTCAGCTTCCTACAAGCAACAAAGGATATCGAGGCCTCCGAATCAGTAAATGCAAGTCAACTCCACGTTGACAGACACCTAATGGGTAATATACAACCCGGTGGATGGGCAACCCTCCACCAACCCAGCTCAATAGTGCACACAATGACTGGGACAATCGGAAAACCAGACTCAACCACATTGGGAAACCGCGAACAGTAACCAAGGGTAAACGATATTTCCATTAACTATATACATATATATAGATTCTGGAGAAACATATACCGGAAGTCTATAATTTGTCGACATACATTTCTCAAATAGATTGCAAACACCTTCCAAATGATTCAGATCCAAGACCATGGCCATGGCAAAGTGTGAACAACACTCGGACTGAACTCAATCGAAGGATGCGATCCAAGTAGAAATAACCTTGCTCAATAAAAGGAAGGTATTCACAAAAGTAATACCTACACCAGTTTTCTTCCTAAAACGGAATGAGAACAGCGAGATGGTGAGACACAGAGCGAGTCTTGTAGCAAAAGAGTTCACGCAGATACCCAAACATATTCTCCAGATGTGGAATCTCTTTCCGATACTTTATCTTAAATGGCAGTACAAATCATCTATCTTTGCAGTTGATAGATGTAGTGACCATATCTCTTTATGTGTCACTTGATTCAGTCATATAGGTTCCCCATGGATCACAATGTTGAATCCAAACACAAAACACAACATATATTATGTAAAATCAATAACTCACTACATGGCTTAAATTAGTCGGAACATATTTGATACAACCGACTTAGTGAGTTCCTTATACAAAGGGTTACTCCTACAATGATGATTATCCACGCGTGTTCAATAAGAAATCATCTACAGGATTTTGTATTATCTCAGTGTATGTTGATGAACTATACATCATTGGCAACGCACAAGATATTAACGATGCACGTGATCATCTAAAAGACAGAATTTGAGATGAAGGATTGGGTAATACCAAATTTTGCTGGGATTACAACTCAAGTACCTTCACTCATATGTTGTGGTACACCAAGCTGTCTATATCCAGAATTTATTGGAGAATTCAATATGGACAGATTTATCCATCCAAAACTCTCCTGGTTGTTCGATCTCTAGACGTAGAGAACGATCCTTTTTAAACCATGAGACGGTGAAAATGAGATATTGGGACCCAAGGTTCCATATCCTAGTTCCAGACCCACCAAACACAATTGGTTGGAAGTGCAGAATATCTTTCGATATCTCCAAGGCATGAAATATCTTGTCATATTCTTTCAATTTTAGAATCTGGACTCCAATATCATCGGATACATTGATTGGATCCCCACTATGTCAGATCACAGACAAGTTTTGTGTTCCTACTCGGTGTGATAGCCATCCCATGGAAGTCTTCTAAACAGACCCTAGTGGCAACATCCACCAATCATTCTGAAATATGAGACATCACGTGTACGTGTGTGGCTCCGCAGAATGATGAACCACATACAGCAATCATGTGGAATTGATTCTATTGAATCACCAACCATTATCTCCAAGATAATGTTGCTTGTGTTGCTCAGATGCAAAAGGGTAACATAATGAGCAATATCACTATATTGCCCATCTTGCAAATTAGATCATGCGGTAACCTCGCTGATTTATTCTTAAAGTCTCTACCAACTTCAAACATTTCTATAGTATGTTAATGTAATTGGTATGCAAGGACTTCGAGATTTGCAAGGATCAGGGCGAGTTACTCTCTGATTATAACCTGTTCATACATCATATTGCACTCTTTCCCTTTATGAGTTTTCTCTCAAGCTTTCTCATGAAGGTTTTTAATGAGGTAATATCACACAAGGTTATATGTCGTATCTTCTATTTTCCCTACCGGGGTTTTTAAAGGAGATATACAAGACATACCTATTGTTCTCTAACTCACTTATGGGTTTTTCCCTTAACAGGTTTTCCTCATGTGAGTTAACAAAGAGACAATAACCATTATATGTTGTATTATTTTCTCTTTATTTTTCACTGGGTTTGAAGGAGTTTTAGCAGCATATCAACTTCACTCATATTTTTTTCACAGGGTTTTTAGAGGAGTTTTTCTAGATGATCTTTATATACAATGATGTAATTGATCAGGAGGAGTGTTGAGAACCAACGTCCCTTGCCGAAGAGATGCGACTGTTAATCAATTAATCAACCGTCATTAGCAGTTGCTAATGACGCTTCAAACAACAACTGCCATCTCTTCAGATTATATATATATGTATCAAACATCAATAAGAAATACAAGAGAATCATTTATTCATTGTCCAGACTCTGTCTCAATCTATTCTCTATCACATCTCACTTGCTAGCAGGCTCAAAGGCATCAGATCTGGGGCACGAGCATGTTGGCCATCCGATCACATAATATATTTATATATGGGATGCCGCTATTTCCGTGCACCCCTCTTGCCTCTTGTTCCATAAGCTATGTGCTCCACTTCATGCCACGTCACTGCTTCAACGGGGAATTAGTATCCGTGTTTGCCGTGCTCCTCTAGCTAGGGACGTTGCCCTCCACCAAGCGTACCTTCATCAGTGCCAACCGTTGTTCCCTTGTGTACCACAAATGTACAAATTTAACAACCAAAAGTTTGATTTGTAGTTGAAATTCTTTAAAACTTCCGCTTGAAAGTTGGTTCAAAATTCAAATTTGCAGTTGGGACTCGCATCAGGCGCAGTAGCTTAGGTCACTCCCAATGCATTGGCTCTTAGCGCGTTATCCTAGGAGGTGATAGAATTTTAGAGACAATCATCCCAATGCATTGTCCTCTTAAGTGTTGTATCTAAGAGGGGTTTTTATTTAATTGTTTTAGGGATCCTATTTGCATTTCAATATTGTGGCCTATTTGTGGTATGTACTAACACATTCATGTTTGACACACATACACAAGGATGAATATATGAATTTAAAATTTAATGGTGTCCATAATAAAATGTGAATACATTATCATGAAAATATATCAAATATATTCGGGGCTACATGAATCACTCATGAACATAAGCCATTTTGGCCCAAACTTTTCCCAACATGCTCAACCAAGTCTTTTCCCAAACATGCTCCACCACATAATATATGACGCATGAGTTCATATAGCTCAATATATGTTTCTCGTTGTGCTCAGAAGATTCCACCTTTGCAATCTGTTATAAGAGATAAGGATCAGGTATTCTGGGATATGAGAATATGAGAATATAAAAGTGAGAGAAGCGCTATCTAAAGTAGAGCATACCTCAACCTCCTCGAGGAAATAACATCGATTCCATACTCGCCAATGCCCTCGCACGCGCAGCCTTTGCATTCTCATCCATCACACTTGTGTTGGCTAAAAGCAGATTCTGATAAACTTCAAGCATCTTCGTCTCCTTAGCGAGCTTTGCCGTTTGAAGCCTCTCAGTTGACAACCGCTGCTGGCTTTCTATGACCTTTTGGCGCTCTTGCTTAGATGTGGCCTGAACCTCGATGAACTTGTCCAGTTTATCCCCAGCGCCGTCACAACCTCCGGGGCCTTGCGTTTACCATCGCGTTCAGCCTTAGCTGTATGGCGACCAGGCGGGCGCTTCTCACCATTCACATCGAGACCATGTGATGTCACATTGATCCCAGTCGCCGGACTCTTCTCTTCTTCTCCGTTTAATTTCGCCACTAAAGCCAGCCATTTTCCATTGTCCTTTAGAATTCTCCACATAAGTAGATGTGAGAAAGATGTGCCTTTGTTTGCCTCATACTTCTCCAGGGCCATTGCTTGAAGTTGATCATCTGAATAACCACTTCTATACACTTTAGTGACAGCACAATACTCGCCATGGAAAGAATTGATCTTTGCCTTCACCTTATGAAAATATTGCTTGAGTTGTGCAACATCTCTCTTCCGATGACTTGGCGTGGTACTATTGTAGGTAGCAGCAATGTCATTCCAGTACTTGTCAATCTTCTTGTTATTCCCGTCAATGGGATCATTTGAGTTTTCCAACCAAGCGCTTGCCTAAATTGGGAAATACAAATTAGTTGTGCCAAACATGCAAATCAGTTCAAAAGCGTAGTATCATAATTTCAGCACGAGGCAGTAAACTCTTACCAATCTCCTCTCTTCCTCCGCTGTCCAAGACAAACGCTGCGCGGTCCTGGGGGGCTCTGGATCCTCTTCAAGATTGACGACAAGTTTTCTCTTTTGGAAGAACCTCTAGCTGGTGGAGCCATTTTGGCCGAAGCCGGCTGGGATGATGATGGAATCCCTTTAGTGTGCGGTGGTGGTGGCGGTGTCGAGAATGAACCCAATTGCGAGGGAACACCAACAAAATGGAAATTTTCCATACTAGGCTGTCCATGTTGGAGAGGGGAAAAATTCGATGGACGAGGCATTGGCGGGAATGGCGTGGTTTGTGGATTGTGTAATAAATTTAGGAAAGCATCGGTGTGTGGGTATACATCGGCCTGAAATAATCAACAAGCAGAAAGTAGCAATGACTCATGAGAACTGCAAGACATCTCTGCGTATACAAGCAAGAGAACTGTAAGTTCTTGATTCAATATTTGTTTAGAGGCTATTTGGCTAAGGACTAGATAACAGGAAAAAAATCACTATTCTATTTTTTTTAAAGATACTCTGAACACTTAACTTTCAACAAGGAAAAAAGAAGCTGGCACCTAAAAAGGAAATGGTACAGATCCTGACCAATTAATTAATTGGTACTGGACTAGACCATACAACAGCTTTAAAGGTGGATATAATTTTATGCATTGAAGGTAGAACAAAGCTTTCTAGCAGGTTTGAAGCAAGCAATGACATATCATATTGTGTGGACAATCATGAATATTAGATACAGTACTCACAAGTACTTTTATGCTTATTAACTGAAGGAACATCACAAGATACAATACCAGGGTTTGTCATCATCAGCAGTGTTAACATTTTAAGATATCACTGGCAATTCATTTGTGGCCCAGGATATAAGAAATGCATTCACTGACAAAGATTTCTTTGGCCACAGCAGAATTTTTCCTCTTTCTATTTCATTATTTCAGTTTCATCAGCACAAGTGGGGATCACTTGCCAGCTGCTGGGATTGACAGGCACCCAGCTGCTGGGAACCATATTTAGCACACCTTTCACAAGTTCACCACAATTAACCATGTATATAAGATTGTTAAACTAGAAAATGAAGACATTGACATAGTAAAGTACATCATCAAATAAGAAAATGAAATGTATGTGGTGCTCACTCCCTGCTGCTGTCCATCGCGCGGAGTGGAGGGAGGCGGCCTGCTGCTGTCCATGCGCGGAGGAGCCGGAGGCGGGTGGCGGGCGGAGGAGGCGGGGCGGGCGGACGGAGGAGCCGGAGGGAGGCGGCCTGCGCGGCGGGCGGAGGAGCCGGAGGCGGGGCGGCGGACGGAGGAGCCGGCGGCGGGGATTGCGGGTGGGCGGAGGAGCCGGAGGCGGGGCGGCGGGCGGAGGAGGCAGGGCGGCGGACGGAGGAGCCGGCGGCGGGGATTGCGGGTGGGCGGAGGAGCCGGACGCGGGGCGGCGGGCGGAGGAGGCGGGGCGGCGGACGGAGGAGCCGGAGGCGGGGCGGCGGGCGAGGAGCCGGGGCGGCGGACGGAGGAGCCGGAGGCGGGGTGGCGGGCGAGGAGGCGGGGCGGTGGACGGAGGAGCCGGCGGCGGGGAGTGCGGGTGGAGGAGCCGGAGGGAGGCAGCCTGCGCGGCGGGCGACGAGCCGGAGGCGGCCTGTGGGGCGGCGGTCGATGCCGATGGGCGGCGGAGTGGCGGGAACGGAGGTGGGCAGCAGCGCGCCCGTGAGGAAAATGGAAGCGCCGCGCACCGCACTGGATCGGGTTTTCGCCTAGGACGTCGCGCGAGAGCCATTTCCTAATTAGGAGTCGATCGCGTTCTCTCTCTTCCTTAATCTTGGTGCCACGTCAGAATCTGATTACGTGGAGGAGCTAAGAACCGGTCCAGCGTGTAGCATTGGGAGTGACCTTATTTGGCTGCAGCATAAGTAGTACTAGCATCTAAACCAACCTTCGGATACCAATCAAACGTCCCGACAACCTGACGAATCGTCTTCTTCCTTCTTGCCGTCAAGTTCTTCTCATCTAACTCATCCACAAGTTAGTCATCACACGTTGGTCGTTTTCAAGGGCCAAGAACATGTTGGTTTGCGACACATGGGAGATGACAGATTGGGGTTATTGATGGAAAAAACGTGCATTTTGCGAAATAGAAGCTTAATTAAAGATATGGTTGTATGGTAGTTTTAACAGCAAATGTGTAGCTCTGCATAGTTCACTCAAAACAATGTGTCGAAAAGAAACATGACCCAAAAATCTAGTAAATCCCAAGCACCACCAGGCCGGCTAGCAATTTTGTCCCGGAGGTTCAAGATAGAGAATTTTTTTTGTGGAGACGGGGTGCAAACCCGCGGTTGTGCAGCCCCGCCCCCGATGGTAGACGCGTGGATAAAGCTGTGATCGAACGGCCCGGCTCCCCAAAACGCCAAGGGGCACGCCAGACCCCTTGGCGTTTTGTTAGCCGCGCAAACACCGGGGGACGTGGCGTTCGGTGCTTCGCACTCGGGGAGTGCGACGCTTGGGGGGCAAACGCCAGACCCCTTGGCGTTTTGGGGAGCCGGCCGTTCGATCACAGCTTTATCCACGCGTCTACCATCGGGGGCGGGGCTGCACAACCGCGGGTTTGCACCCCGTCTCCACAGAATTTTTTTCCCAAGATAGGCCAACTTTTGGGAAAAAGACTACAGATTCGAGGGCTAGCATCTCCCATGTAATAGAAGAGTTTATTCTTCTGGAGTTATGTTCTTGTATGCACTCAACCATTCTAAAAGTTCTTCCAAGAAAAATAACATAAATGTTATTTTACCATTTGTTCAACCGCAAAGGTGATAGGGAGGAGAAAGTTGGTGCACATCTTGTTCCGCTGGAGGAAGAATAATCAGAGGTCGTTGTCCGTGTCGATCAGCTAGTCTGGTCGGCTCCACCAAACAGAACAGAAGAAACCAAATGCTAGCTGTACTCTCTGACCAAAATTTCCGTCTCCTCTTCCTCTTCTCCGTCTCTTCCACCCTTCCTTGAATCCTTCGTCTTCCCTTCCTACCCCGTCTCCTTGGCACGTGTACCTCCTCGATCCTCAAGAAACGCCTTGCTCGCTTGCTTGCTCTTGCCTTGTTACCGTCGTACGTGTTGCTTCTGTCCATGGACCGCACAAACGCCGGGTACGCTACCCCGGCGCCGCCCGTGCCCACCGCGGCGCCCGTCGTCCCGGTCGATCTCATGGTCGTCAAGAAGCGCCTCGGGGGCGGCGGCGACATGGCGGTGCATGACGCGTCCGGTGGCCTCGCGTTCCGCGTTGCGGCGCCGGCGGACGGTGGCGGCAGAGGCGGCGGAGGGAGGGCGCTCCTCGACGCCGCCGGAGGCGCTCTGGTCACCGTCAGGAGCGGCGAGGTGATGATTCCAGCTTTTGGATCTTTTGTTTGGTTTGTTCCGAGAGGTTGCATCATGAGCAAAATTTACTTGGTTTCTTCCCATAAGTAAATACACACACAAAAAAAACTTGGCCTGTTAACTGGATCAGTTCTAGTGCGTGTTAAAAAAAAATCTAGACTGGAAATTTCAACGTCAACTATGCGGTGCTCAATATTGAACTGCTAATGCAATAGGTTGAAGATTGCTTGTGCTGACTTAATTCTTCTTAACTGCATTGTTGCAAAAATGTTTCACTTGCAGGAGAGTTTGGGGGAGCATACAAGCACTTCCTGACAAATATCACACGTAGTGTTTGATCATGACAAACTTACATATCAAAATTGTTAGTGCAGAATTGCATAGACAGATAAAAGAAAAGAAACTATTAGTGTACACAATGCTGCTATAAGTCTATAACATAACGCGGTACTGTGTTGATGTGCAATACTTGACGTATTTAAGGATGGTACTTTTTGAGCTTTATGAACATGATATACTACATTTGTAATGTTTGCCTTAATAATTCGCCATATATCTCTCATGTAATGCATATCGTAGTATTTCACTAAGTGGCGTATTATCTTTCTAGGGTGAGTGGCAGCCTTTAAAGGATTAGTTCGGAACAGAGAGACATCATTTTTACAGCAAAGTAATGTCTGCTTCTTCAAGCGTAAGGAGGTATTTGTTTTCGTCCCACCAAGAAGCACACTTGAAGATCCAAACCAAGCTACAGGCTCGTAGGAAATCCGTGCCGAGAGCGTGCACAATTATAATGGGAAACTCCATTGTTGCTCAGGTAATATGGAATTTTTGGATTAGCGTGATTCAGTGATGACAAGTATTTGTTGTCTAGTGTATCAGTTGGCCTCCTGGTCTGAACTTTATACACGTTCTGGTCTATCAGACTATCACTAAAACTGTCAATTATCACTTTGTGCAGACAAATCTCCTGTACAAACTCAAGAAGGCTGTCTATTCAAGGCGCAAGTTTAGAGTGACCATTTATCCAGGAAATGATAACATTCTCATTATGGCAATGATTATGACCTTTTTTGTGCAAAAATGACAGTTAGGATGAGTGCCCACAGTGGTTTCAGAAAATTGACAGCTAAATCATGTATGCGTTCTCACTCTGAGGATGATTTACTTCATTCTTCTGTCACTCACCAATTGTTCTTACTGAACCCACTGATGTTGTAAATATTTCATTGTTGTGTAGTTTTAGGACATACTACGATGAAACACAGCTTTACCATCTGATTAAAATGGTAGTCGGGAAAGCATCCTACTGCTTAATAGTAGTCTCTGTTATACAGCAAAATTTGTGCATATTATTTACCATAAGTCTATAACCAGATATTCCTGATGAAGTTTTTATGAGGATTCTTGGAACAAATGTTTTCTATCCTAGACATCTGGTTGTTGCGAAGGGCAGAGCCATGGAGCATATCCTAAGCTCACCAGCCGTACTGAACTAGTGAACTTCCTCTGCATTTCCTTTTGTAAGAGTGGTCGTTGTTCAATTCTTGTTTCTCTAATGCAATGACTTCACTACTTCAGAAGCAAGAGTTCTGCATCTCATACATCAGCAACATTTAAGAGGGCCTTCAGCACCCCGCATGAGAAACATTGTTCTGTAATCTTCTAGAACTTGCGATGATATTCAGCAGGATAAATTAGTTCAGGACATGCATCCAGAATTCCAGATAACTCCTAAATTTTACTGTCTCCGGTTATCTCTGTGATCCATGTATGATTTTGATCACGAATGCAAATTTGACTAATTTGATGGAGTAAATCAATATCATTGCGCACATGCAGCTCCTTTCCAGGCTTAGAAAGCAAGCAGTATCAGTGTTGTTTCATACCTCTTGAGAAAAATACATAAATATACCCGTTAGTAAATTGATGATGTTTGAGATAATATGCACGATCCAGCGTGCAACTTTGATGATTATTCTTATAAAAATTATTATGATGTCCCGCAAAATTGTGTGGAAATGTTTTTAGTCTTTAAGCATCTTATTTTTTTTGTACTCACATATATATGTATTATTATGCCATTTGCAAGAATACCTGATTGACAACCGGGTGTGTTGTTTGTATAATTGTACGTAATATTAGATCAATACGTACCCATAGGATTCAACATGTCATGACATCAAATTCTGATTTTCCGTGTCATCGACTACTCGTTTGCACAGTAAACTTGAGGCGCACCTGGTTGACTGCTGGGTCAGCCAGGTGTGCACGAGGGTGAACGGGTAGCACATGGGTCGTCAACAACACTTAGCAAATTTTTAACAAGTGGTAAATGCTAGCGGCCTATATATTCCATACGCCAAATGGTGGGAACGCTCCCTTATAGCAGGAGTGGGCGTTAAATGAAGTTACAACTCTGCCCTTTGGCAGTTTACGGTTCTACCCTCAATCTCATCATATGGCCAAGGGCTACTTAGTCATCTCACTGCTATCCCTATAGGCATGTGCCTTGGTATCTCCGTGACATATGGTACGGTGCACTGTACGAGCTTTTCTTCGTGCCATGTCTTTACTCCGAACCTTCATCACTCCAGACCTTCCGCCAGGGGTGGCCTTCACATTGTCTTCGCTCTGAATCTTCATCACCCTAGACCTCCTATCAGGGGTGACCTTCATAGTACCTTCCTTTGGACCTTCGTCGCCCCAGACCTCCTGTCAGGGCGGCTTCACTCCGAACATCTGTCACCCCGGACCTCCTGCCAGGGGTGCCTTTGCTCCAGACCTCTGTCACCCAGACCTCCTACTAGGGGTGGCCTTCATAGTATCTTTGCTCCAGACCTCTGTCACCCCTGATCTCCTGCCAAGGGTGTCTTTCGTGACGGCTAAATGGCTTTTGCCAATTCGGGGTAGGTTGAGACCTCCCCCACAACAGTGCCATTACTGGTGTGGGCGGGCATGAAAAGCCTGCTCGGACTGGTGCATAACTCCTGAGTAGGGGTCGATGAGTGGTCTAGAATTGATCGGTCCCCATCCTCAAGTGCCTCGAAAACAGAGCCGACATGTCGAAACGATCCCTAGCGCCATCACGAGAATTTCGGGGACTACTGCCAGGTTCATTAGGTCCCCCTGAGTTTTCTTCTGGCACTTTTTGGCATTCTTCCTGATAATTTCTCAAGTTTCCAGGCATTTCCTGATTTTCCTAATTTTTAACTTAGGATTTCGGGACGGTGCTAAAAAGCCTCCGACCACCCTTCCTCTTCTTCTCTCCTCTTTCCCCGACACCGCTCGCTCCCCTCGCCTCTCTCTCTTGCACGCTCTCGGAGCTGCTGCTGTGTCCTGAGCTAGAGTTCAGAGCCTCACGCTGCTGCGTCCCACGCTGGAATCTAGAGCCCCGCACCGCCACCGAGTTCCACACTACTACATCCCGCGTGAGAGCTAGGAGCTTAGCGCCGTCGCTGAGTTTCTTGCTGGAGTCCTAAGCCTTGCGCTACCGTGTCCCGCACCGAAGCCCGTAGCCCACGCCGTCGTCGAGTTTCGCTCCGGAGTTTGGAGCCTCACGCCGCCACGTTTCATGTTGGAGCCTGGAACTTTGCATGTTGCGTCTCACGCCGGCGCTCGAAGTCCTTTGCCGCCGTTGTGTTTTGTGGTGGAGTTCGGGGCCCCGGGCCACCATGTCCTGAGTCTACACCGCTGCATGGAGGCTCACGCTGGAGTCCCACGGCCGGAGTTCGCACCACCACGTAGAGTTTCGCAAGTTGGGACTTATGTGGCTCGAGAGTCCGAGCACACATTGATGAGGATATGGCCCCCCATGGATATACCCGCTGCCACCTCTACTTCCACTACTTCCACTGCTCGAGCTATAAAGAACAAACAATGGTTTGTCAAGATCGTCAAGAACAAGCGAGGATTCAAGTTCAAACTCTCGGGAGGAGCAAGGAATGGAGTTCATGTGTCCCATGAAGATATCCCCACATGATCGGTGCTGTACAAGGAGTCTTCCCACGTCACTTTTGGTCCAAGAAGTGCTAGAGATAGAGTCCCACAAGATCTGGACTCTGATTCGGATTGCTGAGACAGTCCTAACTTCAAATGTCTTTATCTCGATTATACGGACTCTGATTTGGGTGATCTTGGACTTTCTGGAAAGCTTATCTTGTGCTCTTTCCAACCTGTCCAACCCCATATCCAAATTCCTTATGAGCCAATCACAACAGCCAAATAATCCAAGACTGCCTCTGTAATAGATCACCTCTTGTGTTTATATACCCCTTAGGATTCTCTCTTTAGTTTTGGGTTTCATTGAGCTGTTTAGCTATTGCTATATTATTGCATCTACAAGTTATGTAGGACTACCGCCTTGTTTAGATTGCCAGTGGAATCCCAATATACTTTCTTCTATCTCTTGTGCCAACTTAATACTCGTAATTTCAAATTGCAATTTATCATAGTTCTTGCTGATTCTTGGGGTTACTTGCAGGAACTCGAACTTCATTATTTAGGTTGATCGTGGCAAGGTCGATAACCATCGAAGGTTGGTTTAGTGATTGCTAAGGCGTACCATCGCGTACGGTATAGTCGGATCATCAAGGTCAAACTCCACCAAACCATTAGCTACCTTCATCTCACCGAAAGATCGGGCCACCGTCTCATCACACATTACCAACGCCGGAGTCCATGCCTCTTCCACCGCTGATTCCCCTTGTTTGTCAAGCTTCGCTACTACCGTTCAAAGTCTGGAGCTCCTCGCCGTCATCATTGCTCTGCAACACCACCAACTGCTCCCTTCACCTACCGAGCTTAGGGATTACCATTCGGCTCTGGGCTCACATTTTTGGACGTGTCTTTTGCTAAAATAGAGGGGTTGTTTCCCTCCGCTCACATGCTTGCCGCATACGCGTACGTGGGGGCATTAGACTAGGCGGACAGGGGTAGTTGCCCCACCGGCAGAGGCGAGGTGTGAGGCTGATCCACTTCTAGGTTTCAGACTTTTTTAGTTCTGGACGGGCACGCTAGGGCATCTGTTGCATGCTTTTGGGTTGTACTTGATCGTTGACCTGTCATGACTTATACTCTTTATGTTATTCGGTCACTATGTTGACTCATGTTCTTTGTGATAAACTTTTTAGATGTTTACTTGTTATTGACATTTGCAAGAATGTAGTGTGTTATTTGTGCCCTTATGTGGGACTTGCGGGATTTCCCCGTTTTGTGTGTCCTCTCGGCATGGCTTTCATCCATCCTGTATTGGTTGCAAGGTCTTTTTCTGAGATGCAAGGCATTGGCGGGGCGCCGCAGCACCTAGCCCTCGTCCTGGTGTCATATAAACATTGCACCTGGCCAGAGGCATGGTACCGAGTGGCCAAAACGATGCACGATGACACACTATCCCTATTGATGTTTATCACACACTCCCTTCACCACTCGTATTTGTGAGGTTCACTGCAACCTTGCAAAGTCATCATGCTACGCTCTTCCTGTGCAACAGGGTGCAACAATAGGATGCACCTTCCTTGTAATAAGGTGTAGCGATGCGATGCACCTTTGTCCCATCGGAAAAACATAGCTGACCTTGGCATAGCAGAGGTCATTATAGTTGCTTATTTGATGTTATGATCTAATAAGAGTACTGATGTACATTATCCCTATGTGCATAAATTTGCACGAGTGTTATTCGATTCGTTCGATCCATGTTCGACCTCAACAGGAAACTTATCATTCCACGGGTTTTCCAGGCTTAACATTGGTCGCCGCGCTCATGCAACCGGCATGCATCATTGCGGGATGTTATCGTGCAACTGTTCGTGTTGCGGGATGCGGAATGGTACTTCACGTTTGCCCCAGAGCAAGTGGTGTGCACGTCATCACGGGATATTACCATGCCACTGTCTGTGGGGATTGTTGGGGATGGCACTTCGTGTCCACGCGGAGCAAGTGGCACGCGCATCATCACAGGATATTATCACATGACTATCCGTGGGCATTTTTGGCCTTCGGGGGTGTGGGATACTTTGTGTCTGCCCGAAGCAAGTGGTGCACGTGTCATCACAGGATATTACCACGCAACTGTCCATGGGGGGTTTTTAGCTTTAGGGGGTGTGGGATGGTACTTCACATCGGCTCAGAACAGGTGGCACACATGTCATCAAGGGATGTTACCAAGAGACTGTCCACAATGGTTGTAGGCTTCCGGGGTGCGAGATGGTGGTTCGGGTCTGTCTGGGGTGAGTAGAGGACACATAGTTGTGGGAGGTTACCAAGTGACTATCCTTAGCAGTTGTTGGCCTCCGGTGGTATGGGATGGCGGGATGTTACCACACAAATTTCCAGTGGCGGCTGTTGGCTTCCAAAGGTGTAGGATGGTGCTTCGTATCTGCCAGGAGCGAGTGGCACATGCTACCATGTGACTATCCACGATGTTTTTTGGCTTCTGAGGGTGCAGGATGATGCTTCACATTTTCCTAGAGCGAGTGGAGCACGCATGTCGCAGGGTGTTACCACGCGATTGTCCGCCGGAGTTGAGTTGCCCATACACAATGTCAGTGTCTTGATGCTTGGTGTGCGTTTGCAAATTTGCAGAGAGCACTCATGCACATATTGAAATAGTAGGGGATGACTTCCACCATGACATCATAGGTTCATTGTTAACACTTAGTGTCAACCAGCGCAGTAGTGACTCCATAGGAATTACTTTTGTGAGTTCTTTAAATGTAAAGGCTGATACATTGTCCTTTGGACATGACGGTCGGTGCACGCCCGGGCTAACATGTAGCTTATGAAGGTTGTCTACATTCTAGTTGCTCTTGAGGGTGACCTTATTGAGGCTATGGAGGTGGACTAATGACAGGCGGGAGGAGTTAATGAGCTCATAGGGGACTTCCCACTTGGAGCTGAGCTTACTTTGTTCACCTTGTGCTTGAGCACTTGAAACGTTTGCTCACAGATAGTCTTGTTTTACGCTTTCGCCATTGACACCTGGTACCGCTCGATGTTGAGGGCCATGTCTTTGCATGTTGTTTTTGCTCCGTCCAGGGATACTTTGCGATCCTCATTGCTTCATGGGCTGGAGATGTGAAGGGACGCTAGCTTGACCTCCTCAGGCGTAACAGCTTTGTCTTCGAACAACAGCTTGAAGGGGATGTAACTGTTGTGGCAAGTTCATCGTCATGCGCATAGACCATAGCACAATTGGTAGCTCTCCTACCCAGCCTTCGCCGAATGACCCGAATAGGAATGTGTAGAGACTAAAAGAAGTATGCCGTTGGAATTCTCCATCGTTTGTCTTTGGATTGGTGATGGATGTGAAGCATATGGTGATGCTGAGACCGGCGTAGAAGTTCTTGAACGTAACGGTGTCTAATTGAGTTTCATTATCCACTGTTAGCTCATGTGGCACACCGAACTTGCAGATAAGATTTTTTCACACAAACTTTTGGATGGCCGTCGATGTTATCTTGTTAGTGGTTCAGCCTCAACCCACTTGGAGAAGTACTCAACAGCAACGACGATGAACTTGGCACAATGGCTGCCGTTTTGAATGGCCTGACAAGGTTGATGCCCCAACATGTGAGCGGCCAAGAGGGTGGAATTAGCTGTAGTTCATGTGTGCTCTTGTTAGTCCCCTTTCCCATCCTTTGGCAAGTGGGGCATGTCTTCACGAGGCTCTGTGCATTACCTGGGATGGTTAGCTAGTAGAATCCTTGACAGTAAGCCTTAGTGACCAAGGACCAACTCCACCCCCTCCTCCTTTGAGATGCACTTATGGAATGGTGTGTAGACACACCACTTGTATAATGCTTCATTATGCATGAAGCCCCTAGCACGAGCCTTGAACTATTGGGCTGCGACGCGGTCTTGGGCTCAGTCTCATCATAGAGGTAGATCATGATGGGCATCCTCTAGTCTTGCTCGGTGATGATGTTGAATTTTGGTAGGTCCTTCATTGCGGGGATGGCTATGACTTCATAGAAGGCTCTAGGGGGAAGATCGGTCATGGTGCTCGCCGCACGCGCGAGAGCATCGGTTTCTGTGTTCTCTAACAGTGAGATACTACGGATGGTGATGCCCAGAAAATGCTTCTTTGTAGCTTGTGTGAGGGCAAGGTATTTGATATCTCTAGGTCTTTAATTTGGTAGCTCTTGTACACATGGCCGGCATCATCGTACGAGTCACACTCAATCATGACGTAGTGGGCTCAATCCACGTGCGCTTTGTGTAAACCAATTAGCAACGCCTCATATTCGAATGTGTTATTGGTGGCCTTGAACACTGGACGGGCTAAGTACCTGATCCAGGCTCCCTTTGGCAACTCGAGCACTACTCTCACACCTGTGCCATCAACCACCAGGAACCTTCACATACATAGTCCATAGAGGTTCACTCTCCGCTTGACGTATGGGTTGGTGAGACGGCACCCACTCTACTATGAAATCTGTCAACACTTGTGATTTGATCGCTGTCCTTAGAAGGAACTCAATTATGAATGGGGCTAGCTCAGCTGCCCACTTGCGACGTGCCTGGAGGCTTTCCTATTGTGAAGCATTTCTCCTATTGGGTACAACGAGGGGACTCTATGGGATGGGCAAGGAAGTAATGCCACAACTTTTGTGATTCCCATGAGGAGCATGTAGGTGAGCTTCTCTAGCTCAGTATAAGGTGCCTTAGCGCCCTATAGAGATTTCGACACGTAATGCACCGGGTGATGGAAATGGTCATCTTCTTTGGCCAAGATGGTGCTTAATGCTATGGGCGTGGCCATGAGGTACAACAACAGTGTCTCGCCCCCTCACAGACTCTATAAGAGTGGAAGGGAGGATAGGTATGCTTGAGGTCTTCAAACGCCTTTTGGCTCTCCGCCATCCACTCAATGTTGTCAGACCCCCTCAACGCTTTGAAGAATGGGAGCCCTTTGTCCGTTGAGCGTGAGACGAAGCATCCTAGCGTAGCTAGGCGACCGTGAGCTGCTGCACCCCTTTGACAGTCATTGGAGGCTCCATCTTGAGTGTGCTTCGATCTTCTTGGGGTGGGCCTCAATGCCCCTCTTTGACACAAGAGCGCCCAGGAACTTACCCATTTGCACACCAAACATGCACTTCTCAGAATTCAGCTTCATGCTGGCACGTTGAAGATTGTTGAATGTATCTTGGAGGTCGCTCACGTGGTCATCTGCCAGGCCGCTCTTGATAACTATGTCATCAACGTATGCTTTGACATTTCTCCCCCCTTGGCTTGATAACGTCTTGTTCATCAACCTTGCAGAAGTTGCCCCTATGCTCCTGATGCCAGGTTGCATGCGAACATAGTAGAACGTCCCGCATGGGGTGATGAAGTTTGTCTTCTCCTCATATTATTTGGCCATCCATACTTGGTGATATCCTGAATATGCATCGAGGAAGCTCATGAGCTCAGACCCTAAAGTGGCATCGACCAGTTGATAAATACGTGGCAAAGGAAAGTCATCTTTGGGACACGCCTAGTTAAGGCTAGTGTAGTCAACGCACATCTGCCATTGGCCATTGGCTTTCTTTACAAGAACAGCTGGCCTTGAGCAATTTGTCCACCTGCTCCCGCACTGCCGCTTGATGGTCAGCGGATATCTTGCACAACTGCTGTTTGACGGGCACACGTCAGGGTTGACCATGAGCTTTTTCTTGATGATGCCGCAGGGAAGACATCACCATTTGCACAGAGGACCGACAATAGTGCTTCTTCCTTTTTGGAGGAGAGATTTGCTCCTATGAGCACAGTCTTGCGTGGCATGTCTAGCGAGAGGGGAATTGCCTTGGTCTCACCATCTAACTTTGGCTTCAGGATGCACCATCCAGATTCAGGCAACATGGCCAGGGCTGGCATGGGGTCGGTTTCACCTGACTCTTGGGCTTGTACGCCCTTGCTTCCACCGGGTGATGCACGTACTAGCATCTCGTCTTGCACATCAATGATGATGACCAGGGTGGGAACAGTGGTCACTTCTTGCGTGATCATCATCTTGCTCGACTTGAAGCTGAGTGAGCTATCTAGAGGAGCCCCTTGCATGCTTGCATGCATGACCTAAGTTCCTGGTTTGACATCGTGTACATACCGGATGGCCACCATGTTGTTTTCTTCTATCTTTTGTGATAGGTTTGGGTCACCATGCACCGTGATCATGCCCCCTTATGATGGTATCTTCATGCACAAGAACATGTGCACAACACAGTATGGCTCATCGAAGTTTGGGGGGTACATGGGGGTGGTAGTGGAGTGGTCACTTCTTGTGTGATCATCATCTTGCTCGACTTGAAGCCGAGTGAGCTATCTAGAGGAGCCCCTTGCATGCTCACATGCATGACCTAACTTCCTAGTTTGACATCGTGTACATACCCGATGGCCACCATGTTGTTTTCTTCTATCTTCTGCGATAGGTTTGGGTCACCATGCACTGTGATCATGCCCCCTTATGATGGTATCTTCATGCACAAGAACGTGTGCACGACACAGTATGGCTCATCAAAGTTTGGGGGCACGTGGGGGTGGTAGTGGTAGTAGTGCCAGAGTGGCTTCTCGGGGTAGTTGGTTACGGCGCCCGTGCCTATCCAACGCATTCGGACATCAATGTCGAAGCTAGATGACTAGGTCACGCTTGATGGTCGAGTAAGTGTTCACATGACGTACCTCGCAATACGTGCTGGCTGGTCCTCGGTGGCACCATCCCTCAGTTGGTGATGACGTACTTCGGTACCTTGCCATTTTGTGCGTCTGCCTTAATATCCTCCTTCTTGGCGCCCTAGAGGAAAGCGCGCTGGCTCTCACCCTCGGGCGTGGTCTCGGTTCCTTCTGCGCCTGGGGCTTGGGTCCGCATCGCACGCGCTTGCACATGTCAGCCCTCGTTCGGTTTCAATCTCCGTCATAATCAGCCGAGTCCATAGGGATGTGATAGTTGCTTGATACATGGTAGACATCCTGTTGGCGTTGCCAACGCTTGTCACGTTGTTCGCCGTCTTGCTCATGCGGCATGCCTGCCACATGTGCTTTCGCCTTCCTCAGCATCCGTCCCTCCTCGATGCAGGCATACACCTGGATTATCTTGTATAGCTCCTTGACTTGGCTCGACTGCTTCTTCTCCAACTTATCCTACAAGGATTCTATCGACGAGTGGGGCTCTCGTCTCTCTTTAGTTGGGTTTCATTGAGTTGTTTAGCTACTGCTATTTTATCGCATCTATAAGTCGTGTAGGACTACCGCCTTGTTTAGATCGCCAGTGGAATCCCAATACACTTTCTTCTATCTTGTGCCAATTTAATACTCGCAATTTCAGATTGCAATTTATCATAGTTCTTGCTGGTTCTTCAGTTGCTTGCAGAAACTCGAACTTCGTTGTTCAGGTTGATCGTGCCTACGGCAAGGTCAATAACCATTAGAGGTTGGTTTAGCGATTGCTAAGGCGTATCGTTGCGTATGGTATAGTCGGATCATCAAGGTCAAACTCTACCAAACCATTAGTTATCTTCGTCTCACCGAAAGATCGGGCCACCGTCTCATCACACATCTTGTTGCTTTGATCCAGGGAGAGAGTTGCCACCCTGATGCGCATAAGACTTACACATGAGGATAACTACCCCATGACCTCTTGGAGGTTGTGTCCAGGGAAGAGCTCCTGGACTAGTCCTCAATTGGAATTGGCCTAGTATTTGGGCTTAGGCCTCTTGATCTGCAAAGGTATCTGATTGATGACTTGGTCAATGATTGTTTGTGTTGGCTATTCTTATGGCCTATAGATATCTATATCACCAAGCGTACGGAAAAATGGTTGTAGCATTCCAGGGTTACCAATCCATGGAAGCAAATAAGTTTGAGCAGAGATATCAGATTATCAATATATCGTGTATATATATCCAACCTCCCGTCCTTAAAGGGGGACGTTTCACAAGTCATCCTTGTGTCGATTGCTTTCACGATCTGGGCAGATGCAGGAAGAGCCTTGATCCTTTTGCAAAGCTGTTCTACTTTGGCGGCGAGGAAGTCCATGCACTCCATAGAGTGAACTCTTTTGGTTCGGCTTGGCTGTGAGCACTCAGTCTCCCATCCTTGGTTTGTAACCATCTTATTGACGAGTGACTTGGATCGAGTGACACCAAGTCCCATAAAAGCCCCTCCTCCATGCCATGATGAGGACATGACAAAATATTTTCCTAAAACCTCTCCCATGCTTCAGTGACGAATTCATCATGAATCTGCTAGAAGTTAGCGATCTTGTTCCTCAGCTGGTTGGTTCTTTTGGGAGGGAAGTAATTTGTGAGGAATGCATCAGAATACTTCTCCTAGGTTTCAACTTCAGAAGTGGGGAGTGAGTGAAACCATTGTTTGGCTTTTCTGTGAAGGGAGAATGGAAAAAGCCTGAGATAGATGGTGTTAGTAGCAATGTTCTTCAGATTGAATGTGCCGCAGATCTCCAAGAACACTAGAGATGCATGTTGGTGTCTTTCGATGGCTTGCCACAGAAACGAGAGTTGCTACCACCAACAGTGGGCAATGCCAGCAAGGCGACAGTGGGCAATGCTTGGTGCAGAGTACTGCTGGAGGGTCTTCTCGGCCATTGCTGCTGGTGAAGTACCGTGGGGTTCAGAGTGTAGGATTGGTCACAGACTTTCTAGAGCTGAAGAAGGAGGAGAAGTTGCCAGATCACCAAGTGGTTTGGAAGCAAGAACCTTTCTAGACTGGTCCAGGATTTTCTTGAGTTTGGAACGAGACTCCCTCAAGACTGCCTTAGCATCGGGTCGGAAGTTTTCAAGTAAGGAAAAACCAGACATGCACTACCTTGTCCAAATAGAAAGAAAAGAATAGACAAGGGCAAAGTGAGGAGGTTAAGAAAAATTGGACAATATATAGATATATGGAAAATCAATATCTCTAGCTCAAAGTTGCTTCCCCGACAATGGTGCCAAAAATGCTTGTTGGCTATTCTTATGGCCAATAGATAATTATATCCGCAAGCATACAGAAAAGCATTGTAGCATTTCACCTCGGAGAAGCAAATTGGTTTGAGCAGAGATATCTGGTTATCAATATATCGTATATATGAATTCAATCCTCCATCACTTAGAAATGATGTTTCTTAAATAGATAGATAAGGATAAATGACCACCAGGGTGATAGGTTCCCAACCTACACAAGAATGTCTAAGAGAGTATGCATCTTGCTGAAGTGTAGTAACAAGTAGGTAAGAGATAATTCCTTGTAATAGTGGTTTTCAGTATTTTAACTATCAAGGCAGTTGTTAGTCAAGATTCAATCACTCCAGAATACCGATATCAAGGTTAGATGCTGTCACCGACTAACCCTAAACATTTGAGGTGTAGCTGGACATGAGTCTCAGAAGACTCTTGAGATGTTCCCCCTATAATCGGGCCCTACCTAAATTGAGGATAAAGCTTGGCTACACCTAAAGCTGTTGTCTTGACAAGATTGCTGTAGTGGTAGGTTCTAGGTAAAGGGAGAGCTATTTCATAGGTTGTCCCATCTGCTAACCGAACTCCGAGCGGCAGTCAACTAGCCCCAGGCTACACTTTTCAATCCTAGTAATTTAAACCCGACTAATCCATTGGCACACCTACCAAAAGGGTAAAGGATTACCCTACTTCCACGTCTTGACTTTAACAACTAATCCGACAGAGAGAAAAGATACGGAAATATAACTTGACAAATAAAGATACTCAAATGCTCACCATATTGATATTGAAATGTTCATACAAGGTATGAAGGATACACGAAACTGGATATGTATCGAGTTACCGGAGGGATTTCCTTGGAACTTTGGCTCACAGGCCGACTCTTCCTCCTAGCTACTTTGCAATTCCGATGTCGCCTACACTATTCTACCTCGAGCTACAAGTGAGGTGGCACCTTGAAGTGAAGAATGGAATGAAGTTGTGGTGGTGAATGAGAAAGAGGGGACAGGTTTTTATAGGCCCACTGACCTAGAGGGGTCGGCCGATCTTCCTCCACGTGGCAGAGGCGGCCGACCTAGTCAAGGCTGGTTGATCCTCAATCAACAGTTGAGCTTGGTCCTCGAGTGGCGTGAAGGTTGGAGGTGCAACCGACTCTCCTCTTAGGCATCTTGGTGCGCACGAAGTCTCCCGGGCGAACAGGTAAGCTCCCTTGCAAAATCTATTGGGTCGGACAACCTATGTACCAGAACTGGCCGACCTCAGGGCCAGGGCTAGCCGGCCTAGGGGACAGGGCTGGCTGACCTACCCGGAAGGTTGGTTGGAGCCTTCCCCTTACTAGCGTCCGGCGACAAGACAACGACACTTCTCAGATAGGTTATGGGCAGCGGTCCATGGTCCGAAAAACTCCTCTAGACGGTGATATTCCTTGTTTTCTACGAAACAAGTTGACGCACCAAAACTTGTGGAAATAGGTTAATATAGACAATTTTTTTTGTGAAAAGATCATTTTACCTTGCCTTTCATGGGATTCTCGATGGTTAAATATCATAAATATCGTGCGTCAACATGCCCCAAGCTTAGACCTTTGCTCGTCCTGAGCAAAGCTAAGTTGAGAACCGCGTGTGGAATCAGGAGTTGCTTCAATGAGAGATTTCCTCCGTAAGGATCAAGATAACAACCAAACACTTTGCACAAATATAGAGTTAGAATATCCTGGCTAGAATATATGCCTTGTCATTTGCTCCAGTAGCTGAGGGTCTCTTATCATGTCATACTTAGAATCTTCTCGTGGAAAGTTGAGGCAAGGAACATTGATGTATCAATGGCTAGGTCACAACTTCCCTTTGGTTTTCGTCCTCCAAAATTCTAGTGTGCAATTTAAATGACTTAGGAATTTTTTCCACACTGAGTATTGACCTTTCCTTATTTTTCTCCAGGAAAATTCTTGATCACTCAAAAGGTGTTTATTTTCCTCACCAGGCTAGTGAAGGCCACAAAAATCCTTCTTCTACAAGTTTGTATGTGGAGCTTGGTATGGTAATGGATCTTTTCTCCTCTAGCCTGGGTGTTGTTTAATCAAGAGGGTGTTCAACCAATGGTTATGAAACTAAGGAATCTGGTCAAGTGTGAACCGAAACTTGCAGGTTCTGGGAAATCTTGGATGTTTTGGCATCCTGAAAATCAGAAAGGAAAGGCAATTTGGAGGCTCCAAGATGATTGACTCTTTACACAGAGGTGAAACTCGGATGTGCCGACATCAATCTCAGATATTTTGACATTTCTAGAAAAGGTGTGTACAAAGAGATTTTAGAGGCCCATTTAGTTTTGGAAATTGATTCCAAGCTGAGCATTAGAAAGACACTCTCACTAGCTTGCAGATATCAACCCCTCTTAAGAGTACGGCTTTCCCTAAACTAAATGTGATTCTTTGAACCACCAAAAGAGCTGGAGAGTTGTCCTTAATCTTCGTTTCTTCGAGCCATCTTTACTTAGAAATTTTTAGGGGTCACCAACATTGGTTTTATCACTACTTTTGGGATTAAACACCTAAACAAACTTGATGCACACATTAATCCCTTAATTGTTTTGTTCTTAATCATCAAAATCCATCTATGGGGGCCAAAATGTACTTTCAACCTCCCTCTTTTTGGTGATTGATGACAACCTGATAAATTTTTTGATGTTGGATATAAAGACTATTGTTTTGGGTCCTATGATATAGTGTGAGCTCCCACTAAAGATGGGCATTATATGAATTTGAGTTTGAATGAATATGCACATATTGAGGTTAAAGTGTGAAGAGCTCTAATGAGTCCATTTTGTACTCATCATTTTCTTCTTCAATGAATTTTGACTGGATTAATTCCTGATTTTCGCTACTAATGAATACTTAATCACCGGATTGCTCAAATCTCTTTTTTTGGACTTAATATGTGTAGGATCACTAGAAAAGGGGCATATATGGATATATTTGGAAACAACTCATGAAGAGCAGTGCCCATGAAGAAACGAGAGCCCGAACAAAGGTATCAGAAGGCAAGATGACTAGTGGTACAACCGGCACCACCCGTGCCGCACGGTCGTACTACTGGTACACGGCGCCACCACGTCAAATCAAGCAATCTTTGTTAAGGGATCTTGAGGAAAATCGCAAAGGTTATTCCAAAAAACCCCGAAGAGCACCTCTGATCTTTATAAAGAGAGAAGAGAAGAAGGAGAAAAAAGGGACCGGAAAGGGGAGAAGAAGAGAAGCCTCATGAAGCTACCACCATTCCTCAAAACCTAGACACCATAGATTTAGTTGTAAGATGGTTTAAGTATTTACTCCAAGTACTTTTCCCTTTTATCTGCATGTTGCAATGTCTTTCATTAATTTGATCTTGGTAATTTCTACGGATCGTGAATGGTCCCCCATAAGCTATGGGGAGGAGGATTAGCTTAGTAGAATAAAGGTTATTTGTATTGGATCATGTTTATTTTGTATCTCTCATATGATCATCTTGAGAATAGGCACCCAAGGTGAGCATTAGGGAGGACTTGTGGTAAACTTCGAAGCAAAAGTGATAGCAATGCGAATAGAAGGGAACCATGAGAAGAGTCTAGGGAGACCCAACACAGCTATAATGCTTTAAGCGTTGGTCTGGCTTATGCCTTAATAATTCTGGTGACACAGCGGATGTCTGCATCTGTCAGGGCCCCGGAATTATATATGACTTAAGGAAACACTTGTCGCCAAAGACCGAGCAGCTACCCAACTGATGGCACTGTACCTGCGCCGTGAACACCCAGAATTGGATAGCCCGGCACCTGACCAACACACCATACGATCACCAGAGCCGTATGCCTTCACCGTTGGTCAAGCCGGCCAGAAGCGAACAACGTTCCATAAATCACATACAATTCCAAAGTCCTGTGGAGAATTAAAGTCACTCTCAAATCCACTAAGCAGAACAAGATTGGAGGAGCCCAGTGATGATACCCTCACCCTAACCTAACCCAGAGGTCAGTGGGTCACCCGAAGGCTCGGTACCATCACCCACACCCTGCCTGACCGGCACTGCATCTCAGTCAGCGGGTCACTCAACCATAACCTGTCATACTTGGTGAAACAAAGAACGACTGTAACTCTTCACGACTAGCTCATACACTTCAAAACCATACACGCACGGTGTACGAGCAGCCCAAAGAACAACTTGTATATCAGAACAAAACACTAAAGAGAAGGATTACCCGATAATTATAACACATCCCATACTCGGGGCAGTATTTATCTTACATACAACTTGACCCGAAGGTCGATAAACATCAAAATAACAACAAGGGCAGCAGTGGAAACATATTAAAATACCCGAGATGGCTACCACAACCATCTCCAAAAGTGTACCCATAACCCTTTGTTGACCTAAGGTACAAACGTAAGCAAGCTAAGCATCGAAATTAGCAACTGCAGCATCAACGTAAGCTTCTACCGAAGGTTCACCTGCAACAATTAGGAATCAAATTCCTTCAGTACTTTCGTACTGGCAAGATGCTTTATAGGCTCATCCCAACTCACTTAAGCATGGCAAAGAATAAGCTTTAACATACAAGTAAACATAGCATCATTACCAAATTAAACATGGCATAAACATGAATGAATAACGTAATAACGATTCATGAGCATGATAAACCAATCATCTAAAGTCAGTAATAATAAGTGAATCATCCATGTATTATCCATAATAATCATCACAAGTCAACAAATCATAAAGTCAACCTCTAGCTATTCCACCAAGACATAGCCAATAGACAGAACCGCAATCTGATTCGACTAGAGGGGGACTAGGGTAGGACCTCTACCTCGACCTTCGAATCTAGACATATCCGAGAGCAGTAATCGACTGGGAGTACGACTAGGGTACATATGTCACCTCGTCTTCGACCCTGCAGGCATCGACTAGAGACGACTAGGGTGCATATTACCTCGACCCTCGACTACCATGACTGCAGGTAGTGTCACGCCCGGAATCGACTGGGGATACAACTAGGGTACATATGCCACCTCGCCTTCGGCCCTACAGGAACCGACTAGAGACGACTGGGGGTGCATATTACCTCGATCCTCGACTCATCCATGACACCCCATCCCAACTTTAACCCGAACACATGGACCAGCCATCAACTCAACTCAGACTAGTGACGAACATCACAATCATGATCCAAAAGTAATGAACAACAATCACAACACTTATTCAAAACCAAGACTTAAGAAGTTAGGAATCTTAGCGAGCTTCTGCAGAGCTTGCCTTGCTGGTTGAAACCTTGATATACTGAGGTTCACCTTCGTGATACTCCTCGTTGTCCGATTCTAATAATAAGAACACAAAAAGCAGAAAAACGATAGAAAGAGATATGCAAGCAATACCGGCAAGAAATATATGATACTATGTATAGAATGCATCCTAATAGATCGAAAATTTTATTACGAAGCTAATGCAACTTGAATCATTTGATTTAGAGTTATTCATCTCAAGTTATAGTGATTTCAATGTTTTGTCGGTTAAACTTGAGGATGATTTAACCTTCAAAATGATTCATAGCTGTAGCATATGAGAGCATGACGATATGACTATATACTAGTTCTTAGGCAAAGTATGATACCAACATTTTTAAACTTTTACTGCTAAGCCAGATCCTCTAGTATTAACTTCAAGGAGTTTAGGGCATCAAAGCTATTTGCAAGAATATGAACTACAGTAAAAATAACTACAAGCTGCACCATAAATGATTTTACAGGTTTTATTCCATTTTAGCATTTCCCATCTTGTTCTCAATAAAAGAAAGTATTTCAAATGTTGTTATTCTCAGATGAAGTCTACTTAGTGAATATGACATTTGTGGTTAAACTGGTATATCTCTTCTTTTTCTTATTTTCTACTCCTTTAGTATTGTAAAATGGATCGGGGCTGTCATGCACTCAAGGTTCAATCTGCAATTTTATGGTGAGGATTCCACTGACATAGAGGGCAAGTTTACTTTACATAAATGCGTTCATCGAGCTAATAATAAGTAATCTAGATTAATCACATTAGGTATTACTAACCTTACTTATTAACCTAAGGAGTAAGCATTTACATTGTTTAGATGTCTAAATAGGGATGTATGGAAATTAGTTTAAGGTGATTGGCCATCATTAACAGTGTGTTAAGTATGTAGTTGATAATCAGAATTTATCTGCCGATGTCATGAAATCATTGGAAATTTGAAGTTGTCTCAACTGATTAGCTAGAAGGGTTAGTACATCAATTGAATTTTAACTGCTCTTATTACCCTTGTATTAACCGAACAGAACAGTCAATTGACGAGTTAGTTAACTATCCTTAGTGCTTAGCCATTGCTTGCTAGCCTTAACTGTTGATTGATAATTGTGTACAAAGAACAAACATCAACCATGAGCATATGCAGTATAAAAGCAGTTGATTAATCTGGTCTTAACCGAATCGAAGCACAACTTATCAACTCAACCGTGCTTAGTTAGGCATTGAGTAATCAACCATGAGTCTAATTACTTAACTGATCATTAGGGTTAAGTGTGTCGGAAACAATCCTTGTCTTTGACATTAACAAATTGATGATTGAGTACAGTAAACGAGTTTGACTCAGCATATACCTCTATTGTCTAAATCGATCATAGAATCAATGGTTACAGAAATTAATCATTTGTTAGTACTAGCTAACCATTTAGTTAATAACTGTAGTTAATCTATCGACCATTAGTATAGTAGGTAACTATTGCAACTACTAGCTAAGTCCTTTCTAGTATCGATTATTCAGATTCTTACTTAACACATGTGCATACGGAAGACAAGCAGTGGCATCAACATTGTAATACACTAAATGATTACTGTGGTTAGTACGTTGAAGATTTAGCAATTTACTTCTAACCTTAAACAATGGAGTAGCTGATGCTTGAGCGATTAAGATGTCAGGACATGGGTTGACCGTAGCATCTAAGTAATCACTAGAACCAAACGACTAGTAATCCAAACAGTCCATTTGATGTGTCAGCCATTAGAACATTGAAATTATCTCATCAAATCTACTCGGACGACAAGCATAGGACCAATTGGGAAGAGAAGGGGAGGGAAGAATGGTCGGGGGCGAATGGGGCTCACCCCGTCGGTGGCGGCGGTTGCGGCTCCGGGTCTTGCTGTGCCTGAGGAAGAAGAGGGACCGGGGGTTGAAGGGGAGCGTCGGGGAACGGCAGCAAGGCGACGACGCGCCAATGGCTGCCAGTACCGAGGACGAGGGCGACGACTTGTGTTGTGGGCAGCCACTGGTGGAGGTGACGAGGCGGCGATGGCGAGGTCGGTGGCGTTGTCATCGGTGGCAGCGGTTGATGACGGAGCTTGGGCTTGGACCCGTGCTGCGCGGTAGGTCCAGTGCTGCTGTCGTCGGCGGTGGGGATGGAGCTCGAGGTGGTGCGGGGCAGAGCTCAGGGAGGTCGGAGGTGGAGAAGACGGCGTGGAGGTGGCCCACCGGGCGGAGAGGAGAAGGCCGGCCCGCCGGCTGCGATGTGCCGGAGGCGGCAGTGGCAAGGCCGCCGTGGGCGGCGGCGCTGAGGCGAGTAGGGGGACAGCAGAGGAGGCGTGGTGGTTGGGCGAGCAGGGCGAAGGGGAGGGTGCACCGGGAAGCAGCCGACGGCCTGGGCTTGCCCTGGCGGCGAGCAGAGCTGGCGGCGACCCGGGCTTCGCGGCAACTGCCCTAGGCGGCGGCCCCAAGGAGGTGGATGCGGCGGGAGCTAGATGGGGGTTGCGGGGCAAAGGAAGGATGAGACGGGGAGCCGGGCGGCGCTTGGAGGTCCGACCGGCGGCAATCCCACCAAGGGCGGGGGCGGAGCAACCAAGGCGGACAGCGCAGCAAGGGAAGAAATGGGGAAGAGAAGGGAGGCTCGGCCTTGGAGAACTCCGTGGGGGGGGGGAGAAGGAAAATGGCCTGGAGCTTTGCTATGTGGAGAGAAAATACTGCCAGTGGGCCCCACGTGTAGGATGAGGTAAGCTCTTTACTTTATATCAATTTCTTTGCTGTTTGCTCTATTTCAATTTCATTGTAAAAGTAGAGACTCAGCACAAATGAGTCTAGAGCCTGCTACAAGAATTTGTAAAGATTTTTAGTGCCCAAATATGGCCTAATTGTACTCCATGATGTGTATTAGTTCCGCTGGATTTCCCGGCTATAAGGAATTCAGGGATGGTTACTGGGGCTTAGCATTTCTTTGCAACCTCTATTAAGTTAGGATAAGCTATGTTGGACGTCCCTTTTTATCATAATGGCAAACTGGTCCGAACAAGCTTTGACGATAGATACTGGAACAACTGTTCAAATATTCTTGAAAATATCAATTTTAGGGTTAAGGATGTAGATAGTGGTCAGATCAAAAGTTTCATAATCTTTAAACTATAAAAAGCTCATTCAATTGATCTCTCAAAACTTTTGCCTAAGGGAGAGCGTCCTGGTAAACATTTAGTTTGAAGATTCAAATCAATTCCAAACGGTTTGAAGACTTTGTGCGAGCTTTTATGAAGGATATGGAAGTTATAAAACTAAAGGATTTGACTTTGGTCGACATTGATTGCACAATTTTATTCAAGGTCATTCTCATATCATATTTTCCAGTATATTCAAGCCAAGTCAAAACTTTAATGATCTAGATGCATGGATGCATGAGAAGAAATCCGATTTATTCATGACGATCTTCACTGATCTCGTGTCTTAAGAAATAGGGTCATTACAGCATCGGGGTTGGACAATAGATCCTACGAGTAGGCAGATGTTAGTATAGCTGAATTACGGACATGTCACTCACTTGATCATATCTTTGATTATCGATGCAATAATATTTATGCGTAGGCGGATGTTAGTATAGCTGAATTACGGACATGTCGCTCACTTGATCATATCTTTGATTATCGATGCAATAATATTTATGCTAGTGGTCCATGTACAAAATCTGTGGGTGAAACTCACTCCTAAGCTATCCATCATCATATTAGCAATCTCCATTTAATTTACGCATTTTAATTTCTATTTTATTATTATTCACATAGTTTTGTCTCCGTAGTTGATTTCAGGAACAACGCCATCTTCAAAATGACAGCCGAAGTAATCGTCGGCACTCACTAAAATTATCAAGAATGATCTCAATGCCATGTCTGTTTCCACTACACCTTGTTTCCTTAGGATTGATAAACCTAGGAATACTTAAAGGAATGCTTATTGCAACCGATCTAGTCCTCTTGCTAGGGCAGCATCAAGCTCCCCCTATATCTTAGGATCCATTGGCTGCATAGTGTACAAATAATCATAAGAGGTAAAGAACTACACATGACAAGGTGACTATGGCATATTGGTTATGATAAAGAAAAGCCTACAACCATGTTGAGCAATAAAAGATAAAAATTCATATCACCGAAGTCTAGAGTTTACAAGACATACAAGAAACATCAATAAGAACCAAGTCTTATAACTCAAGCATACCTAGGTACCAAAACTCCCAAAAGCAAGTTCTAAGATCACATCCCCTTTGCCATCAAGACACCAAAAAGGGAAGGACGCTAAGAAACAGAGCTCTAAACTAGTGGACCCTGCCCGGTCGATGAAGGAAGCACCGAAGGCTCGACGGTTGTTGTTGGAGCTGTTGTAATAGCCCAAATGTGAAATATTGCCTTTGTAAATATGTGACGGAAATAAAACCCTAGCTTTCTCATCTCATGCATGCATATGGAGCATCTAAAAATGACTTAGTTGAAAAAGCCTACAATTTTGATATGAAATCAACTTGAAATTAAATCCCACAATTAATCTCATCAAAACTTTAACTTAATAATTTTTACAAGTTTTAAATGTCTTCGAATCATGCTACAAAAATATTGAACTCAATTAGAGTTGAATTGCTTATTTGGATAAATGTTTCTTTAATTGGGAAAATTTTGCAATTATATTAAAATACCATTCCAATTGACATTATTTCTATCTACAAAAATTTATAGATGATATGTATGTCTAAATGGCACTATGAATTTTTACAAATTTTAAAACCTCCATTTGAATTCTCTAAATTCAAACCTTAAAACCAAAGCAGAAAAGAAAAACAACGGAAAAATAAAATAAAAACCCTTCTCCCCCCTTGTCCCCCATCTCCCCTTTTCTTCCTCTCTGGGCTATAAAGCCCTAGCCCCAGCCTCCCATCTCCCCTTTTCTTCCCCTCCTCTCCATCTCTATCAAAACCTCCTTTCCATCTCCACCGCAATCCTCTCTCCACCATCCCCATTTCTCCAGCGACCTAGCTCAAGTGCCAAGTGCTGACAGTAAGTTCCTCCTTCCTTAACCTCCTTCTAAAGATTCTCCTTTTCTCCCTACCTTATCTCCCTCTCCTTTGTGTCTAGATCTTCGAGGAGGAGCTCCCGTGTGAAGCTCCTTCTCCAACATCGGTAACCCTGCTGCCGGTCTAACTCAATCTCCAGCAACCTCCAACCCTGAGCACGGTGCCATTGACCTCCCAAAGCCTAGCAAGGCCCTACCCAACCACGCACCGGTTCTCCTTCGTTCGTCATAAGCCACCTTGCCACCTTCCTCACTGCATCACCGAGCGCATCAGTCTTCACCACTTTTGCCTCCGCCTTGCAGCTCACCCATGCACCGGTCCTCACCGCCATCATCCTCGGGGTGAGTCTCCCGACCAGCTAAGCTCTCGTTCTCACCCCTCTCTATTCCTCACCTGCTAGCAACACCATGGGAGCTAGATAAACAATCGTCGTCATAACTACGCTTAGGACAACATTAAGTGGGGTTAGGAAAAGATTAATGTGCTAATGATTAGTTACACATTCAATGACAAGTGGGTCAACACATTTAAGAAATAAATTACATGCACTCTAATCTGGTGTGTGTATGACAGACCGGACCCACCTAAAGAATAAAAGAAGGAAACAAATTGGAGAATTATGACTAGTGGGCTCCCACTATCAGTTGGCCAATGGTTGACTAGGAACCCACATGTCATCCTATAAGGCTAGTTACCAGCTGAGTAAATAAAAATAAATTTTTATTTCTTTACTAAGAAAAAAGAAAAGGAATTAAAAGAGTTTAAATTTGAAATTTTTGTAGGAAATTCATACTAATTCCAAATGAATCGTTTATTTTTTTGTATATTCTTATTCTTAAATGTAGAATATAATAGTATGATGTTCATTCCTGCTACTGTACTCAAATTTTTTGAATTTACAAATTTATTCCAAACCCTAGATTTCAAATTAAAATCTTGTAAAAATCATAACAAATTCAATTCAAAACAAAAAATTATGAACTTTATATCACAATCTTGAGCATGAAGTGTAGTATCTTCTGAAAATAAACCTATATATGCTATTGTAATGAAAATTTTTAATCGGTAAGAATGATCAAGCAAGTACTTTTATTTACTCAATTTTCATCTTGAGATCTTATTGATTTTATCCTTTCTCTCGTCGTAGTGCTGTTTCCGCAAATTAATAGAATCTGCTGACAAGGGTTGTGATCTATCTTCCTCTGAGTTCTAGCAAGACCAGGAACCTTTTATCACAGGCAAGCTGAGCTTGTTGACATTTCCATGCCGTATTTATTTTCTCGTCATTTCTGCTATGCTTTTTGAAACGGTCTCGACTAGTATGAATAGGATATTGTAAGGGTCAATATGTGATATGGTTTGGAGATGATGTTTAACTAAACTTGAAGAAGAGAGAAAGAGTGACGAGGGGATAGTGATGGTGTCAACCAGGGGGTGAAACTAGTTTGTCAACACCATTCACCAGGTAACTTGGTTGTAACCATTACCACTTGTCATGGTTACTGGTTGACAATTGATTATCCCGTATCAGCAACATGTGAATCGTGACCCCATTGAAATTGATTCCAGAGTGGATGTCATATTCTTGCAGCCTTGCAACACCCATTTGGGTAACCCTCAGAGCACTTGTCAGTGATGCTAAACGATTGACAATTTGTGTGTAACAATATAAGGATTTTGGATATCACTTGTCATGACTGGAGATTGAGTTTTGTAACTCATTATCAAAATGTATCTATGTTCTGCTGATATTTGTTCAAGGGTGGATACCTTCATATATTTTTAGCATCACCATTGCAATGTCAATTGCCATGCTACTTTATATTAAGTGTCATGCTACTTTTCATGTCACAAGCATTACTAAGTCTTTCGAGTATGTCTGTACTCATTTGGTAGTTGTCTTTCATGCATAGGAACAGATGATCCATCTCTCGGTGAGTACTATCAAAGCAACGCTTGAATTGGTCACCTTTGTTAGCGTATCGATCTTTTGGCTATGTCATAGGTACTTTGGGGTTAAATGATACTAGTTTGTATCTATGGGCCACCGTATGCTTTTACTTCCACTGTTTAACTGTTTGGTACTTACGGCCTTCGGGTCTTTTGTCTGTAATATATGTATCTGCCCAAAGGTAAGAGATGTGAACTATTATACTATTAAATCTTTCTATAGAGTTTGTGTAATGGTTTCCAAGATTTCATCACATCCCTTCATACGTAGTGTGTGAATGATATGAAGTGTATGGAGTGACGGTAGAGGATTGGTATATGTATCTTACGTAACATTTGTAAGCGCTTTAGTTGAGTGACCTCCTAGCTAAGATGCTATTGCCGGCTAGGCAGGTTGTGGGTATCTATGTCAACCTTTCGAGCGACCCACTAGTCTGCGCTTTGGTCAGCTAGGTTAGGGTGTGGGCATAGGTATCGGGCTCCTCTAAGTGATTGCAATGATCATAGAGGAATACATGCACCAAGCCTCCACAAGGGTGTTTTGAATGGTATTTGACTTACTGAATGATGTTTGCTTCTGGCCAGTTTGACCAACAGTGATACATACGACTGCATGTGCATCTACTATGTTGGTTCGGTGTCGAACTACCCAACAGTGATAGCTACATACGATGGGAGCGCGTATAGTATGTTGGGTGGTTTCTCGGTCTTCGGCGACACATCATTCTTTAGGTCATGCACGATTCTGGGCCCTCACAATTGTCGTTGGAGTCAGTGTAGCCATAGGTGCTATCGTGGTGGCTGATGTAGCTGGTGGAGAAGGCGGTGTAGCTGGAGTAGACCCTCTAGGTGAGGAAGCGGCTGTGTCACGAAGTGGAGAAGCATTGCCTCTAGGTGATCCAGATGGAATCAATGAAGAGATAGGTGTGTCCACGTCTAGTGTGAACTCTAAACCCTGCTTGAACAACTCCTCGTTGTTCAAGACCCTCTCACGCATGTAATGTTCATTGTGGAGACTCTTCTTGTCTTGACGCTTCATGCTTCATGGTCTTCAACTCAGCTTTGAGATAAGCAATATCCTTGTTTTGACAATGAATTATGTGAATGATGACTCCAGGATCATCCTCGATCTCTGCGAGAGGATTCAGCACAATGGAACCCTCTCTAAACAAGTTCTTTTGTTGAGCTTCATGACAGGGTTTTCGGTGCTTCCATGCATGGACATTGTCAGTGTCACCCTCTTCTTCCTCTTCTGCATCTTCTTCCTCTTGGGATTCAGACTTCGCCTTTTCTTAGCGGTTCCCACATCCTCAGCAACCTTCTTCTCTCCCTTTGCTTGAGAGGAGGAATCAATGTTTGCTTTTTTAGGCTTGTAGTAAAGATGCTTGACCTCACATTGAAAGATTTGTTCCACCATCTGATTGATCAAGGTATGAATGTATGATGCAAATGACAAAGAGCGAGTGTGATCTGTGCTAGATATCCTGATGAATTCAAAAATATAGTCGGATATGAGAAAGTCTTCTCTGTTGACCATGTGCATGATGAGATCTCACTTGAAAGCCCCCGAAGAAGCTAGCATCGCCAACCTTTGGAGTAATGGTGTGGGGGAACATCTTGTTCATCATCTTGGCAAAGAATGTCAAATTGGTGGTTTACCCTCAATGGAAGGCTGTCCCTCGGGTTCATACAAAGGTTCAAACTGATTTTTCCCAAGAGGCCAATTTGAATCATGGATGGTAGGCTTTGCAAACTCATCTCCTTCAAGACCAAGTACCTCGGCAAAGTCATTGAAAGTGCAGGGCTATAATGGCGGTTGTGTGTCATCTAGTGCATCACTCTCGCCGGGGAATTACTCTCGACAAAGAATGAAGCATAGACTGCATGATCAACTCCTCATTCCAATCTTGCTGCAGCCCCATGACATCTATCAGCTCATGTGCTTCATAGGCTTCAATCACTTGCCTAAAGCAATTTTGCTACCGAAGATACTGAAAGTTGATGTAGTGTTGAATGATGACACTGTCCTTTCTATAATGGATGAAAGAATCATAGTAATCCTGATGTTTAATGGACCAAAGCGAGAATCTGTAGAATCTCTCTCATACTCATAAGAATTGACTTTTCACCAGATTTTGCGAAGCTCTTCATTTGAGAATGTCTTGTAGTCAATTGCCACAAGGGGAGTCTTTGCTTGCTTGAGAAGGTGATGAACTAGGGCAAGAGAAATTCTCATGGTGGCATCTTCTGTTGCCTCAGGATCTGCAGTCATCCTCGACTTTTGAACTGTCTAGACTTTCTGAAATGGAGGATGAGGAGGGAGCTTTCCTTTGCTAACGTGGGCAAACTTCTTGGTAGGAGCAGCCTTCTTGGCTTGAAGTCGAGAGGGAGATCCGCCTTGCTTTTGTGCCCCTCTCTTTGTGTTTCTACAAGGTGGAACGGATGATGATTGTTCACCTGATGCTATAGCTATGGCTGCTTCTATAGCTTCTATCCTAACTACCTTGACTACCTCTGCCTTAGCAACCTCTGCCCTTGTAGCCTCTATTGTTGCTACTTCTTTCTTTCTTGCCTTGGGTTTGCGAGCCAACCTTGCTTTTCTAGATTTAGGAGACTCAGGCTCTGCATCCTGCTCCTCCTCATCATCATCGTCAGTAGGAAGGGGATGATGAGTGATGGTCGTGGTAGCATTCTGTCCCTTGGAAGGAATCTTCATACCTTGTAGAGCCTCAAAAGATTTTGGAGGTAATTCTTGTCTCCTACTCATAGACTAAAAGCTTCCTGTGGAGACAGACTCGAAGCTCTCCTTTCTTACAAATTTATCCCTTTGGAAGACTCCCTCATCTGAGGTGAAAGGGGAAGGCTGGACTCGCAGTTGTCGTTGCTTTGATGACTCTTGGAACTCATCTTATACTGTCAAATAGATATATAAGAGAAGTAGATGAGTATAAATGTGATCTTAGATGAAAAGGATTTGGTTTAAAAACATTTTGTTGGAACAAGACATAAGAATCTCAAGTTTTCAAGGAATCTCGAAAGTTTTGAGATCAAAGTCGAAGGTTCCCAAAACTATGTCTAGACAAATCTCAAAGAACTCAAAAATTTTGAATTTTCTAGAAGGTTCCAAGTTGCAAGTCTGCCCAGACCGAGAGCAATATCGAAAGTTCTTGGAAAGTCTTGGAGGTTCCAAGATCCAAAATTTTGTGTTCCGAAGCGATATCCGGAGAATCCAAGTTTGTCTCAAAGGTTATGACTTTTGTCTATTCAGAGAAAAGAGGCAAAGCCGAGAGCTCCGAGAAATTTTTGAATGTTCTGAGTTTCTATGAAAACTAGGGTTTTCTAAGTCTAATCGCGCAAACCATTTGAGTAAATTGCACAATTCTACGGGATATCGATCGAATCAAGTGTGAAATGAGCGAGGAAGTTGAAGATTATGCATGTGATGGATGCATGACGTGAGATTTTCTCAGGAGATTGCGGACCTGGCAGTCATGCCCTAACTCGG
This sequence comes from Stipa capillata, assembly GCA_019208055.1. Taxonomy (NCBI): domain Eukaryota; kingdom Viridiplantae; phylum Streptophyta; class Magnoliopsida; order Poales; family Poaceae; genus Stipa; species Stipa capillata. The sequence goes on from JAGXJF010005897.1 coordinate 242,857, forward strand.
CGGTGGCTGCGTTGCTACCGCGGTGGCAGGTGGTGAAGATGCCTATCATCATCATCAGATGGCAGGAGACAAATAGGGCATGGCCACCATGGTTTCTACGGAGTTCAGTGGCGACAAAGGAGGGCACTAGAGCAGCGACAGTTCTAAGTTCGTGAGAATTCGGAGGCACCGGATTGCAAAATAGAAAGTATACGGTGGTTAGGGTTGGTTCGGGTCCTTAAGAGAAACATATTCACAGGGATACTCAGACATTCCAGGAATTTGTCGTAGGTTCCAAGAATCTCAGAGAACCACATGATAAACTCGAAAGGACTTATTTTGAGTATAGTGCAAATCACATAAATTCCAGGAAAGATCTTGGAAGTTTTGGGAACATGTATTGGAGTTTAAGCACAAAAACATTAGAAGGTCCGAGATAATTTGGAGATTCCAGAAACCCTAAGTGGCAGGACAGTGGTGATTCTCGGAAGTTACGAGTTTGTCTACTAGATACACTAAGTTGAATCTTAGAAGCTCCAAGAAAAGTTAGAAGTTCCGAGTTTCAGATCAAAAGCTCACAATATAAATTTGGATGAATTTTTAGGATCTTCCTTATAGGTCCCTTCCACATCCAATTGGAGAACAATCAAGAAATCAATGAAAAAATTTGGATGAGAATTGGAAAAAGTCAACTCAAAAGCTTCGTAAAAATAGAGCAAAAATTCTTAACAGTTACCAAAGATCCGAGCTAGCAAATAAGAGCTAAGAAACCAAAAATGGTGATATTAGCAGTGTTGCCACCATGTATGAGCTGAAATTTGCACTTCATTGCCAGAGGTGTGTATGAATATATTTTAGAGGCCTCTTTGGTTTTGGAAATTGATTCCTAGTTGAGCATTAGCAAAGCACTCTCACCAGCTTCCAAATATCAACCCCCCTTAATAGTACAGCTCTCCCTAAACTAAACATGATTCCTTAAACCACCAAAAGAGCTAGAAAATTGTATTTAATCTTCCTTTCTTTGAGCCATCTTTTTAGGGTCGTCAATACTGGTTTTAGCACTTAGTCCCTTAATTATTTTATAATTAATCATCAAAACCCACTTATAGGGTCCACGGTGCACTTTTAATCTACCAAAAATTGCATTATAAGCAGTCAAAATCAACCACTTCAAAAGTAATCAGCTTCGAAAGTTCTAGGGTTATTGAAAGTTACTGGTAGAACCACTTGTCGTATGGTTGTCACAAAAGACCCCAAAACTATCCTGTAAAAGGGACTATTTACAGGCTTAATTTTTGAACGCCGAATTTACATCCCATCGAGAGCACTGATAGATAGGAGATCTAAAGAGCTCTGGCTATCTATCAGGACCTTGCCTATCTTGCGATTGCCCATTGTAGGTGAAACAACTAGCCGGAGTTTTTAGGTAGCAATGGTACCTTTGGGGCATTCATCCTTGTCGAAGGACAGGGAGGTCATCCTTGTCGAAGGACAAGGAATGGTCATTTGAATGACCACCTTGGCATCTGGGAGTCCATGGAGCCCGTCGCTTGTCGTTGGGGTGCTATGGCCATACGACCACAACCTCTCGGGAAGATGAGCTCTTCTTCTCCTTTTGCTTAAAGCGCTTGTCCTTGCTCAAGGAGCATTCGGACCGTCTTTCACTACCAAGGACCGGCCTTCAATCAAGGCGCCCTCACAAGAGTCAGAGCCCTTGCTAACCTGAATCTTCCAACACACATCTTCATCTACATTGGAGTACTTGTCGACCATGTTGAAGAGCTCTTCAGTTGCCTCTGGTGGGTGAAGGAGTAGATCTGAGGTAGAAGCGTAGGGAGATTTCATAACTCACTGCCTCCTTGAATTCTCGGACCAACCATCGGCTAGGGACATGAGGAATTGAGGTCCACACTTGTACGAACCTCTTGGCAAATTGCTGCAGGGACTCATTGGGCTTCTGGTGTGGACAAAATAGGTTGTCCTCCTTACTTGGCTTCTTGTAACACCGTCAAAGTTATTTATGAGTTTTTTACAGAGCATCTCCCAACTATAGATGGAACCTTTGGGCTGGTTGAATAGCCAGACCAAATGGAATCCTTAAGTGCAGTAGGAAGGTAGTTGGTCATGACCTTCTCATCGCCCCCCGTGGCAAGAATGGCAGTTGTGTTGATCTATAAGAACTTTGACTGGTTCTAACTCTTGTCAAAGGTCTTGATATGACCAGGCTTGATCTTGGACGGCCAAGTTACGTCCCTTAAGCCGGGTGAAAAGCCTTTGCATCAAACATAAGAGACAGTGCAATGTTGGGGAGAGCTCCAAGAGTCATGTTCATTTGGGGACCAGCTGGCACTCCTAAGTTGGGAATCACGATCGTGGTCCTGGGTAAGTTCGCCTTCATGATACTCGTGGCCTCAGTTGTGCTCGGCCGTGTTACCAGGCCACGGATGGTTGTTTATGTGGTTTCCATGACCATTTTCTCTAGTCTAAGAGGTAGTGGCAACGTTGTGATCCGTAGTGTTGGGGGAGTCCAGCCACGTCGTCCGGGCAAGGTACCCCCTAATGTATCTTGACTTGTGCTGTAGCTCCGCAGGGACATCCGGCGGACCTGGGTGAGCCACGTCGTCCTCCGGAGGCTAGGCCCCGAGCGAGTAGCCCCCTCCTCCCGGGCGAGGTGTACAGGAGGACTCGGACCAAATCGCCCGGCCCGAGCAGAGCCGAGGACAACATCTCCCCGGGACGAGGCGGGGGAGGAGGGGGCTTGGTCCGAAGTAGAAAACAGCTCTTTGCCCACGAGAAGGCGGCGAGCACGGTGGCAAGCCGTACCGGCGAGGCGCGTCGGGGATATGCCGGCGAATATATTAGGTAGCGGCGAGGAGGAGAGTACAGATTTGTCTGATGTACGGTGACACAGTTTAGGATAAGATTGTGATCTGTCTAAGGGCAGCGATGTATTTTTTTTACTTGTAAGTCGGTTTTGCCTATATAAGGGCGAATCGATACACCGTATGAATCCAAGCTCACTTCCTCGAACCCCAACTCCATTTTCCACTTCAATTCCCATATTAATCTTCGGCGGTAGTTTGGGGCGGTTCCCGTGGTCACTAGGCATTGTTCCCCAAGTTGTCCTCTTAGCACCTTGGTCCTCCGACCTGGGGTGCCCAAGTTCACTGTCCAAGAGACACTTCGTCGACAGTTAGCGCCGACCGTGGGGATCCGAAGGAGCGACGTACTTCTGACCCGGAGCTTCACCATGCCACCTCGACCAAAGAAAGGGGCGACTGCAACCAGGCGGAAGGCGGCGGCGAGCGGAAGATGCGAGGTTCAGCTCCCTTCCCCTCTAGCAGAGGGCGAGATAAACGAGGAGGCGACAAGGGCTGCGCCAGTCGGACCCGATCGCCCGGGCGAGCTTACCTCCGGCGTCGCGGCGGATGGGGGGTCCCAAGCCGCGGTCCCACCCATCGGGGCGCAGGCGCCACCAACGGCGGAGGCCATTGTGGGCACACGGAGTCTGGCGGACGAGGTGGAAGGCCTGCGGCGGCATGCCGAGGGGGCGGCGAAAAGGTCAGCGGTGCTGCAGGCACTCTCCAGGCGGCGGAGTTGGAGGCGCTAAAGGCGAACGCTCAATCTCAACTGGTGCCCGGTCTGTATCGGGCACAGCTCGAGGCGACACGAGTCCTGGCGGCCCCCCCGCCCCCGCCGGAGGCCCACGCCACGGAGGAACTGCGCCGTTAGCTGGCCGAGGGTCGCTCCGCCGCCCGCGTGGAGACCCTCGTCCCTTCCCCGGCAGTCAAGGCTCTCCTTAGAGACTTGGATGTGGTGCGGGCATGGGCGGCGCGTACATGGGTGAGGCGGACCTTGAGGCGGCGCGTCTCAAGGTGAACATACTGCAGAACCAGCAAGCTGCCCGAGAAACCATCTGCAACTGCGAGGGCGGCCTGAGTTTCCAGAGGCACCCACATATCGAGCAGCGTCCGGGCAAAGCACATGTCAACCAACAACAACCAGAGCACGTCGTCAGCCACCCGGAGGTCATCGACCTCACGAGCATGGCGAGCCCATTGAGCCCGGGGCTCATGGTGGTCCCATTCCTGCCCAAGTTTCATCCCGCCGACCTCCCAAAGTACGCGGGTACGACAGACCCGGTCCTGTACACAAGAGTGTACGAGGCAGTGGTGATGGCTTCAGGGGGTGGCGACGCCATCATGGTGAAGAGCCTGCTCCTCACCCTCACAGGCATCGCCCAGGCGTGGTACCTCGACCTCGAGCCTCGCATGATATACTCCAAGGAGCAGCTGCGTGACAAACTGTACAAGCATTATCAGGGGGTGCCGCAACAAGGAGATGACCTCGACGGACCTCAGCAACCTCCAGCAGCGCCTAGGCGAGACCATTCGAGCATTTCAGCGTCGACACTTTGAAGTCTAGTGCCAGGTGAAAGGGGTCACCGAGCAGACCATCTGCGAGGCCGCTCAGCGAGGCATCAGTAATGAGGCCTTAGCTGACAAGCTCGAGAGAAAGTGGCCGAACCGTGTCGAGCAACTCTATGACATTATGGAGGTCTACGCCCGTGTGGAGCAAGGGCAAATTTTGCGAAGGGAGGAGGCCAGGGCATCCCAGGTGTACGCAGGGATAGAGAAGGTAGAAGGGCGACGTCCAAGGCACCACGACGTACATCATGTGTCCGAGGAGGATCGGCGAGACGAGGAGCGTGCCGAGTACGAGGAGGAAGAGGGCTGACCGCAAGGATCGTGTCAGGCTCAAGGACGACAGGTAGCCCATTTCCCGCCGCGTCAAGGCCCTCTGCTCCGCGAGTCTCCGCGGCAGCACGGGAGGGAGCCCTATGTTCGGCTGGGACAGAACCGAGGCAGAGTGGATCATCATCAGCGGGAGCCACCTCGGCCGAGAGGCCCCCACCAAAAGTACTGCGAGCTACACAAATTGTGCTCGCACTCGACGGCCGAGTGCGAGGTCGTCGCCCGAGCTCAGGGCCCCTTCCGCCCCCCTCCAATGGCCGAAGGGCAGTGCGCACAGGAGCCCCGGGTCGAGGCTCTCCCTAGGGCTCCCCCTCCGCCCCCGCGACGTGGACCGCTGCTGGTGGGCAGGAGTCCGCGTCGTGTTGTCCATGCGATCACCGGGGGAAGCGCCCACACCTTCCCGTTGAAGCGTCAGCGCAAGGAGTACGTCCGTCGAGTCTAACATATAGGGGCATACCCCCCGACAGAGCTCCCCGCCTGGACGAGCACCCCGATCACCTTCGGCCCGAAGGATGCCGCGGGCATCATCCTCCCGCACCACGACGCCTTGGTCATCTCGGCCATCATATCGGAGGTGGAGATCTAGCGTGTGTTCGTAGACGGGGGCAGCTCGGCCGATATCTTGTTCGCTTCCATCTTGGACGGGATGGGCATCCCGTGCTCATGCCTCCAATCTCCGGGCGTCCCCCTCCTCGGTTTTGGTGGCGAGCCGATCAGGGCTGCCGGACGAATCGAGCTCTCGGTCAAATTCCAGGACGAAGGCGGAGAGTGCGCCGAGACCTTACTGTTCGACGTTGTCGACATGCCCTACCAGTACAATGTGATCCTTGGACGGATGGCGCTCAACAAGTTCGGGGAGGTCCCTCACCACGTCTACCTGTGCATGAAGGTCCCCACCCCCACCGGAGTCATAACGGTGTATGGCGACCAGGGCCTGTCTCGCTGCATCGAGGAGACCACGACCTCGGCCATAAGATACGTCCATGACGTCGTCCTAGCGGTTGAAGCATCTCTCCCGGCTCCCTCCGGCAGCACCGCCTCGCCCAAAGCGGGCGAGGTCCTTGGCATCGACGTCGCCGGCGACCAGTTTCATGTCGTCAACTACGGGATGGTGGATCCCCAAGCCTAGGCCGGACGGGGAGACCTGATCGGTTATGTCGTCCGAGGACGAGCCACACAAAACTATATTAATCGGGGCGGACCTGCCGGTCGAGGTGGAGCAGGCACTTCTTCTTACCCTGCGAGCTAACTGTGACATCTTCGTGTGGGAGCCCGAGGACCTGCCAGGCGTGCCTCGAGGCATAATCGAGCACAAGCTGAAGGTCATGCCAAGGGCTCGCCCTGTCAAGCAGCGCCTGAGGAAAATGTCGGCCGACCGACAAGTCGCAGCCCGCGAGCAAGTCGCCAAGCTGCTCAAGGCCGGGGTCATCCGTGAGGTCTTGCACCGGGAGTGGCTGGCGAACCCGGTCCTCATCAAGAAGGCAAATGAGCAATGGTGAATGTACGTGGACTACACCGACCTCAATAAGGCGTGCCCGAAGGACGACTTCCCCCTCCCTCGCATCGACCAGCTAGTCGATGCCACGTCCGGATGCGACCTCATGAGCTTCTTGGACGCTACTCGGGATACCATCAGGTGTGGATGACCGAGGAGGACGAGGAGAAGACCAGCTTCATCACTCCGTGCGGGACGTTCTGCTACATCCCAGATGCAGTTCGATCTTAAGAACGCGGGGGCGACGTTCGCCCGATTGATCGCCAAAACCCTCAGTGATCAAGTCGGCAGGAACGTGGAGGCATATGTGGACGACATCGACATCAAAAGCGTCCTCGCCCAGACTCATGCGGCTGACATACAAGAAACTTTCTACAACCTCCGGAGGTCTAGTATGAGGCTGAACCTGAAGAAGTGTATCTTCGGCGTGCACGCTGAAAAGCTACTAGGCTTCCTCGTCTCAAAAAGAGGGATCGAAGCCAACCCGAAGAAGATAGACGCAATCCTCAGTATGCAGCCGCCCACTACAACCAAGCAAGTGCAGAAGCTAGCGGGCCGACTCACGTCCCTGGGGCGATTCGTGTCCCGGTCGGCCGAGAAGGGGCTCCCATTCTTCAAAGCCCTGCGAGGCTCTGGAAGGTTTGAGTGGATCGAGGAATGCCGGCCTTCGAGGCCCTGAAGAAGTACCTTACCTCACCCCTTCTCCTCCAGAGTCCATTGCCCGGAGACATTCTCCTGCTGTACCTCGCCGCCACGACCTCGGCCGTCAGCGCCGTCCTCGCCAGGGAGCAGGACCGGACCCAGAACCCAGTTTACTACGTCTCCGAGTCATTGCAAGGGGCAAAAATATGGTACACCGAGCTCGAGAAACTAGCGTATGCATTGGTCATGGCGTCTAGGAAGCTTCGCCACTACTTCCTAGCTCATCCAATACGGGTCCCAACTTTTTTCCCGATAGGCGAGATGTTCCGCAACCGAGAAGCCACGGGCCGAGTCAGCAAATGGGCGGCCGAGATTGCTCCATTCGCGATCAAGTTTCTCCCCAGGACTGCCATCAAGTCGCAGGTGTTGGCCGACTTCGTTGCGGAGTGGGTACCCCGACCAGACCTTGCACAGAGCACAGAAAACCCGACCTGGATCCTCTACGTTGATGGTTCCTGGTGTGCAGAAGGAGTCAGAGCCGGCACGGTCCTAGTGTCCCTGGAGCCAGCCAAGATGTCGTACTCGGCCTGACTGAATTTCAAAACGACGAACAATGTCGCTGAGTACGAAGCACTTCTGCTCGGGCTCCGCAAGGCACGCGTGGCTGGGGCATGCAGGCTACTCGTCAAGAGTGATTCGCAGCTGGTCGCCGGGCAGGTCAGAAAAGACTACCAGGCAAAAGACCCAGAGATGGCTAAGTATCTGGCAGCGGTGAGGGCCGTGGAGAAGCACTTCAAGGGAATTACCGTCCAAAGCATTCCACGCGGGGACAACACTGAGGCTGACCTCCTCGCCCGAGCAGCGAGCAGTGGGACCACTCCGCCCCCTCGAGACTGTCCACCGCCTCGACTGAGGGGCTGGCCGACGTCTGCGCCATCTCACCGGAGGACTGGAGGACTCGAATCGAAGAGTACCTCTCCACGGAGAAATAGCCCGAGGACCCGGTCGAGGCACGTCGGCTAACAGCGCGCGTCCGGAGCTTCATCATTCATAAAGGCTCTCTCTACAAGCGAGGTGATGCGCCCCGTTCTTGAGGTGTGTCTCGACAGAGGAGGGCAAGGGTCTGCTCAAGGAAATCTACCAGGGGCTCTATGGCTCGCACCTCGCCCCCAGGTCCCTGGTCGCCAAAGCCTACCACACCGGATTCTACTGGCCCACGGCGTTGAATGATGCTCAAGACCTGGTGAAACACTGCTCGGCGTGCCAATGGATGGGCCGAGGCACAAGCAAACCAGCGAATGCGATGCAACCCATCTCGCCCTCCTGGCCCCTGGCACGTTGGGGAATCGACCTCGTCGGCCCCTTCAAGACAGCGTGCCGGGGCGCCAGGTTCATCGTCGTTGCCCTGGACTACTTCTCCAAGTGGATGGAAGTAGAACCTCTAGCGAAAATTACCTCGGCCGCCGTGCAGAAGTTTGTTTGGAAAAGCATCGTGTGCCGGTTCGGCCTCCCGCGCGAGTTGACTGTGGACAACAGAACTTAGTTCGATGCGGTGAACTTTAGGAACTTCTGCTCCGGCCTCGGCATCAAGCTATGCTTTGCCTCGGTCGTGAACCCAAAGGCTAACGGCGCGGTGGAGAGAGCTAACAGCATTATTCTTTCAGGCTTACGAAAACATATGTTTGAGCTTCTTGCAGGGAAATGGGCGGACGAGCTTCTGAGCGTGCTATGGTCGTCCTGCACATCGGTCAGCTAGGTGACAGGGTACACTTCGTTCAAGCTGTTGTTCGGCAGCGAGGAGGCCGTCACTCCGGCCGAGGTGGAGTTTGAATCCCTTCGCATCGCCGAGCAGCCGGACAATGCCAACCACCTGACATCGCTCGAGGGGCTTGACGAGGTGCTACAAGATGCTTCCTTGCACATCGACCGCTACCAAGCCGCAACCGCTAAGTACTACAACAAGACGGTGAAGCCGAGGCCCATAGCGGTGGGTGACCTGGTACTCAAGAAGAAGCTCAACCCCGAGGCCGACAGCAAGCTCAGCTCCAAGTGGGAAGGCCCATATGAGGTCATCAGTTCGTCTCGACCGTCATCGTTTCACCTACGGGATCTCGATGGCGTTGTCCTCAAGCATAGCTGGAACAGCGACAACCTCAGGAAGTACTACATATGACCGCGCCAAGACATTTGGCAACACATTGCCAACAGCTGCTGCGCCAGCTTGACGGGACGTCGTCCTTGTAATGGTTATCTACTTTTGTTAAGAAACACCTATCTTAATGCAGTATCCGCTCGCTCGTCAAAAGGTCTACTATCTCGTCCTAGGTGGCAATTCGACCTGACGCCGCGCCCCTAAGGACGATGAGCAAGCCAATCCCGTCTTAGGTGGCAACTTGGCCCGACGCCGTACCCCTAAGGACGATGAGCATGGCTATCCCGTCTTAGGTGGCAACTCGGCCTGACGTTGCGCCCCTAAGGACGATGAACAATCCCCTCAGGACGATGAGCAAGCCAATCCTGTCTTAGGTGGCAACTCGGCCCGACGCCGCACCCCTAAGGACGATGAGCACGGCTATCCTATCTTAGGTGGCAACTCGGCCCGACACCGCGCCCCTAAGGACAATGAACAATCCCCTCGGGATGATGAGCATGGCTATCCCGTCTTAGGTGGCTGCTCGGCCCGATGCCGCTCCTGTAAGGACGATGAACAATCCCCTCGGGACAATGAGCAAGCCAATCCCATCTTAGGTGTCTGCTCGGCCTGACGCCGCTCCCCTAAGGACGATGAGCTACATCGCGATCCTTGCCCTAAGTGGCGTCTCGGACGTATTAGAACTCCTAGTCCGTACCCTTCGTAACCTCGCCCGCGGTTGAGATCAAACAACATCGCTCACCAGACAAAGGAAAGAGTGGTTAAGAGGTAACGCGAAGTTTACAAATGACAGGTTCTCAAATACACGATTACAGAACGGGGCAACCACGAAGTATTCGTGGTCGCCAGTTATTTTGGTGGGAGAAGGGTAGTGCCCCCCACGCTAAGTTACAGCAATCACAACCGACGCGACGGTAAAATTAACTGTCCCAGATTCTGGGACACGCGAGCTAACATTGGACAACCAGTCAATAACCCCCTAAGTCTTGGCGTCATCGGCCAGGTCGGCGGCGAGGGCCAGGAGGAACAAGTCACTCCCGTCGCCCTGGGCCGTTGCCGGGAGGACGCCTTCCCCAACCTCCTCGCCTTCCCCGACCACCTCGCCAACCACGGTGAGCTGGTTTGCCCCTGCGAGCTTCGACCGTCGCTGGGACGATGTCTTCCTTGACTTTCTCCCCAAATATACAACGCTCCTTCCGCGCAATTGGCAGGCCGGGCGAGCGGTGCTTATGCGACATGGCCACGAGGGGACGAGACCCACGTCGCCCGGCAGATGACTTATATTGCGAAGGCGCCCTCTGCAAACAAGCACAATAAGATGAACATCGCGACTTTTTAACATAAATCAAAGCGTAATGTCGCGCCACAAGGCGAGTTCACAAAATGCCACACGCGGTGAGGTTACGTCAACGCAGTGATGGTGGGGCAGGACTTCAAAAAGAATTTTAAGACTGGCGGCCGGAGCAGGCTCTAAACCTTTGGCTGCTAGGACAACGTGGCGGGACCCCCTCCTGAAGTGCCCTCGGCACTCTTCGAGCTCCCTCCAGTGGCCGACCTTTTTCGGGACTTCTGAATGCCTTCGGTGTACTTCTGCCCTTTCTTGTGAGAGTTCCAGACCAAAGTCATGAAGGCGTTGGCTCCGCCTTTGAACTTGTCCCGGACCGCGACCACCTCGAAAGTCTTCGGGGCGATGTAGCCCAGGGACGAGAAGACCGATGGCTCGGAACGGGTCGCCAGGTAGGAGCAGCCAAGCGCGAGCTCCGCGGAGGCCCGAGTGTTGTCCTGAGCAAAGACGAAGCTGGTGAGGTGGATGTCGTGACAGATCCGAGTCACCCACTTGATGCCATCCACGACCGTCGTCTCCGGATCGGAAGAGTCGAAGGCATTGATGTCGAGACCAACCGCCTCGGCCGCCAGGCCCGCCACATGACACAAGGACGAGATGAGCCGGTAGGCTTGGGTGTCCCAGTCGGTGAAACGACTAAGCCTCTCATGCACTAGCGAGAGATCGTCTTGGAGTTTGACGGCCTCTTTCCGGGCCGCGGCAGACTTGCTCTCCTCCGTGGCGAGCAGCACTGCCGTAGCCTCGGCCTTCCCTCGCTCATAGGAGAGCGCCTCCTCCACCTTGGCGGTTCGTTTCCTCGCCGCCTCGGCCTTCTCCCACTCGGCAGTGAGCTCCTCTTCGGTACGGGCGGCACGAGCCTCTACAGCCTCGAGTTTGGCCTTGAGGAGGTCCACCTCGGAGGTCTTGACCTTAAGGCGTGTAGAGAGCTCGGCCGTCTTCTTCGCCTCGGCCTCAAGGACCTCCAGAACATCGGTGGTGCGACCCCGCTCCTCAACCAGTGGACCCTCGACGTCGGCCGCGTGTGCCTCTAGGTGAGAGAGCTTCTCTGCGACGAACATGCACTGGAACAGAAGATATCAGTATGCTATAAACAGTAAAATGAAAAGGCGAGTCAGGATTACCTTCAGCGCGGCGGCCTGAGCAGCCGCCCCGACTTGGGAGGCCGTCATCCCGGCGAAGCTCGACGCCACGTCCTCCTCGGATAGCCTCGCCCCGGGGTGGCTCACAAGCTCGAACTCCAGCGGCGAGGCGGCGAGGAGATCCGGTCCGAGTCGACCGAAGAGTGCCACTCGGGGGCGACAAGGCTGGAGAGTCAAGTCAAGGGAGCCCCAACACTTAGCCTTGTCCTTCGGGGTCGAGGAGAAGGATAGGACCGTCACCAACGCACCTGAAGGACGAGAAGCTGGGGCTCCCTTCGCGGTCGCAACCCGGGGAGGAGAACGCCAGGCGCGACGTCGCCACCCGATGCCCGCTCACCCGCGGGGCGAGGCGAGGTCTCCCCTGCCGCCAGCACGGGCGAATGGGGGCGTTGCTCCGGTGCCACATCTCCCTCGGGCGAGGCTCCGCTCGGATGAGCGGCCTCGGGAGGCGGTATCGCCTCGGGGCCGGAACGTCCTTCTAAAGAGACTCCCTCGCGGCGTCCTCTCCGACAATATCAACCATCTCATCGATGTTCACGTCGGACGAAGATGAGGAAGATGATTTCCTATTTTCCTGGGTCACAGCCGTCGAATGGACAGCCACAAAGAGGCCGCCCATTGGTCCTTTGCCTGCACCCGGGCCAGGTTTCACGGGCGCGTCAGCTCGCTTCTTCACGGGAGGTCGCTCGTCACTCTCGACGCGCGATCCTACCTCAGACTCCTTGTCACCCGAGTCCTCGGTGTTCGCCCTGCCCGGGGCGGACGACTCGCGGCGATCGCTGTCCGCGTCATCCTCCCAGTCCGCCAGCTCCTGGACGAGGCTTTTTGGCTTTGCCTTCTACGAGGACGGGGTGGCCCGCTTCCTCTTGTCGCCCGTCTTGGCGTCTCTGGCAGGGCGATGTCAGCGCGAGGAGGAACCTCCCACTTGAAGAGTTCGCAGGCCTGGTTCCGGTGCCCCGTGATCATCTTCGAGATGATCTTCACCTCCCTCTCCGCTTGGGCGAGGTCGTACCCCTTGGTGGGCTCGTACCCGTAGAAGGGGCACGGCCCGAGGAGCCTTCCCTCGCTAAGAGAGAGGCACTTCATCTGCCAGTCGGTGGCAAGCGAGCAGATCCTCAGGAGGAGGAACTCCTCGACCAGATCCCGTGACGAGGGCTGATGGCTCATCTCACCCAAGGTGTCGCGTCTCGCTAAGTCGGTGGAGGTGATGACGAGCTAGCGAGTTGTATAGCCGGGGATGGTCTTGTCGCCGGTGAAGCCGAGGTCGCCTACCCGGTAGTAGAACCACTCATTGCGGCAGTTCTTCCACTTATTCTTTAGCGCCATCACCGGGTAGGTGGCGTCTGTCCCGCGGCTACCCCGAAGAGGGAGTGGGCGCCATCGTGGATGGGGGATGTCGTCATCACGGGTTCATGAAACATGGCGAAGCAAGTCGCCGTGCTCTCCAGCCTCATTGTCTTCATCACCCACTCGAAGATAGCCAGGTGCGAGATCGTTGTGGGGTTGAGGTCTGAGATTTCCAGGCCGAAATGGTACAGGACGAGTTGGACGATGGGCGTGGCGGGGAAGGTCAGGCCGGCCCTAAACTGATCGGCGAAGACAACGATATGCCCCTCCGGTTGGGTGGCCCACGTGCTCCCCTCCTTGGGGAGGGCGGGGCCGTGCTCGTCCGAGTCAAGGGGGAAGCACCCCGCGGCACTGAGGTGAGCCAGCGTGGTCTCGGACGCTTGGGTCGTCCCAAGCCATTGAGTGTAGGTGACCTTCTCGGCCACCTTCTTCCCCTTTTGCTTCGTGGCTGCGGCGGCTTTGCTGGTCGACATGGTTCTCCTCTCCTGCTTGAGCGCTAGGTTGTCCTGAAGGTGTTTGAGCACGATCCAAGCTGAGCGGCAAATTGTGCTAGGGATGGGAGCCGAGCGCGGGGAGCGGTGAGGTGCAAGCGACGGAGGCGGAGGCGTGTGGGGTTGCGCAGGGGAGGCCCAGGGGAATTTATAGGCCCGGGGTGATCCGTAATTTGAGGTGGCGTAACAGGCGGAGGCGGAGTGAATGGACCCGGCGGTTACGATCTGAAATCAGGGGCGGAATGTTCGGGAGCCCCGAGCGGAAAGGAAGTTCAAAGCCCGGGGGCACCTCGTCCCGAACTCCCCGTCCTCCCACCTAAGGGTTCGATGCAGCCGCGAGTGGCGTCGCTCCCCTCGCCAATCGCACCTGCAAGGGGCTACTGTTGGGGGAGTCCAGCCACGTCGTCCGGGCGAGGTACCCCCTAATGTATCTTGACTTGTGTTGTATCTCTGCAGGGACATCTGGCGGACTCGGGCGAGCCACGTCGTCCTCCGGAGGCGAGGCCCCGAGCGAGTAGCCCCCTCCTCCTGGGCGAGGTGTCCAGGAGGACTCGGACCAAGTCGCCCAGCCCGAGCAGAGCCGAGGACAACATCTCCCTGGGAGGAGGCGGGGGAGGAGGGGGCTCAGTCCGAAGTAGAAAACAACTCTTTGCCCACGAGAAGGCGGCGAGCACGGTGGCGGGCCGTACCGGTGAGGTGCATCGGGGATATGCCGGTGAATATATTAGGTAGCGGCGAGGAGGAGAGTACAGATTCACCCGATGTACGGTGGCACAGTTTAGGATAAGATTGTAATCTGTCTAAGGGCAGCGATGTATTTTCACTTGTAAGTCGGTTTTGCCTATATAAGGGCGAATCGACACCCCGTATGAATCCAAGCTCACTTCCTTGAACCCCAACTCCATTTTCCACTGCAATTCCCATATTAATCTTCGGCGGTAGTTTGGGGCGGTTCCCGTGATCACTAGGCATCGTTCCCCAAGTCGTCCTCTTAGCACCTCGGTCCTCTGATCCGGGGTGCCCAAGTTTACTGTCCGAGAGACACTTCGTCGACACGTAGTAACATCCACCATGCTGCCAGAAGTTCCGCCCTGATGTTTCTAACCACAACAGGAGCCCAAGTCCGTCGAAACAGTGTCTGATAGCAGGGTGGTTAATGCCATAGCCAGATATTGGGCCTTTAGCGATAGAGGGTCCAACTCGAGAGGGGTGTCTGGATCCCCTAACACCGATACTTGTTAGCACACATCCAGCATGTGATAGCCAGAGGCGTCGGTGTTGGCAAAGAGTTGACGATGATGCAGGAGGACATGCGCCTGTGTGGCAACACGTATAATCTTCTGCTGTCTTCGGTCCTCCTCCCACGCCTGGTACTACTCGAATGTCTCATCTGGGTCTCGAGTTTGCAGTAGTGTTGTCTCATGGACAACATGCTGTCATCGTGGAAATCAATGGAAGAAGCACACTGAAGGATGGAGAGTATGTTTGCTCCAGACGCCTCTTCCATCTCCGCAACATGGCATCCACGAGCAAAATCACGTTTTAGCATTGTTCTAGAGGAACTCTGGTCACTAGATCCTTTAGAAAACTCAGGTCTGACCACCACAATGGTTGGCCACACATATTTTGGGTAATATTGTCCACTCAAGAGTTCTCTCAGGGAGGTGCAGTTGGCGATGCATCACTGGTTGTGGTGACCCGCGCAGACATGCCCTCCATAATTCTTCATGCCATTTCTTTGGAGGCAATCGGCACAGAACCGTCGGATGATGGGTACTCCACTACGGAGAACGATCCAAAGGGGACACTAGTCGACATTTTGTCGACGAGCCCATGAAAGGGATCTCAGGAGTCGACTAGAGGGGGGGTGAATAGGTCGGCTCTAGAAACTAGAAATTAAAATGCCTAATGGGTTTCTCTTCTGGAGATAGGTCAATCCTAGAGAAAATATATGCAACTGATGCAGGTAACTGAGACTCAGCAAGATATATCAGATAAACACCAGACACTCAGATAGCAAACTCAGCTGATGTAGAACAAGTTAAATTCAGAGCTAACTGAGTCTCAGGTGTGAGAGTCAGGTGAGTGCATCAGATGACGTGAACAAGAAAGGTACTAGCTTTAGCAGGAGCTAACTGAGTCTCAGGTGAGGAAACTCAGTTAGTGTGCAACAAATAAAGGTGCTCTAGTGATCTAAGCATACATAGACATCAGAATAAGTAAGAACAGATCACAAGACAGAAAGTAAAGCACACAATGATTTGTTTTACCGAAGTTCCTACTTCTTGCGAAGCAGTACGTCTCCGTTGAGGAAGCTGTTCTCACAGCCGGCACCAAAACGTGCTCTTTCCTCGAGTACCTTTCTTGTGTGGAATCCTTTTATCTTGCTGCTGCAAGACAGGCAGACCCGAATCGCCCTCACAGACTCTTGGTGGCAGCCACACAAGACTTGGCTTGCTCACCAACTCCAAGAGCACTCCCACTCTTGGAGGAACCAGTACCTCGAAGATTACACCTGAAGGACTAAGTAACTCACTCTCACGATGGATGCACGCAGGCAACACTCACTTGGAGACCTAGAGCTCTTTCTTTCTCAACAGGTTGCTTTCGGGTTAGAGGCAAAGGTTGGGTAAAGGTTCGAGGTTGAAAACCTCCCCAGGTTCCCTATTTATAGGGTCCCTGGCAGCTAGCCGTTACCCTCATGCCACGTCAGACAAAGAGCCACCAGACCTAACCTATCTGAGACTCAGCTAACGAGCACCTCTGGTAACCTACTAGCCACGGCTGAGCTACCCACCTGAGTCTCAGATGCCAAACTCAGGTGGACTCGGTTGCCTCAGGCAGCACCTGAGCACAACTCTGGCCGGCTCACTACAAGCCTACAACTGACCAGAGAGCAATGACCTCGCCAAAGTCCCTGACCAGCTCGCTTAGACCCTTGGCACTGGTTCCAAGCTTCTTCACCGAAGACGACTGCCCTTGTAGACGCACAGAGAACCCTTGGTCCTGATCCACCAGCTTCCTAGCTCCTCCAGGACTTATCCAGCTTGCATTCACGGCCCTTGAACTCCATCAAGCAACCATCACCTCGCTTGCCCTCGAGCACAGCCTCGGCTTCCTCGCAACTGTGCCTCAGGAACCTAGCTCGGCTGGTCCTTCTGACCTTCCCAGTTCCTTGCTCTTTTTAGGGCTCATCATCAACAGTTGTCTCACATCAGCTTTCACCTGTCCATCTAATCCCTGTTCACACTCATTGCAAAACATTAGACACAGGTGAGGATTGCCAATAACCATCAAAACCAAACTCTGGGGCAAGATAGCCATCCTTCCAAGCTCCATGGGAGTGGATGCACTTTCAATCTCCCCCTTTTTGGTGGTTAGTGGCAACCCCTTTAAAACATTCATTTAGATAAAAAGAGTATTGCATTTAACCTTGTTTGACACCAACTCCCCCTTAAGATGTGCACAAGTGAGATTTTGCATTTGAATACAAGTGTGCAGATCAGATTTAAACATTTGAGAGTTGATGCAAGCACAGGTTCTCACAACATAACTGAGAATATAAGCACAGCGGAATAGCAGGTATGTTGGAGGAGTACTCAGTAAAAAAGATAACAGAATGGATTGCATGCTTGAGTACAAATATCAAATATCAGAGCGTCATGTATATATCGAATATCAGAGCATAGAGTTAAAGAGAGTAATATCATGTATCAGAGCAGATCAGAGCCAATGTGATAAAAAGATCAATGCATTTCAATATATTTGTACAATACAAAAACGAGGTGTTCAAGACTGATAAAAAACATTTTGCAGTACATAGAATGTCTTGACACACATGCAGTCTAGTCTACCCCTTTACATACTGCTCCCCCTGAATATAATACTCTCCCCTACTCGCTCTCCCCCTTTGCCACTAAGCACTAAAAAGAGATAGGAAGAAGAAGGAAAAGAAGATCCTCAGGGAGCTTGCTTTGGTTGCAGAAGGGATAGGATCTGATCAAATTTGCTGGTGACCGAGGCCTTGAGATCTGCCATTTCACTCTTGAGTTCAGATTTCAGCTGAGCCATTTCTTGTTGCAGTTCATCTTGTCTCCTCTTGATAACAGAGATCTGTACTGGCACAACCCGTTTAATGAAAGCATCAATAGCTGCGGGATTGTCTAGGCGTTGAACCAAAGGAAGACTGTCTGATGAAAGGTTCACAGAGACCGATGCTTGTCGCTCAGCGGGAGGAGATGATTCTCTAGCTGAGTCTCGGGTGGGAGACACCTGAGGCTCAGGTAGAATTGCTGGGAGATCAGCTGCTGGCTGAGGTGACCTGACTGAGTCTCTGGTGGCTTGCTCTGGAGGCTCTGAAAAGGCCGACTGAGATGAGTTTAGAATGTTGTAGAAAGGAACTTCATCTTCATGGTCATCCTTCTGAGGTCTGAATTTGCTGAGATATGTCTTCTTGTCAAGAGAAAAGACTGCAGATGCTAAGGATGTTCTTTGGAGAATCATATGCATTAGATATGAGCCATATCTCATCTTGTCAGATCTGTTCTTCTGGCACTCATTTATTTCTGAGAATATGTATCTGGCCACATCAAACTTCTCTTTCTTGGCTATGAGCTCAAGAATTCTCCATACTGGATTGTATATGGCATCAGTTCCTCCACCTTTGGCACAGATGGATATGTTCAAGATCTTCACTATGTGCTTGGGTGTCTTCATCAATCCTTTGAAATTGGAGATATGCTTAGGGACTGCACCCTTAACAGGAGGAGGCACAAAGCCTGTAGGGAAGAACTTCTTCCTTTTCTCATTTGGAACCCAATCTGGCAGGAGACTCTTATCTTCTTCTGAGCCTTTGGATATGCTGATCTTCTGTAGCTTTGACCCTGATGGTAGATTGAACATCTCTGCAAACTCTGGAGCTGTGATGCACAGCAGTTGACCTCTTGTCATCCAGAGCATATAATCTTGATTGTTCTGCTCTACAAAGACTGTTGCATAGAATTCCTTGATAGCTTCAGAATCATAATCTTGGTTTAAACTGCATATCTTATCAAGTTGAACAGCAGCTAGAATCTGCTTCAGATTTCCTAAGCCGTTCTTAGCAAGATTTTCCCAATCAATTGGCATGCTGTCAACAAAGCCTTTCTTCTGCAGCAAGAGATGATAGCTTGATTGCTGCTGATCATTCCAAAACCTTGGATCAGTGCAATGTCTTCTTTTCAGATTTCCTTCACTGTCAAAGTATGGATTTGTGGTTCTCATGGCAGTGTAGTTTGATGTGCTTCTTGAGTCCAGGTTCATGGAGGCTAGACTGGCATCTGCCTTTGGTAGCTTCTTGAAAGCAGTTGCAGATATGAATTTCATCATTGATGTGTCAGATCGTGCAACTTTTGAGAATATAGCTGAGTATTTGGCTTCCAACGACTCATCTGACTCTTCTAACTGAGTCTCAGCCGGGGTATCTTCTGAGTCAGATGCAGAGGGGGATGAGTCTGATTCTTCTGCTGACTCTTTCCTTCCACCACTCTCCTCTTCTTCTTGATATTCTTCATCTGATTCAGACAGCTTTTGCTTCTTCTTGCGAGGAGATGGAGGATGAGGGTCACTTGGACTTGAGTAGGAGTCATCTGAGTCTTCTGACTGAGTCTCAGTTGACAGTGCCTGAGACCCAGTTGGCATCCTATGAACTGACTCAGGTGCTGGAGAAGATACTGCTTTTTCTTGCTCTTCAAGTCTTGTTTCTTCTTGAGCTGGTTCTAAGTCTGATAGAGACTGAAATACAGAACCCATGCTCACTGATACGCCGACTGATGGATCTGCTCGTGGCTCAGTTGGGTTTTCATGCGCTTTAGTTGACTTCTCTTCGAAAGATGATCTTAGCTTATCCATAGATTCTTCCATAGTCTGATCAAGTTCTTTTTCTCTTGAGTCAAGCTCAGCCAAAATGTCTTCAATTGATTCTATGGCAGCTTTCTGTTGAGGTTCCACTTCAGTGAGGACTAATTCTAGTCCAGCTGATGCAGCTGCCTGAGACTCGGCTGGCATACTCAGCTGAGGCAGTGAACCACTGGCTTGTTGAAGGGGCACTGCATCAAATGCTTGAGAACTGGATGTGTAAAATATCCTTGAGTTTGTTTCAGCAATTTCATTTTGTAGATGCTTCTTACGAGCATCATCAGCACAAGAGTTTAACTCCAACATGAGATTCTCTATTCTCCTTTGAAGAATGATATCTGAGAACCTTGTCCAGAGAGGCTTATAATCTTCTGAGAGTTGAGGGAATAGACGATCAATTTGATTGATCAGGTCTGCTTTCTCTTGTCCAGAGGCTTTTCCTTCTTGCTTCAGCAGCTTTTTGAGTTCTTCATGGATTGCCTTGTCCTTCAGCTGAGTTTCTCTTTGGAGTTTCACACTCTTTGGAACATCTGATGATTCAAAGATTTGCTTTGCAAGAGCATCTATTCTTTCCTTCATTTGAGGCCTTTCCTCATCTGTGGCATTAGGCAACTTATCAGTTAAGTCTTGCCATTTTTTGATAAGTTTGCTGTGTTCCTGTCTTTTAAGAGCTTCTACTCTCCATTCAGCTTCTTCCTCTTCTTGGAGTTGCTTCTTTGTTTTCTTCTTGACTACCACAGCCTCTGATCTTGGCTTCTTTGGCACTTTGCTCAGGGATAAATCTGTTGACTTGCCTGCAGCCCTTGTCCTTTTGAGTGTATCAACTACTGGAGCCTTCTTGACTTTGATAGCTGCCTCTTTCTCAGCAGCCTTCTTGGCTCTTTCTTCAGCTCTTTTCTTCTTTGCTTCCTCAGCTTGGGCTTTCTTTTCAGCTGCTTTTGCTTTCCTTTCTTGCTTCAACTGTTCTTCCTTGCTAGCTTTCTGAGCTTCTAATTCTCTCATTCTTTGAGCTGACTGAGCTGCAGCTATGTCCATCTGACGCTTCTCCTCTTGTAGCTCTTTGAGCCTAGCTTCTCTTTTGGCTAGCTCAGAGGGTGACATAGGCGCTTTTACTGATTTTTGGGCAGCTTCTTCTGCATCCAATTTCTTTGCAAGACTTTTAGCCTGCTCTGCCTCCCACTCTAACTGCTGCTTCTGACTTAGGAGCTGAGTTCTCAGACCAATGGGCAGATCATCAGTTATATCCTCAGCCACATTCCTTGATTCAGGCATCTGCATAGGTGAGATAGGATAGAGAATAGATAAGAGATAATCCTATTGCAGAGAAAACAGGAATATTTGGCTATTTTTGGATGTTTTTAGGAGAGTTTCACAAGTCATCTCATGCTACCTGACTTAGCTACCTGATACTCAGGTGAGATAAAATGTGTAACTCAGGTGGAGTAGCAGAGCAACCTAGGTTTATCGAATCTTGCTGAAATTTGAGAATTCTGGACAATGAGTTGCAAGAAATCGTTCTAGAGGTTAAAGATATATCATCTCTTTCTAATTCCACAACTAAAAGCTACTCGAGAGCTTGGAATTCGCATTAAGGCGGAAACCACCCTAGTTCCGTGAAGAACAGCTCGAGGAGACTTACATTTGGAATTTTGATTGGAGATGAGGGCGCCGAAACAATCAGGAGAGCTTTGGGAAGCTTCGGAGAGAGCGAAGATCGTCGGAGAAGTGCACGATCGTTGAGAATCAGATGGCGGCGATGGGCGCAAGGGCACTGAGACTCTGAAGAGGGTTTAGCGCGAACCGTTACAGAGGTGGGTTTTTATATCCCGAGTGGCCCTGTGGCACCTGAGGGTCAGCTGGATTGCTACCTGAGACTCAGGTAGGAAATAGAAATTGAGCTGAGCTCCATACTTAGGAATGTTCTCCAGGATTTTAGAATGTGTTCAGCTGAGGTTCATGTGGAAGACTCAGCTGACAAGGTTTTCAATAGGATTACCAGAGAGATCTTAAGGATAAGAGATGAAAGCAATAGAGAGAATTTCTTTTCAAACACAGCTTGCCAAACAATCAATCAATACAGAGCTAAAGCTGTGTTGAATTGAAATAGATGGTGAGATCCAACTTATCTAACCCAATGGTGAATCCATGAGTTCAATAAGATGCAAAATCAGCATGGTATCTATAAGACCTTACCCCACCTGAGGTACAACCGAGACTCAGGTGGCTGACTCATGTAGAATGCAGAGAATGAAAAACCAGAAATGCAATCATGTGTACACGTGTATCATCATTTCCTCACTGCACATTCGAGATATCCATGATATTTAGCTCATGCCTGAGGGTACAGAACCTATTCTCATCTAAAGGCTTGGTGAAAATATCAGCTAGCTGAGCTTCGGTTCTAACATGGCACAGTTGGATATCTTTCTTTTCTACATGGTCTCTTAGAAAGTGATGTCTCACTTCTATGTGTTTGGATCTTTGGTGTTGGACTGGGTTGTTGGCTAACTTGATTGCACTTTCATTGTCACAGAAGAGGGGTACTTGAGACATAGATATGTTAAAATCCTTCAAGGTCTGCCTCATCCATAACAATTGAGCACAACACCCACCAGCTGCTATGTATTCGGCTTCTGCTGTGGATAGGGCTACTGAATTCTGTTTCTTGGAGCTCCAGGACACAAGGGAACGCCCTAAGAATTGGCAGGTACCTGAGGTGCTTTTTCGGTCAACCTTACACCCGGCATAATCACTATCTGAATAGCCTACAAGCTCAAATGGTGCACCCTTAGGATACCATAGACCAAACCCGGAGGTATGAATCAAATATCTCAGAATTCTACGAACAGCAGTGCGATGAATGTCCTTAGGATCAGCTTGAAAACGTGCACACATGCAAACACTCAACATTATATCAGGTCTAGATGCACATAAATACAACAAGGAACCTATCATAGACCTGTACTCCTTCTGATCAGTGGACTTACCTTGTTGGTTCAGATCAAGATGCGCATTTGTTTGCATGGGAGTAGATATTGACTTAGCTTTGTCCATGTCAAACTTCTTGAGGATGTCCTTGGCAAACTTCTCTTGAGAGATGAAGGTTCCCTGCTTGAGTTGTCTGATTTGCAGCCCTAAGAAGAACTTCAGCTCTCCTACCATGGACATCTCAAACCTTTTTATCATCATCTTGCTGAACTCATCACTTAGCACACGGTTAGTACTTCCAAATATTATGTCATCGACATATATTTGGCATACAAATAAGTCCTTGCCTTTAACTTTAGTAAAGAGTGTAGTATCAACAAGCCCAATTTTGAAACCATTATGTATAAGAAACTCCTTTAGGGTATCATACCAAGCACGAGGGGCTTGTTTGAGACCATATAAAGCTTTGTGGAGAACATATACATGATGGGGTCTTTTTGGATCTTCAAAACCAGGGGGCTGTTCTACATACACAAGTTCAGCAAGCTTACCTTGGAGAAAGGCACTCTTGACATCCATTTGATAAAGCTTGATGTTGTGATGATTTGCATAAGCTAAAAGTATCCTGATAGCCTCAAGTCGAGCTACAGGTGCAAAGGTCTCACCAAAATCCAAGCCTTCTATTTGAGTGTAGCCTTGAGCAACCAATCTTGCCTTGTTCCTCACCACTTGGCCTGTTGAATCTTGCTTGTTGCGAAAGACCCACTTTGTTCCTATAATATTGTGATCCTTGGGTCTTTCAACAAGTGACCAGACTTCATTTCTCTCAAATTGGTTCAGCTCTTCATGCATAGCATTGATCCAGTCTGAGTCAGACAGAGCTTCACCTACATTTTTAGGCTCAAAGGTGGAAACAAAAGAGTAGTGAGCACAAAAGTTAGCAATACGAGAACGAGTAGTCACTCCCCTATTAATGGCACCAATGATTTGGTCTACAGGGTGATCCTTCTGCAGCCTGCTGATCACAGGGGGTTCTGGGTCAGCCGCCTGAGTCACAGCTGGAAGTGGGTCAGCTGGGTGTATCTGTGACTCAGTTGGCTCTTCCTGAGACTCAGCTGGGTGCATGGAGGCTTCTGAGTCCAATAGATCATTAGCTGGGTTGTACTCGAACTCAATGCCATTGACTTCATCCTGCTCATCAGCTGGGTCAGGTAGATTCGTAACTCCAGATGAAGCTTGCTCCTCAACTTGGGGCCTGACTTCACCTGTTGACTTGTGAAGTATATCTACCTTCCCTGAAATATCATTAGCAACTTGCCCATCTTGTGAGCCGTTAGATTCATCGAATGTCACATCTACAGCTTCTTCAACAACCTTGGTGTTGGTGTTAAAGACTCTGTAGGTGTGAGATTCTGAGCTATATCCAACAAATATTCCTTCATCGGATTTGGATTCAAATTTAGAGAGACGTTTGCCTTTCTTCAAAATATAGCACTTACAACCAAATACTCTGAAGTAGGAGACGTTTGGCTTCTTGTTGGTCAGCAGCTCATAAGGTGTCTTCTTTAGGAGTGGGTGAAGATATAGTCTATTGATGTTGTGGCAGGCAGTATTCACAGCTTCAGCCCAAAACCTTGCTGGTGTTTTGTACTCACTCAGCAGTGTTCTTGCCATCTCTATCAGGGTCCTGTTCTTCCTCTCCACCACTCCATTCTGCTGTGGTGCATAGGGTCCAGAGAACTCATGCTTAATCCCATGCTTGTCCATGAAGGCTTCAACTCTTGAGTTCTTGAATTCTGTCCCATTGTCACTTCTTACTGCCTTCAAGTTGATGTTCCATTCATTTTGAACTCTGACAATGAGGTGCTTGAACCTTTTGTACACCTGTGACTTGTCCTTCAAGAAAAATACCCAAGTGAAACGTGACAAGTCATCTACAACAACAAAACCATACTTGTTACCTCCAATGCTCTCATATGTGGTTGGACCGAACAAATCAATGTGTATGAGATCGAAAGGAGAAGTAGTGGTCATGATGTTCTTGGGTGGATGAGGGCTTCCAACTTGCTTTCCAGCCTGACAAGCACAGCACGGCTTGTCTTTGTTGAATTGGATCTGCTTCAGGCCTAGGACATGTTCTTCTTTACTGAGTTTGTTCAGCTGCCTCATTCCCACATGACCTAGCCTCCTGTGCCACAGCCAGCCTAACTGAGCTTTGACTATAAGGCAACATGGCACAGCTGCTTCTTGATCCTGAAAATCTACAAGATATAGCTTATCTACTCGATAGCCTTTGAAAACTTGTGAGTCATCTGTTAGTTTCTGGACATAGACCTCTTTAGGATAAAATGTGACTTTCATTCCAGCATCACATAATTGAGAAACAGATAAGAGGTCATATGAAATAGACTCAACAAGCATTACTTCAGTAAGAGAATGTTCCTGAGATATAGCAATTTTACCACAACCCAATACCTTGCCTCTTGAATCATCAGCATAGTTGACATACTTGCAAGGAAGGTTATCTTTTCTCATCTCAGAAAACTGCTCTTTGCCTCCAGTCATGTGCTGTGTGCAGCCACTATCCATGACCCATTTTGTTCCACTGGAGGCAGAGCCCTGCACGATTAGTTTCGAGACTTAGGAACCCAAATAGCTTTGGTTCCCAAGTTAGCAGGTCTCTTACTGTAAGCATCAATAGCAGGAATAAGATTAACATTAGGGTTCTTAGCAACTATGGCTTTAGAAAGCTTAGAGAACCTCTGAATCTTTCTCAGATTCTTATCTCCTGCAAACTCAGATGGAGGGGTTAGCAAATTTGCATTGCACCTGAGTGAGCTACCTGAGTTACAGGTGGCTTTCCCTGACTTCGGTACCCAACCGAGTGAGTCACCTGAGACACAGGTGACTACTGACTTTGGTACCCAAATGCTTGGTACCTTCTTGTACCTACTCCAGGGTCCAACATATACTGCCTCAGGCTTGCCCTTTTTCCCTGTCTTAAGCACATAGCTTGGATTAGAGGGAATTTTCACATAACCATCTGTCTTTCGATGGTTTCCTGCAAGAGAGTTAGTATCATATTTCCCTTTCTGAGGAACAAAGTGATTCTGCAAGTATTTCTTGTTAGTAGCAGAGGGAGTATATGAAGAATTGTTCTTTATAAGTGCAGGAGTGAAACCAAGTCCCCTTGTACCATTATTCTTTAGTACTAAGGTGGACTGAAGCCTAGCAAAGTTCTGCATGCCTATGTTAGCACTGCATAGGCCTATTCTCATGAGCCTTTTTAGCTCTTCATGCTCCTCCTTGAGCTCATTGTACTTTGCTGCATCAACAAAGTTAGTAGCAGTTGAAGTGCTTGATTCACTGGATGAATCTACAACAAACACTGTACTAGAAGTAATAGCATTGATGCGAGATGCACAGTTTAAACAGGTTTCTATAACAGTAGGAGGATTTGCATCAGGTGTAACAGCAGTGCAAGATGAGTGAGTTTCTTTGAGTTTGTCATGCTCAGAGATTAGGAGCTCATGTGATAGCTTAAGTTTGTTTTGAGCTTCCTGCAATAAGTAAACCTCCTCATCAAGATCTGCCTTAGCATCTTGTGCATTATCAAGGGACACCTGCATGTCAGTTAGTTTATCCCTGAGAGAGATGTTTTCTTTTCTCTCTTTCCGAAGGAGCTTCTCTGTCCTGTCAAGAATATCCATTAGTTGAGCATAATCAGGGAAGTCATCCTCAGTCATTACCTTGCTGCCTTTAGCCATAAGGCATAGGGCTGGAGTCTCAGCATATGTAGGATCTGCATCCTTGTCGAAGAGAGAGTCTGACTCGGGTGCGCAGCTGAGTGACCCAACTGAGTCTTCTCCTGGCTCAGTTGGACTCCTGAGAGATCCACCTGAGACACAGATGGCTAACCCAGCAAGCTCAGTTTCTTCCTCTGACTCCTCTTCTGACTCTGAGTCATCTGAGACCCAGGCTTGTCCCACATAAGCTCTGGCAGCAGAGGTCTTCTTCTTTCTGAATATGGGAGGCTTCCCTTCTTTGTACTTCTTCTTGACAATGATCTCCTTCTTCTTGTACTTGCCATCCTCTTGTCTCTTGCTCTTTTTGGGACAGTCAGCAATGAAATGTCCTGAGTCACCACACTCAAAACACTTCTTGTCACTGAGTTGCTTCTTCCCTTTAAATCTATCAGCTGAGCCTGAGAACTTCTTCCTTCGATAGAACTTTCTGAAGTTCCGAGTAAGCATGGCAAGCTCATTCTCCTCATCAGTGGACATCTCTTCATCTGGATCTTCTTCTTCATCACTTGAGTCCCTGTGAGTGGCCACTGCCTTGAGGGCTATGTCCTTGTTCTTCCCAGAGGTGATAGCATGCTTCTTGGAGTGATTTAGCTCCATCTCATGAGTGAGCATTCTACCAAGGACATCTGTGGGCTTTAATCTGTCAAAGCCATCCTTTTCTTTCATCATCAGACGCAGAGTGTGATAAGGCTTGGGAAGCACAAAGAGGAACTTCTTGATCACATCTCCATCTTCCACTCTGTTGGACCCAAGGGCTTTCAGCTGGTTAGTGATCATGGTAAGTCTTGTGAAGATGGAATTGATGTCCTCTCCAGGTTGGTAATGGAAGTTGTCAAGTTCATGCTCCAGCACATCTTTCTTGGACCTCTTCAACGTGTCACTACCTTCATAGATGGCCTGAAGTGTGAACCATATGTCTCTGGCTTCCTCAAAGGTGCAGACACGATTGAAGTCATGCTCCTGCAGTCCCATATAGATAGCATTGGCAGCTCTAGCATTGTTCTTGATGCTGATCTTCTCTTGATCAGTGGGATTGCTCTCATCAATCACATCAAGACCTGTTGTGACAATCTTCCATACATCTGGGTCAAGTGCAGTAAGATGCATTTGCATCTTCCGCTTCCAAAAGGCATAATTAGTACCATCAAACATAGGAACTCTACCCTCATAGTTCGACATCCTTTAGACTCTGGCTGTTAAGCCAATTATGAGCAACGAGGCTCTGATACCACTTGAAAGGGATCTCAGGAGTCGACTAGAGGGGGGGTGAATAGGTCGGCTCTAGAAATTAAAATGCCTAATGGGTTTCTCTTCTGGAGATAGGTCAATCCTAGAGAAAATATATGCAACTGATGCAGGTAACTGAGACTCAGCAAGATATATCAGATAAACACCAGACACTCAGATAGCAAACTCAGCTGATGTAGAACAAGTTAAATTCAGAGCTAACTGAGTCTCAGGTGTGAGAGTCAGGTGAGTGCATCAGATGACGTGAACAAGAAAGGTACTAGCTTTAGCAGGAGCTAACTGAGTCTCAGGTGAGGAAACTCAGTTAGTGTGCAACAAATAAAGGTGCTCTAGTGATCTAAGCATACATAGACATCAGAATAAGTAAGAACAGATCACAAGACAGAAAGTAAAGCACACAATGATTTGTTTTACCGAAGTTCCTACTTCTTGCGAAGCAGTACGTCTCCGTTGAGGAAGCTGTTCTCACAGCCGGCACCAAAACGTGCTCTTTCCTCGAGTACCTTTCTTGTGTGGAATCCTTTTATCTTGCTGCTGCAAGACAGGCAGACCCGAATCGCCCTCACAGACTCTTGGTGGCAGCCACACAAGACTTGGCTTGCTCACCAACTCCAAGAGCACTCCCACTCTTGGAGGAACCAGTACCTCGAAGATTACACCTGAAGGACTAAGTAACTCACTCTCACGATGGATGCACGCAGGCAACACTCACTTGGAGACCTAGAGCTCTTTCTTTCTCAACAGGTTGCTTTCGGGTTAGAGGCAAAGGTTGGGTAAAGGTTCGAGGTTGAAAACCTCCCCAGGTTCCCTATTTATAGGGTCCCTGGCAGCTAGCCGTTACCCTCATGCCACGTCAGACAAAGAGCCACCAGACCTAACCTATCTGAGACTCAGCTAACGAGCACCTCTGGTAACCTACTAGCCACGGCTGAGCTACCCACCTGAGTCTCAGATGCCAAACTCAGGTGGACTCGGTTGCCTCAGGCAGCACCTGAGCACAACTCTGGCCGGCTCACTACAAGCCTACAACTGACCAGAGAGCAATGACCTCGCCAAAGTCCCTGACCAGCTCGCTTAGACCCTTGGCACTGGTTCCAAGCTTCTTCACCGAAGACGACTGCCCTTGTAGACGCACAGAGAACCCTTGGTCCTGATCCACCAGCTTCCTAGCTCCTCCAGGACTTATCCAGCTTGCATTCACGGCCCTTGAACTCCATCAAGCAACCATCACCTCGCTTGCCCTCGAGCACAGCCTCGGCTTCCTCGCAACTGTGCCTCAGGAACCTAGCTCGGCTGGTCCTTCTGACCTTCCCAGTTCCTTGCTCTTTTTAGGGCTCATCATCAACAGTTGTCTCACATCAGCTTTCACCTGTCCATCTAATCCCTGTTCACACTCATTGCAAAACATTAGACACAGGTGAGGATTGCCAATAACCATCAAAACCAAACTCTGGGGCAAGATAGCCATCCTTCCAAGCTCCATGGGAGTGGATGCACTTTCAGCCCATCTTTGCTGTTTGACAGGACATGTTCTGGGAATCGCCCTACTCAAAGTTGTCATACGAGCGGCCTTCTTCTCCTTGGGAGTCATGCTTCTTGCGCTCAAGCGGTGGTGACCCTCGTTGTCTTTACCGACGTGACCTCTTGCTCAATCCTCACGGATGATGCCAACTGTTGTCAACTACTCAGTCAGAGTAAACTTGAGGCACCTCCGGTTGACTGCTGGATCACTCGGGTGTGCACGAGGGGTGAACAGGTAGCACGTGGTTCGTTACCAACACTTAGCGAAATCCTCAAGATGTGGTAAATGTTAGCGGCCCGTATATTCCATACCCCGAATGGGGGAACACTCCTCTACTTATAGGCATGAGTGGGCGCTAAGTGAAGTTTCAACTCTACCCCTAGGTAAGTTACGGTTCTACCCTCGGTCTCATCATACGATGAAGGGTTACTTAGTCATCTCACTGCTACCCCCTATAGGCATATGTCTTGGTACCTCTATGACATATGATATAGTGCACCATACAAGCTTTTCTTCACGCCTTGTCTTTGCTCCGGTCCTCCGTCACCTCGGACCTCCCGCAAGGGATAGCCTTCACGATGTCTTCGCTTTGGACCTCTGTAACCCTGGTCCTCCTGTAGGAGTGTCTTCACGCCAAACCTCTGTCTCTCGGACCACTTACTAGGGGTGACCTTCACGGTGCCTTTGCTTTGAACCTCTGTCGCCCAGACCACCTACCAGGGGTGACCTTCATGGTGCCTTCGCTTTGGACCTCCGTCGCCCTAGACCTCCTGCCAAGGGTGCCTTTCGTGCTGGATAAATGGCTTTCATCAATTTGCTTCCCCACAACATTTCCTATTCATGCGTTTTAAGAATCCTGCGAATCAAAGATTCCCTTAGATTAGTATGCGGAATTAAAGTTCAGATCACTAGCCTATTAATCATTTGTGCATGATATAGTATCAATACCTGGATTTAATCTAGCTCACTAAATCTAAAAGTACTGAAGTATATTGAGCCGAGCGATGGTTTGAACATGAGACGATCGGTCATTTGTACATACTACTAGATTGGTATGTGGAATTAAAGTTCCAATCGCCAGGTAGCTCCTCAGGCATTAATACTGAGCCAATCTGGTTGGTTGTGCATAATATCATATCAGTATAGAACTAAAGTTTAGATGGCATGCAAGCCGATCATTTGTATTGTATGCGATATTAGATCACTACACGGAAATAAAGTTTGATCACAAGCATTGATGAGTGCTTGGAGTTAATGTCTAGATCGCCTTTTGTTGATACTATCTTAGTCACATAACTAAATCTCAGATAGATTTTGTATGATGTGTACAATTATGAATATATATCGGTTGTGGGCCACTAATATAGTGTCCATCCGATCAATAGCTCGATAATGCTTAGGTACAATAATGAAGATGTATCATATATGGTCCATTAATAATAAGGATCTATCAGATCAATGGACGTCTGATGTTTAATTAGGTATAGTTGTGAGGATCTATAACTTGTGGTCAATTAATAATAAGTTTCCACCAGATCAATGGTAGGATAATATTTAGGTATAGATATGAACATTAGTTTGTGATCAATCAATAAGAAGGGCACATTAGGCTGAATATTTTATTTATTATGGAGTTCTCTAACATTTTTCTTTCTTGTTAACCGTCACATACTTTTAATATATAACTAGCAGAGAGGCTCATGCAATTTGCACGGCTAGAATTCTTGTCTCAAAATGAAGGAGGTGTCTTAAATCTCACATATAATTTATATACATGGGTCATATATCATAGACACGTCAGATCTCCTTGAATTATGATTGATTTCTAGGATTTTTCCTATTGCCTACATAGGATTAATCAGCGCCTTATAATCCATTCCTGCCAAAATATATGAGTAGATCCTTTTGTTTTTCTCCCAATTTATGATAAATGTTTTTGATTTTTCTTTACACTTATATACTGTAATTTGGTCGAGACAAAATAAGCAGTGTAGATCGTTCTTTTTTTCCTCAATTTATGATGGAGTTTATATGATCTGTCATTGGTAGGATTACTTTGTCGTATTTTTTTGGTCTTGAAGTGAAGGGGGAGTTTGAATCTCATCTATGATTTACGTACGTGGGCCATATATGAGACATGTAAGTTCTTCTGGATTATGGTAGATTCTTGGAGATGTTTCTTTACCTACAGATGATTAATCCGCGCCGTAATAATCCAGCCGAGCCAAAATACATGTGCTACGTTCTTCTCTTTTCTCTCTCTTGATTTATCATATAATTTTTTGATTTTTCGTTATACCTATATATGATTAATCTATCTATATTACTATAATTTGGCTACACAAAAGTAAATGGTGTAGAACATTCTCTTCTTGAATCTCACGTATAATTTGTATATGTGGGACATATATTACGTAAGATCTTTTTTATGTATGTCAATTCACGTATGAATTTCTAATATCCAGAAAGAATTGGGGCCTTTAATTACACTCGTTGGATACATCTATTGCTTTGATAAGTAGAATTTGGTTTGGTTATACCATGCATGTTGATCCAGAAAGAAAGTGGGGCCTTTAATTACACTCGTTGGATACATCTATTGCTCTGATAAGTAGAATTTGGTTTGGTTCTACCATGCATGTTGATATTGTTTATGCAAGAATAAGAGTTCAGCAACTCAGCATTATGGCTTTGCCATACTAACGTGCCGGAATCGATCTGTAGCGTTCTTTTGTTTTGTTCGGAGCAACTTTCGCTCTGTTCGGAGCGACGTCAAGCGACTCCTGGATTCTTACAACTTCTCGTGGCATCCGTTCGATAGACAACTATGGGTTAACGTCTGGGCTATCTAACTACTTTTTTCGTTAATATAGTATTTTTTTTCTTTTCTAATTGATGTGGGAATTGCTTTCTCTTAAAATAGAGGAGATATCTTAAATTTCACCTATTATATATATATATATATATATATATATATATATATATATATATATATATATATATATACGGCAGCGCTAATCTGCTCGTGAGCGCAGAATAGCTTATTCTGCGCTCCGGCCGAAACGCGCCAGACCGAGCCAGCCACGCGGGACAGTAATTTTATGTGTATCGAGTAATAATTTTCGGACGGGATTTTACTGCTGAGATTTTAGCGTGACTCAGTATTACTACATTTTGCGATAGATTTTACGATATCTTATACACAACTTTACTGCCTCGCGTGCATCTCGACTGTGAAAACCTTCTGAGTTTAGCAACTTTCTACTACCTTTTGTGATAGATTTTACGACATCCTATACACAACTTTACTATCTCACGCACATCTTGACAGTAAAAAAATTCTAAGTCATGCGCAGTCCGTTTTATAATTGAATAATAAATAATGAGGTGGTGAGATTCGAACCGCGGACCTGATACATGTTACTCTTCTCTTCTAACCAACTAGACTATGCAAATGACTGTGAATAAACAGAAGAAATATTTCCATTATAGAAGAAATATTCCCCTAATCCGTTTTAGTTGAAAAAATAAGGACGAGGCGGGATTTGAACCCTAGACCTCACGCATGTTGCTCTTCTCTACTAACCAACTGGGCTACACAAGTGATTGTGAACAAATGGAAGTAATATTTTCTTTCTATTATAGAACGATCAGACATGCAGTAAAATGATGGCCGCGAGATCGTAATATCATGTACATATAATCATAATTTTGCGACACGCTTTATACAAAAATTACTACAGTCCTGAGTTTTACGCTAACACATGTTGTTTTACTACTCGAAAGACATAAAATTACCGTATTTTACATGTGAAGTTACATGACTGTGAGAGATCTGTTCGACAGTAATATAGTTCGATGGATTTACTATATCTACTGAATAGTTTTACGGTCAGTGGTGAAAAGGTGGGACGTGGTGGGTTTGGGCTGGCTGGCTCGGTCGGTTGGCCAGCGTGTAGAATAGTTATTCTACTCTCAGCTGTAGATTAGGGAATCTATATATATATATATATATATATATATATATATATATATATATATATATATAGATCCGCTAATCTGCCCCTACGCTCAGAATACTTATTCTGCGCGCTGACCAACCGACCGAGCCAGCCAGCCCAGACCCACCACGTCCCTCCCTTTTCACCACTGACCGTAAAACTATTCAGTAGATATAGTAAATCCATCGAACTATATTACTGTCGAACAGATCCCTCACAGTAACGTAACTTCACATGTAAAATACGGTAATTTTATGTCTGTCGAGTAGTAAAACAACATGTGTCATCGTAAACTTCAGGACTCTAGTAATTTTTGTATAAAGCATGTCGCAAAATTACTATTATATGTATACGATATTACGATCTCGCAGCCATCATTTTATTGCATGTCTGATCGTTCCATACTAGAAAGGAAATATTTCTTCTCTTTGTTCATAATGACTTGTGTAGCCTAGTTGGTCAGTAGAGAAGAGCAACGTGCATGAGGTCCAGGGTTCGAATCCCGCCCTGTCCTTATTTTTTCAATTAAAACAGATTAGGAGAATATTTCTTCTATACTAGAAATATTTCTTCTATGTATTCACAATCACTTGCATAGTCTAGTTGGTTAGAAGAGAAGAGCAACGTGCATGAGGTCTACGGTTCGAATCTCACCATCTCCTTATTTATTCAATTAAAACGGATAGCGTGCGACTGTGAAAGTGTTGCCAAAAAGTTGTAAAACTTAGAATTTTTTTACGGTCTGAGATGTGTGCGAGACAGTAAAAGTGTGTATAGAATGTCGTAAAATCTATCACCAAATGTAGTAACACACGAGACAGTAAAGTTATGTATAGGATATCGTAATATCTATCACCAAATATAGTAAAAAGTCGTCAAACTCAGAAGTTTTTTACGGTCGAGATGCGCGAGGTAGTAAAGTTGTGTATATGATATCGTAAAATCTATCGTAAAATGTAGTAATTCTGAATCACACTAAAATCTCAGCAGTAAAATCCCGTCCGAAAATTACTACTCGATAGACATAAAATTACTGTCCCGTTTTTTTCCTTCGTTGGTTCCGTGGCTGGCTCGGTCTGGCGCGTTTCGGCCGGAGCGCAGATTAGCTTAATCTGCGCTCTCGCGCATATTAGCACTGCCGTATATATATATATATATAGATATGAGAATTTATTTTCTTTTCTGACTAATGTGGGAATTTCTTTCCTTCAAAATAAAAAAGGTGTCTTGAATTTCACATGTTGTTTATAGATATATAAATATACATGTTAGTAAAATATTATAATATGACAAATCTGTTGGTACTATTTTTATCTAACAAATCTATTTTTAAGACGTAATCTAAATATTTGAATATATAATAGAAATTTGACCGTATGTTTTTTAGAAAATCATCTACTTACTAATGGCCGTGTTTACATAGCTTGTCGGTGCATGTATGGAGTGAAGCAAAATGATCAGAGCAATCTGTTCATACTATATGTTATACTTGTTTAGTGCATCACTACTCACTGTATTTGCCTGGACGGTGATGTGCCTTTCACTTTAGAACTTTTGATTACTTGGGCGTTGTCACTGTCCTGTTTGTATGCCTCAGATAGAGATGTACATTTAAGTTTTGATTTAGATAAATATGGTGTCTTATATGTACTGAAATTGCTCATGGACGCGACTGTACGTTAACTACAGCGCTGTGATTATTCTATCTTTTGGCATCTTATGTTCTCGACAGATCTAACAGTCCTGCTTTCAAAAGAATGTACTGCGCAACCTTTAAAGCATATTAAGGACGTGATTTGCATGTTGCAACTACCTAGTACTGCACTGCTAACTTATTGCTTGTATTTGTGGTTAAAGTGTGTTGCACTAAAATTTATTTTTAAGCTAATGTGGAAAAAATAATGTTCTGTTTGGCATCTGTGCTGAAGTTATTTTCTAAGATGTGTAAGTATGACGCTGTGCGTGTATATATATCTACGAGTTGTGTATCGGGTGTTTCTATAAAAACACCAAAATAAAAGACTAGATTTACCAAACTTTTTGATATATTTGTTATGTTTCGTTGTTAGCAAGGATTTGATTTTAGACTTTTCTATTCGGATTGTATAGAAAGCAGATAACCAAACAACAAGAGTATGTAACAGCGGCTCAAGCAAATAGAACCAAACACAGCTTTAGCATTCACATTTTGATTTAATTGCGAGTGTGCTCGGGATCTTTTGGTTAGGCAAACAAATTGATAAAATGGTAAGGGTGGGTCAAGTTTGTGTACTCAGAAGGCAAAGTGCATACGCTTCTGTCACTGTGATGATAATGATACGAACTATCAACTAGGCACAAATAAAAACAACGTTGTGTTTTAATTAATATCGTACCGTATTTCGTCCTAGTCTTGACTGAAACAAGGAAGGAACAAAACGTGTCATCATGATCCGCAAATTCAGTGGTCTATCCGAAATAAAGTTTTGTCCATTAGCCATCGAATGGAATTTTGATGGATAATAAAATCAAAATTTTTATAAATCGGTATACCTAATTTGACAGGAAATAAATTTGAAGACAATAGAAAATATGAAAAACAGACAGATAAATTTTTTCCTTAAATAAAATGTTGAATTTCTAGCAGATATTAGGACCTTATCAGCCTATGTCGTAGCTGTTGGATATGACGATAGGATTAGCAATAAACATGATTAGCTAAATTTAGGAGAAACAATTTTGGTGACCATACAAAACAATTATAGTGACCATAGGGAACATGAGCAATTGTTTGTATGCAATACGTATCTTGGACTCTTTCTGTTATGGCAATGTAGAAATATTTGCGTAGTGCGATGAAAACATTTTACTAAACCTTGTGCAATAAAATTGTCGAACCAATACAACAATAGAATGATACAACACAATTCCAAATTATTGAGAAACTTATGATTCAAATCTCTAAATTTTCGGCATCGTGGGCTCCTTCTGTTATGGCAACTTGTAAACATTTACGTATTGAGAGGGGAACATTTTACTAACATTTGCACGGCAAATTTATCAAATCAATACAACAACTAATGTTTCATTCATCAGGGTTAATTTGTTTATATTTCATTCACCCGGTTATTTTGTTTCCTATACAACCAAACTTTATTTCATATACAATAATAATTTATTTCCATCATCGTCCGGCTACTCGACCTCACTGTCACAAGGGCCCGACGAATCTTTTGTCTTGGGCTTCTTGTGCATCGTCACTGCCCTCGTCGAGCTCGCTCCATTCGCGGCCCAAAGGGAGGAGACCCTGCTTCCCTTGTCAGAATCGACGCAGGTCGATCTGAGCATGTCTGTCTTCGGTTCCACCACCTCCTAGATCGGCGAGATGGGTCTGCAGCCGCACAAATCCAGCAGCTCCACCGGGCGCCGTTGGCGGGAGGCGGGCCTGACAAACTCAATCTAGAACAGAGACACCTTTGGGTCGCCAGACGTCCGCGTCTTGCTGCACCTGCGAAAGCTCGGGCCTTGCAGGCTGTGACGGCAGTTCAGCGGCAAGAGGGGGCGGGGGAAACGGAGGCAGGACAACGGCGCAAGGGCGGCGTGGCTTCCTGGGCTTTGTGAGGCGGACATGGTTCTTGACGACAAGGTTGGCTAGGGAGGTGGGGAAGCCAGCCTGGACGGGGAGTGGCCTCACGTGGGCCGGCATGCAAAGGGAGGCGAGGAGGAAGCCGAGGAAACCCTAGTTGGGTGGGGGGATTTTATAGGAAAAGATGGATGATTGGATGAATAGTACGAGGATGAACGACTAGATGATAGGAGGATGAAATTGCTCCAATCAGCATATCAATGGGAAGAGTTTACCTTAGATCTTTGACAAAGTTATACAGCTTTTTCGTTCAATCCAGAAAACAGGAACAAAACTCAGAATGAACAAGTGAAAAAATGAGAAAGAGAAAATTGGGTGTTCCAATCCATCTGCAGGACAGGCAAAGCTGGCCAGGGAACTGCGCTAAACATTGCAGAAGCAATCTCCCACCGATTAGCAATCAAGTGTAAGTCAGCAGCTGTGACAAGCCATGGTATGATAGAGAAGGCGCAGAAAAAATCCACCGGTACGGGAGATGTGTCAATCCGGATCGAAGAACGATATGCGAAAAATATCTAGGGATAGCGCCGCCACACTTTGACAATTGCCATTGATCATTCCCTGATTGGAACTGGACAGAGCCGATCAAGTGAGCAGGAGATCGATGTGTCCGGGGAACTGAGGAGTGGCTTGATCCTGAACCCATGGCACAATTCTGCTCCTAGGTTTGGCCATGCTGGGAGCAGGTACACGTTCCTTTCGCGCACCGCGAGAACGGCGCATCGTGCGTCACATTGCCCGGGTGCTCCCAGAATCTGAAGCTTGTGGTGGATCATTTTGTCAGCCTATTCCTGACCAGAAGGTCCAGAACTGAAAGTCAAGCTCAATCCTTCCATGTTGACTTCCACGACATCAAGCAAGAATCTTTGAGATATCCTCCACACAACAAGAAGAAAATCTCCAAAGCATTCTTTTGTCTCTACTCTTTCACCCACAAGGACTAAGAAGATGCAAAAGGATGGAGATCTTACTGCCCTAAAGGAAGATCACAGGAAGATTTTCTGAGGTTTGCCTGGCCACTTTAGCACAAGCAGTTGTGCCCAGAGCACTTCACTCTGCACGATTTTCCTTTACCAGATCTGGAAGCAAGCTTGCCTGAAATGAGCTCACAGCATCAGGTATACGCTACAGTTGTGGGTGGCTTGCTACAAGGAAAGGATGCAGAAGGATTCAAGGCCACACAGTGAATTGACAGACATGCAGGTGGACCACTCTCTGTAAAGTCCATAGCAATCCATTTCTCTGCTGCATTATGTAGTAGGGAGGAGAGGACCACTGATGTATTAGGTGTTAGATCCAGAAAGATTAGCATGTCATCGAGCATATATAGGGGGTACTACTAGTGCCATACTGCCATCCATTATTCCCTAGTAGCCTACCATTTTGGTCCAGGTAATCAGCACATGAAATTCAAAAGGGCAACGCAGTTGTACAGAATCTTGTACAAAATGGCAAGAAGACTAACAGGTCCATCCAAAGAACCTATGGTTAATAGTATAAGTTTTTTTCTTATTTTTGAAACCATAATTATACATATCAGGAGTTACATTGATTATACTCGGGTGAATGTACATATGCCATTTAACTCCACATGTACTTTAGGGCCTGTTTGGTTGGGCTGTGGCTGTTGACAAAACTGCTGTTGGCTGGCTATCTGGAAAAACTGCTGTGGCTATGAGAAAGTGAACATATGGTTTTTGGTTGATCCAAATCATGTACAACATTTTAGAAAATGAGCACTGAAACTTCAGCACATTGCAAAAAACTAGTAAAAGGCAGCTTTTCTAAACAGCTGAATTTGCACTGCAAAGCCCATAACTATCGTTGATAAAAGCTGCTGAAAAGCTGGCCGTTTGGTTGGACTGTAGCTTTTTCCAGTGAAAAGCTACTGAAAAGCCCAATCAAATACCTCTTAGGAGCTGTACAGTTTTCTTTCACGAGAGCATACATACAAACGCTTCCAGAAACAGGTTTCTAGTGCTTCTGTGGCCCGGTTGAACTGTGCTCACATCATGGCCTCATCTTGTACAGTTCTAATCCGGATAGCTAACTAGTGCCCAACTGCCCATTGCTTCGAAGCACTCTCGAGACGAAAACTGTACCAGATAGACAATGTTATCAGTTCGTTTGTTTATCAAAGATAAAACTAACAGTATGACCCATTCACAAAAAATACCTATTCTTTCCTCCGTTGTTATTTTCCAGAAAGGACAGCAACGACAATTACGGATTGTTCCTTTCGTGATTGTTGTTTGTTTGTACGGCAGAAATGCATATATAGGGTGCATATTGCATTGCTGTCAGCCAGCTGATGGCGACGAGGGTGATGAGACTCAGAAACGGAAGCATGTTAGTCACAGACTCGATCGAGGATGATTGCGTGCTACGGTTATCATTCCAACCGACAAGATTGCATCCACCACACAGTAGAACAGTGAGCCTACTGCTCAGTGCTTACCCGTGTATTCCGGTGAGTGCCTGCATTTTCGCTGCAAAAAATAAACACGATCAGAATTCATAGCATTCAAGAGTGGCTGGAATAAGCAAAAATTAGTTTCACCAACAACAGTTTAAGCTGATCTTTCCAGAGAGTTTCCTGAATTCTACTACACAATTACAGCCGAAAGAATTCCTGAATTATTGGGATAAGAACACGCTTAAAATTAATTCCTTCAAACAGATAGGAGCAATAATTAACTTGCACAAAACAAATACAAATTAACAAAAAGATGCAAGAGACATAATTAAGAAAACCTCCTCCTAGCGGCATGAGCACCACTGATCACCGAAACCGGATCGATCTGCATGCGTCGCCGATCGAGGTATATGAATGTTGAGACAGTTCGTGCTCGGTGGAGAAGACGGGCACATGAAGAACCATCCATCCATCCATCCATGGCATGCGCCAGCTCAGAATCTCAGATGAGGAAGGAGAGCGTGGTGCCATTAGATGGTAATGCACGTGCCCTGCTTCTCCACCATGCACAGCCACCATCTATCTATGCATCTGTCTAATCGACCTCCATTGTCAGGAGAAGCCAAGAAGCCGAGTTGGACATATGCACTGCGTTACCTTCTGCGCTCCTCAGATTCCATCCTCCCCTCGCTTATATAATATTTATAGCTAGAGCAGGGCTCTGCTCCCGTGGGTGCTACTATAGGGAGGGCTCTGGTGAGATGAGCTAGCTGCTGGTTTGTACAGTTGTGGTTGTACACATACACATGGCCAGTTGGGCAGTGTAACAACAAGGGATGCTGGCCACTAACTAATTGGCAAGCATACTGTGGACGGTGGGTCAATTTTTGTGAAGGCAGTAAGTGCTCTTACATCTGCATATTCAAACAACAGCCAACTAAAGAATATGTGACTGCCGGGAAGGTTTTTTCTGAGTAGTTTCCTAAGGAGTCTAAGATGATTATTTTGTGCAAAACTAGTTTAAAAGCACGATCCGTTGTCACAGATAACGAAAAAAAAATTCCGATGAACCACAGTCACCGGACTCGAGCCATGACATGCTCTCGGCTATGCAAACCTTTTTACAAAGAAGTGGTAGGATAAAACTTGTTTCTTACACTTCAATTGAGGTAAGTGTGAGACTCGAATCTAGATGATGGATTCACAAACTTGTGTTCCCACCATGGCATCTTGTGAGAGATCTCCATAATGTTTCTGTGAACGGGCTTCTGAGGGGATCAACACGTGACCTCCCCTCTCCTGCCACAAGTGCGAACCACCTGACTACTTTAATTGTGTGTTTACAACCTTGTGTTCCCACCAATGCACCCTAGGAGAGATCTCCGTGATTTTTGTGAGCGGGCTTCCGAGGGAGCCGAACAGGGAACCTCCCCTCTCCTACCCACGAGCGCGAACCACCCGAGTAGCTCCAACCGTGACTGTGTCGTGCCTTCGTTGCCGCGCGCAGTCACCACGCAACTTCTGTTGGAAATGATCTAAACTTGTAGAGTCCTAGAGGTTAACTTAGTTGTGTTTAGATGCTAAATCTAGTTAGGACATGGACATGTCGTGGATGTGAAGTATCCGTGTTGTGGTCGGCTTGCATGCCATGATTCTATGTTGAGTTAATTGGGAAATTATCTTGTGTTGATGTGTTTGTTCGGCAGGTTGCCGTGGAGTGTCTAGTTCGTATAGGAGATAAACTTTGAGTCAGAGTCGTAGTAGTGAGTTCATATGTGTATATAAACACATCAGATTGTAAGGTTTGATGTATCAAGTGTGAGAAGCAATTAAGAGGAAAACAAAGGCATGAGAGGTGCCTTGGGCAAGATATTTCAATCGCCTGTGAAATATTTCACGAGAGCATGTGCATTCATGATCTATTTCATGGGATCGATTCTTGGGGCTAATAGCCAATAGTGCTCTTCGAGGTCCAGGGTCAAGGCAGAGGCTCACATTGTGAAAGCGTTGGGGGAAGCAACGACCAAGATCATGGCCTACGAAGGACTGGAGCATGTCTCTCCAATATCCAACGCTGCATGAAGCAACTACTTGACGCGGGCAAGGAATATGAAGGAACTCATGTGTGCACAAAGAGTTTGGGTTGCAGCGGAGCCGGAGTACTCAAAGATTGTCGTCGACGTGCGTAAAGATCGGTTTGCCTTGGCAGTTCATCGTTCAAAGCATCCCGGATGAAATAATCTTGCCTGGCAACGGGACTTATCATGGTCGTCACAAAGTTACGTACAATGAATCAAGATAAGGGAGTGAGTCGAGTCGGCGAGTCAACAAGTTTGGATTAGAAGGAGATTGTTGGAAATAATCTAAATTTGCAAAATCCTAGAGGTTAGCTAGTTGTGTTTAGATGCTAAATCCAGTTAGGACAAGGACATGTCATGGATGTGAAGTCTCCATGTTGTGGTCGGCTTGCATGTCATGAGTCCACATTGAGTAGTGGTTGAGTTAATTAGGAAATTATCTTGTGTTGACGTGTTTGTTCGATAGATTGTTGTGAAGTGATTAGTTTGTATAGGAGATGAACTTCAAGTCCGAGTCATATTAGTGAGTCCATGTGTGTATATAAACACTACATCAGATTATAAGGTTTGAATTTGATGTAATTATTAAGCAGTAAAGAGAAAAACAAGGCACGTACGGAAGGTATATTAGGCAAGATATTTCGATCGCATCTGATTTCACGGCAGTGTGCCTGATCTGTTTTATGTGATTGATTCTCGGGGCTAATAGCCAACAACTCCATCACCACGGGGCACTCGCATCACACTTCGGAAAAGCAGCCACAATCGGAATAGATCAGTATTGGAAGTTTCAAGTGAGATATTCCTGAGTGAAGGCCCAGAGTACTTGGCCAAAAATCAATTATGAAAAATCGAATTACAATGTACCAATTAAGTCTTACCTCTAGTAAGGTTGTAGGTGCACCCTATTCATTTTTGTAAAATGCAACTGTTGTAAACTGGACATTTTTTATGGATTTGTACCTATTTGCGCACATACATGCAAGGGCGGACCCAAATTGAGCTGAATGGGGTCAGTGAGGGCATAGACCCCCTCTCAAATTTCTAAAATTACATACAAGTTCAGCATATTAAGGGGCTAACTTTGTAGTTTTTTGAATTTACAAAGGAAGTGCCTTACCTTTTTTTTTATAGCTATGTCGGCTCTCACAAATATGATTTGTATTTTATTTATGAATGCCAATGCTTTGCTACCAATTGTCTCGTCGTCGTCATCGGGCCTGCCATGCTTCATGCCCTCGTCTCGCGATGACACTCAGCCGAACCCCATTCGGCTGGTGTCACCTCACTTCTGCCATGCTCAAGGTGAGGTAAATGCCATGAATTGGATACATGGCCGCTGCATTTAAGAAGAGAATGTAGAATTATAGCACTAAGGTGAGGTCACGACATTGGAATGCTAGGATCCCAAGGGTAGATTAGAACGGAGCCATGTTAAACTGGTTTTTTGCTTCTTTCTTGTTGTACCTAAACATTGCAGGTGAATAATGCTCTAGTATTTGGTTAAGAAACGCAGCTCTAGAATATGGAAAATCCACAATGTATAGCGTCCGTATTCAGCAAATAACCCTAACAATTCCAAGATGTCAACTCTGGAACATTAAGGTCCTGCTGTCCTTGGCACAGCAGGTCAGCGTCTCCTCTACACTTATTACGGGGCTTTTAGCGTGAAATAGAGGAGAGCGGCAATGCTTGGAGTTGGGTTGGGTGCACGGAAACGGGAAGCCTGCATCCTATCGTTCCCACGAGGATGTCATCATCATCCGGCGTTAGTGGCGCGGGCGCTCAGGGAGTGGGGGCGCCGGTGCTGTTGGTTTGGGGGCCGGGGCACCAACCTAAATTACCTAAAGCAGGGAAGACCGGCTGGGTCCGAGCCAGCAGCAAACCCAGCCGTTTCCTCGCTGTCCGCTGCACGCTTGCCCCTGATCGTGGAGTGCGTGGCAAGCAAATTCGTTGGATCATAGTCTAAAGCTTTCTAAATACTGCTCACCATCGCTTTTCTTAATTGCATAATGGCAATATTTTCTTCTTTTTGGGAAAAACTTCATAATGGCAATATATATCAGTCTTATTTTTCATAGCGCTCCTACATTATGATATGCCGATATAACATACAGTGTGTGAAGCACTGACCTGGCTGCTTTGGCATTTCCTGCAGCTGAAACAAGCTTTCGGCTGTACAATCTGGCGTTCTGGCCCATACGTCTGATTGACAATTTTTTTCTTTTATTTTTGGGGTATGATCCTGTCATTCGCTACAGGGGTCAGGGCGCATCCACACGTAGAAGATATAAAACCATTAACTACCAGTAAGCGATAAATCTACGCATGCACAGAGTGCTCGACCTCGACCCCATCGGCCTCGTTCAAAAATAACGACGTGTGATGGGACTAAGGTGCGCACGCACTGACGCACGTACCTCGTAGGATCGTTGCACGCGCGCGGGGCCACTAAGCGCAAATCTGATGTGATCATCAACCTTTAATCAATCTCCCATAGCTAACCTAACCGGCGTGTCATCGTAGAGCCGGTTCTGCTTTCTGTCACAGTCTTTTCTAATAGTAAAATATTACTTCCAGCTTCTGCAACCAAAAGACTTACACAGCCAATTATTATAGAGCTGAACAAGCGTATACGCCGAATGGCTTGAAAACAATGAATGCACTACACAAGCGAAGCTCTAAAAACAATTGATTAAAGCAAAGCCTGCGACTAAGCCGCCACCCATGAGTAAGGAGTATATCTCACACTCCCTCCTCCAGCATACGCGAGACCACACCAAGCGTATCCCGTAGATCCTAATGATGTTGGAGTAGCGACCATATACAAAGCCAGTGGGTAACGATATAGATAATCTGCAACAGATTAGAAGATCTCTTTTTATCAAAAACAATACCATTACGATAGAGCTAGATAGATCAATAAATAGCTGCAACCTCAACAAGAAAAATATCTTTTTTTTCCTGTCCCATACCATACAGCCAACTCCCAAACAAATTGGGAACATTAGACGGAGGACTACATCCCAACAGGTGAACCAAACGCTAGATAGATCGAGCAAGGGGGTAATCAAAAAATAAATGTTGAATTGATTCATTATCGGAACAGAAGCAACACAATTGGCTACAGTTCCAGTTTCTTTTGCGAAGATTATCTTTAGTGAGTACCACCCTTTACGCAAATACCATAGTGGTATTACCAGCCATTCTGGAGGAGCCATTGATTTAGCAATTCTTAGTCTTCATCTATCTATCCTTATCTTCATAGGTAACTTAGGTTTTCATAGATGAACATCTGTTCATGGACATATAAAATTACCCAATATTTTGTATATTGATTGTACCAATGCAGTGACCCACATATTACTCATACGGATAATATGCTAGTCTTTGACATGTCACAGACGAAGGGCCTTCTCGCCAGTAAC
Source organism: Stipa capillata (assembly GCA_019208055.1). Classification (NCBI taxonomy): domain Eukaryota; kingdom Viridiplantae; phylum Streptophyta; class Magnoliopsida; order Poales; family Poaceae; genus Stipa; species Stipa capillata. The sequence continues at coordinate 287,148 of JAGXJF010005897.1, forward strand.
ATATCTCACAGAGTAGCACGATAGAAGCATTGCAGTGGTCCATATATTACAAACTTAAAGTACAAACTGAAACATCAACATAAAATATTATAACTGTTTCCTAAAAGTACGGGAAATTTAAAACCGTTTCCATCTGGTTACAGCAAAAGACTTTCTACAACTCTCATCTACTCGACCTATTACTTCCACTCGGTTGTGTTGTCGTCGTGGTAGTCATAGTAGTAGTCCACGCCTTCTTCTTCTTTTGTTGGTATTGGATCTTCGGCTCCTTCGTCGACCTCGACGTAGACGATCTCCTGCTCTGCCGACGGCTCACAGTCTAATCAAAGGAATTAAGATAGATGGATGAGTATAGAAGGTACTCAACAAGTCCAGGAATAGCAAAGAGGTGTTTGATGCACTATCTACTGAGAACAGCAATGCTCTCCAAAAGCAATGCAGTTTTGTAAGATAAGAGAGTCAAGTTTTAATTTAAAAGACTAATGATCTCCTGTTTCACAAGCTGCTAGGATTCCCGATGAATTCTTTTCTTGCCGGGTTCGCAGTTCCAACCAGGAACATGGAGTGACTCAGCCACAATTCTATACACTCTACAGAGGTGCGCAACTGTACCTACAAACGAACTTGGTCATGTGTCTAAGTTTGCAAGGCTCATTCACATTCCCCCGATCACAAAGCATTTTCGCCGCCCACTCAGTCATACTCCTCGTCGTAGTCTGTACAGGACTACCGGTCCCAAATCATAATGTGAGCAGCCCGGCGGCCAATGTCACATTAACCAGAAGTGAGCAGCCCGACGGCCAATATCACTTTATCAAGAAGTGAGCAGCCCGGTGAAAGTGCATCCACTCCCATGGAGCTTGGAAGGATGGCTATCTTGCCCCAGAGTTTGGTTTTGATGGTTATTGGCAATCCTCACCTGTGACTAATGTTTGCAATGAGTGTGAACAGGGATTAGATGGACAGGTGAAAGCTGAAGTGAGACAACTGTTGATGATGAGCCCTAAAAAGAGCAAGGAACTGGGAAGGTCAGAAGGACCAGCTGAGCTAGGCTCCTGAGGCACAGTTGCGAAGAAGCCGAGGCTGTGCTCGAGGGCAAGCGAGGTGATGGTTACTTGATGGAGTTCAAGGGCCGTGAATGCAAGCTTGATAAGTCCTGGAGGAGCTAGGAAGCAGGTGGATCTGGACCAAGGGTTCGCTGTGCGTCTACAAGGGCAGTCATCTTCGGTGAAGAAGCTTGGAACCAGTGCCAAGGGTCTGAGCGAGCTGGATAGGGACTGTGGCTAGGCCATTGCTCTCTGGTCAGTTTTAGGCTTGTAGTGAGCCGGCCAGAGTTGTGCTCAGGTGCTGCCTGAGGCAACCGAGTCCACCTGAGTTTGGCATCTGAGACTCAGGTAGGTAGCTCAGCCGCGGCTAGTAGGTTACCAGAGGTGCATGTTAGCTGAGTCTCAGACAGGTTAGGTCTGGTGGCTCTTTATCTGACGTGGCATGAGGGTAACGGCTAGCTGCCAGGGACCCTATAAATAGGGAACCTGGGGAGGTTTTCAACCTCAACCTTTACCTAACCTTTGCCTCTAACCCGAAAGCAACCTGTTGAACAAGAGAGAGCTCTAGGTCTCCAAGTGAGTGTTGCCTGCGTGCATCCATCGTGAGAGAGAGTTGCTTAGTGCTTCAGGTGTAGCATTCGAGGTATTGGTTCCTCCAAGAGTGGGAGTGCTCTTGGAGTTGGTGAGCAAGCCAAGTCTTGTGTGGCTGTCACCAAGAGTCTGTGAAGGCGGTTTGGGTCTGCCTGTCTTGCTGCGGCAAGATCAAAAGGATTCCACACAAGAAAGGTACTCGAGGAAAGAGCACGATTTGGTGCCGGCTGTGAGAACAGCTTCCTCAACGGAGACGTACTGCTTCGCAAGAAGTAGGAACTTCGGTAAAATAAATCATTGTGTGCTTCACTTTCTGTCTTGTGATCTGCTCTTATTTATTCTGATATCTATGCATGCTTAGATCACTAGAGCACCTTTATCTGTTGCACACTAACTGAGTTTCCTCACCTGAGACTCAGTTAGCTCTTGCTAAAAATAGGACTTTTCCTGTTCACGTCATCTGATGCACTCACCTGACTCTCTCACCTGAGACTCAGTTAGCTCTGTGTATAACTTGTTTATCTGATATATCTTGCTGAGTTTCAGTTACCTGCATCAGTTGCATATATTCTCTCTAGGATTGACCTATCTCCAGAAGAGAAACCCATTAGGCATTTTAATTTCTAGAGCCGACCTATTCACCCCCCCCCCTCTAGTCGACTCCTGAGATCCCTTTCAAGTGGTATCAGAGCCTCGTTACTCATAATTGGCCTAACAGCCAGAGTCTAAAGGATGTCGAACTATGAGGGTAGAGTCCCTATGTTTGATGGTACTAATTATGCCTTTTGGAAGCGGAAGATGCAAATGCATCTTACTGCACTTGACCCAGATGTATGGAAGATTGTCACAACAGGTCTTGATGTGGTTGATGAGAGCGATCCCACTGATCAAGAGAAGATCAGCATCAAGAACAATGCTAGAGCTGCCAATGCTATCTATATGGGACTGCAAGAGCATGACTTCAACCGTGTCAGTACCTTTGAGGAAGCCAGAGATATATGGTTCACACTTCAGGCTATCTATGAAGGTAGTGACACGTTGAAGAGGTCCAAGAAAGATGTGCTGGAGCATGAACTTGATAACTTCCATTATCAACCTGGAGAGGACATCAATTCCATTTTCACAAGACTTACTATGATCACTAACCAGCTGAAGGCTCTTGGGTCCAACAGAGTAGAAGATGGAGATGTGATCAAGAAGTTTCTCTTTGTGCTTCCCAAGCCTTATCACACTCTGCGTCTGATGATGAAAGAAAAGGATGGCTTTGACAGATTAAAGCCCACAGATGTCCTTGGTAGGATGTTCACTCATGAGATGGAGCTAAACCACTCCAAGAAACATGCTATCACTTCTGGGAAGAATAAGGACATAGCTCTCAAGGCAGTGGCCACTCACAGGGACTCTAGTGATGAAGAAGAAGACCCAGATGAAGAGATGTCCACTGATGAGGAGAATGAGCTTGCCATGCTTACTCGGAACTTCAGAAAGTTCTATCGAAGGAAGAAGTTCTCAGGCTCAGCTGACAGATTCAAAGGGAAGAAGCAACTCAGTGACAAGAAGTGTTTTGAGTGTGGTGACTCAGGACACTTCATTGCTGATTGTCCCAAAAAGAGCAAGAGACAAGAGGATGGCAAGTACAAGAAGAAGGAGATCATTGTCAAGAAGAAGTACAAAGAAGGGAAGCCTCCCACCTTCAGAAAGAAGAAGACCTCTGCTGCCAGAGCATATGTGGGACAAGCCTGGGTCTCAGATGACTCAGAGTCAGAGGAGGAATCAGAGGAAGAAGCTGAGCTAGCTGGGTTAGCCATCTGTGTCTCAGGTGGATCACTCAGCAGCCCAACTGAGCCAGGAGAAGACTCAGTTAGGTCACTCAGCTGCGCACCCGAGTCAGACTCTCTTTTCGACAAGGATGCAGATCCTACATATGCTGAGACTCCAGCCCTATGCCTTATGGCTAAAGGCAGCAAGGTAATGACTGAGGATGACTTCCCTGATTATGCTCAACTAATGGACATTCTTGACAGGACAGAGAAGCTCCTTTGGAAAGAGAGAAAAGAAAACATCTCTCTCAGGGACAAACTAACTGACATGCAGGTGTCCCTTGATAATGCACAAGATGCTAAGGCAGATCTTGATGAGGAGGTTTACTTATTGCAGGAAGCTCAAA